>VWZE01008565.1:339119-353369 GCA_013396675.1 Eubucco bourcierii
AGGTGTTCAAGGCCAGGTTGGAGGAGGCCTTGAGTGAGCTGTACTAGTGGGAGGTGTCCCTGGCTATGGCAGAGGGGTGGAACTAGGTGATCCCTGAGATCCCTTCCAACCCTTACCATTCTATGATTCTATGATTTTACTAAACACTATTTCAGACTGCATATTTTTATTTTCCACAGAGAGGTGTGGAGGGAAAAGACATGAAAAGTTAGATTGCATCATCCATTTCCCATGAAAAAATTCCATCCTGGGACAATCTTGCATGTCCCCAGACTTCTTTTCTACCATTTTGTTTATAGGCCTGTTATGTTAGACTACATTTCCCTTCCTTCCAATCTTTTTTCTCTCATTTAAACAAGCATTTGCCGCCCTGCTATATTCACAAGCAGATTCTGTTTCTCACAGTTCAGTTCAATTAATCCTACTGCACACAAAGTATGTCATAACAATACTGGTCCAGCTTGTGTTGCTATGTCTGCATAGCTGTCTGTGCAGAGATATAAGTACTGAAGTGCCCATGAACAGATGGACTGGTGCAAGGACATCCTCCAGCAGTAAAAAACCAAGCATCTTGAGAGACAAGACACTCCTTTATCTGGACTGGTTTAACATTGCCATTTTTTTCTGCAGTTACATTGCTACCTAATCCCATAAGTAACAAGTATCTGAGCCTACTGGGCTGTAATTGTTTTGGGGGAGTTGTATTTCAATTTATTCTCTTATATTAAAGCCTACTTCAAGACTATGCTCCCTTATTCAGGTTTTGTGTGAGGCACATTATGATTTTGTTCTCATTCGGTTGGTTGGGGTTGTTCTGTTTGTTTGTTTGTGTCTTTTCCCCTTTATTAAAGGTTCTGGTTTTGTTTCATTTTCCTTGTGTCTATGTACATGTTGGAATTGTTATTATTAGCAGTTACTATGCCGTAAGTCGAAACATTATCTTGTTTTATTTTCTCTTTCTCTAGAATTTTCAAGATGCAAACAAGCCTTTGTCTTGTTTCCAGCGAACTTAGGTCAGTAGAACTACTCCAGCTTGATAAAAGAGGATTTTCACACCTTTGAACACAGCGCCAAGGCGCCTATTGTGGGAAAACAAGATAACCTCATCTTAAACTGGCTTGGCCGAAGGTGGAGAGACAGAGTTGTAACTTCAGCTTGCTGCTCAGGAGTGAGGGAGTCCTTCGGAAGTCGGTTAAGACCTTGGTGCTTTTGTGTCCTGCCGCTTCCGGAGTTCTCCAGGCTGGTTCCCGGGAAGACTGGCTTATCAAGAGAGTGCAAGCACAGAAGCTGGGAAGGTCAACTGGTAACCACATGAAAGCTCAGACCTTGGAAACTAATTCAAAGAATGGTAGGCTGCATAGCAAGATAATCTCCCAAAAAGCAGCAGCAGGAACAACCAAGGCACACACCTCACCATAATGCATCTCCTAAGTGTTAGCATCTTGGGTGTTGGCTTGGGTGGGCTAGATAGTGTATAGAGGATTTTATTGTATTTTTCCTATGGTTTATAAATACAAAATAATCCTTTCAAAATCGTAGTCGTTCTGTTGTTGTGTGTCCTGATACCAGTCAGGTTTGTCAGAAAAGCCTAGCACACTCTTAACATCAGAGGGCTTAAAACAAGAACTGTGAGATTCCACACAGAAAATAGGATTTTCCTGGTATCTTTGCAGAGATTAAAGCAGAGACTGGGAGTGGAATCTACCCTGTAAGTGTTGGGAACTGCTAGATGTCCTTAAGGCAAAGAATCCACAAAACAGCCAGACCTTTGGCAGCCAATTACATGCCCCTGAAGGGCAGGTATGGAGCTATCAATTCAGGATAGTGTCAGTACCTCAACAAGACACCACTTGTTTGAACAAGCCTGAGAAGACTTGGAATTTTTGTTTTAGGTATGCTAAAGGTGACAAATTAGCCCAGATGCCTATTAGTCACTTCGTTCAACCCAAACTAGTTAACTGACCTTTAAACACTTAATTAGTCACTTGTAAAAAGACTTGAATGAGGATATAGGGTCTCCTCTATCCTGTGCACCCAGAATAGCTCCATCATCCATATTTCAAAATGCAAGCCCATCTGTGCTAATCCAATAATTGTAGCACTATGTGATGGGGCTACCAAAGCTAGGAAAAAAAAACAACAACAAAACAAAACAACAACAAAACAAAAAACCAGTGAGAGCAGAAAACAGTATAAAGACACACCTCCTGTTCCATGAGACCCCATGGCAAATAAGGCATTTGCCTAGAATGTTAGCTAGATAGGACTTTCAGGCTGTCCGTCAGGCTCTAAGTGGTTCAAATGTGCTTGCTTGTGAATGGAGAAAGCCTAGCAGCAGTGTTTCTGCATGAAGGCACTTTACCATCATCATCCAAGAGCTCCTAAAAGGACCAACAACGATCCTTCAACAGCTTTTTCAGATGATCCTTTAGGAAGAAGGTAGGTTAGTAAAAGTTGTTTCAGCTGTTTGAAGTTAGCCTGCTTAGTTTGCGAAGGAGGGAAATGCAAACCCCCTGGAGGACATCAGCTATTACAGCCAGGAAGGATTTGTGGTGCAAGCCTGATAAGTTAGGGTTGTGTATCTGTCTATCTGAATATACAGACTATCTCGATAAGCCCAGGTACAGACTGTTCAGAGGCAAGCGGAAGATGTGAGCCCAGCAGGCTGAGGATGGAGGGTTTAAGCCTGCTCGTCTTGGGGCAGAGTAGCAGACTATGCTGCTGTGAAACATAGTACAGGCTAAAACAGAGATGATTATTGGTGCAAGTACTTATAAAAAAGCAGAGTGTCTCTTTGTCTCAGGTTCAGTATACCAGCACACAGTGATTCAGAAAGATTTGGTTATTCAGAGAGGAAATCAACCTTGCAAAGCTCTGCAAAGGTCAGATCAATATCCTCCAAAACAGTCTCTCCTTTCCAAGAGCAACAGTTCTCTGTTTTCAGCTAGGGAAATTTCATGTCCTTGAAGGGGCAGGTAGTGTCCCAGTGCAGAAGGCAAACAGTCCTGTGACACATCCCTGAAACTGGGTATCCATTTTTGTAGATGCTGTTGTGCTCATTGCTGTATACTCAAAGATAAAACCTCAAAGTGAAAGGCAGGAAACCTGTCACCCCTGTTATGGTAACACCCATAAGACTACCATCTCTTAAAGAGTGCCCTTGAAACTGCTTTTCCATCACCCCAATAAAAGGCAAGTAAGCATAAAAAGAAAAGACTATAACAGCATCTCTCTCAGAGGTGCCTGAAAGATTTAGTCTTCCTTAACAGCAGCACCTCTAGACACATGCTTGACCACAAATTGGTTCAAAACCCCCAGTAAGGTAATCTCTTTGGTGGCACTTTCAGAAAACAGGTTGCACAAAGAACACATCTCAGCCAGCTTCACAGCTAAATGGTTATACACAGTGAAACAACTTTCACAGCTGTGCTCTACAAGGCCTCTAGAGCAGCAGAGTGACTGTACAACTCACTAGTCTGTAGGGCCAAAAAGATGGGATGCCTTGGTTTTTTTTATTGATGCTTTTGAGGTTCTCATTCTCTTTCTCATTTGTAGTCAAGTGTCCACAAGAACCCTGAAGTTTTATTAGGTTACTCTCTTCAGACTCCTTAAGTCAGGACCTATCTCATTCCCTGGGTTCAGCTAGGATAGGGTTAATGTTCTTCACAAGGAGCTGAGAGGGGCCACATCCAGGATAGCCTGAACCATTCAAAGAGTTATTCCATACCATAACCTGGCATGCTGGTGTGAGCAGTGGTGGTGGATTTCAGCGTGCTTGCTGGAGTGTGAGCTCATCAGCTCATCACATTTTATGTTACTAGATTTTCATGTTACTTTTCTGCTGTTGTTGTTATTCTGGGTTTCATTCATTCTTTGTGTTGTTCTGTTAAAGTCTCCTTATCTCTGCTTGCAAGGTTTTGTACTTTTCTCCTAATTTGTATTTCCCATTATATCAGGGCAAGGGGCGAGAGTGGCCACATGGCGTTTGGCTGAATCACAGAATGGTTTAGGTTGGAAAAGAACTCAAGAATCATCTAGTTCCAACCCCCACCATAGGCAGGGACACCTCCCACTAGAACAGGTTGCTCAAGACCTCATCCAACCTAACCTAGAAACCACCAGGGAAGGAGAATCCACAACCTCCCTGAGCAACCCGTTTTAGTGTTTCACCACCCTCACTGTAAAGAACCCTTTCCCAACACCTAGTTTGAATCTTTGCTCTTCCAGTTTAAACTCATTGCCCCTTGTCCTGTTATTACAAGACCTTGTAAATAGTCCCTCCCCAGCCCTCCTGTAGGCCCCCTTCAGATACTGAAAGGCCACTCCAAGATCTCCTCGAAGCCTTCTCTTCTCCAGGCTGAAGAGCCCCAACTCTCAGCCTGCCCCCATAGCAGAGCTGCTCCAGCCCTCTGAGCATTTTCATGGCCCTTCTCTGGACTCGCTCCAACAGTTCCATGTTGGGGACATGTGTTGGGGGCTCCAGAACTGTACACAGTACTCCAGGTGGGGTCTGATGAGAGAAGAGTAAAGGGGGAGAATCCCCTCCTTGTTGTGCTGGCCACTCTTCTCTTGATGCAGCCCTTCACAGGAAAGATTTTCCTGAAACCATCACATATATATGTGTATCCACTGAAGAAATTGGAGGGGACATTGCTCCAGTGAATGCTTGAAATACCTCTTTGGTTATCTGTAAGACTATGGTTCTCACAGCACATACAGTTCTCAGGCCAGCATTTCTGTCCCTCAGGGGGTGAGTAGTTGCAAAAGCTGGTGAAGGGTCTAGAGAACAGGTCTTATGAGGAGTGCCTAAGGGAACTGGAGTTACTTAGTCTGGAGGAGAGGAAGCTAACAGACCTCATTGCTCTCTACAAGTACCTGAAAGGGGATTGTAGTGAGTTGAGGGGGGGAGGCTAGTATCAAGTGATGGAATGAGAGGAAATGCCCTGAAATTGTGCCAGGAGAGGTCTAGGTTAGATACTAGGGAAAATTTCTTTACTGAAAGAGTGGTCATGCATTGGAATAGGCTTCCCGGGTTCGTGATGGAATCACCAACCCTGGAGATGTTAAAGAACTCTGTAGACATGGCACTTTGGGACATGGTCTAGTGGCCATGGTGGTGTTAATTTGATGGTTGGACTTGATGATCTTAGAAGTCTTTTCCAACCAGAACAATTCTATGGTTCTGTTGATGCTATTTTCTAGTGGCTTTATGGATCACAAACTTGACTTTCCCACCTGGCTTTTGCAAAACAAACAAAACAAACAAACAAAACCAAAACAAAACAAAACAAAACAACCCCACCAAAAGCCTGCTGCCTGAACCACCCAGGGTGACTAGCTACCACCCACAAGTTCTGAATTAATGGAGTTCTGAACTATAAAATGTGTGCTAAAAGAAGTTAGAGAGGCACAATGCATAGCAATGGCACTAACTGCTGCTAACCGTACTAGGAACTGCCACAGGGTTCCATGGGATTCCCCTCAACACTGTCCTAGGAATGTTCGACCATAAGCAAAGTAGACCTATAATAGAGGTTTGTTTTTAATACAAAAAAGGTATTCAGATATGTTCTGTCTTAGGTTCAAGGGCTGCTGGATAGGCATGGCAGATCTGGAAAAAGTGTTTAGCCATTGGAAATGTTATGGGAGAGCTTAGAATCCAGCTTGACTTTCAGCCTGAATTCAAGAGCTTTCCACTAACCTTCCTCACCTCACGTGGTCTGTGCTGACTTACGTCAGCTCATAAGTGAGCATAAAGGAACCCTGCCAAGTATCTTGTGTGACCTACTGAAACCTTGCCTGGAAAAACAACGTAGACAAGCTATCTAGCAATACAAATCCATGCCAAACCAAGGAGCTGGTTTCCCTTCCTGGTGCAGACAGAGCACTCACTGTAATTGTGGGAAACTTTTGCCAATGTTGTCATTACTGCACCAAGAGAAACTCTGAGCTAAAAAGAGATGTAGAGCCTCTAAGGGATTTTGAGAAGCATTTCATAGAATCATATGATGTTATGGGTAGGAAGGGACCTTTAAAGGTGATTTAGTCCACCTCCCCTGCAGTAAGTAAGGACACCTTCAACTAGATCAAGTTGCTCAGAGACCCATCCAACCTGACTTTGCATGATTCCAAGGATAACACATATACCACCTTTCTGGGTGATTTCCAGAAACAGAGATGTTCAGTCTGAGGGCAAGCACAGAGCTGGCATCTACATTCGTCCCTGGGCTTGCTTCTCTATCTTCTTCAGGAATGGCAATACCATGCGCCAGTTTGACATTTATTCAGGCCTGCCTTAAGAAGGTTCTGAAATGCCTGGGAAAGGTCAGGTATGTCCCTGTCTTAGTGAAAAGATCTGAAAATCTTCTCCTCACAGGTGCTATTCATTTTGTAGAGGTCCATGGCTATGCCTGAGATAAAGGCACCTCAACCTGATTCATTCCTTAGTATTTCTGCACTTAAGCAATGTGGCCACCTACAGCACTGTGAGTCCTGTCCATAGCTCCTGGTGACTTCTGCATTCACTGCAAAACAGGGCCTACAGCCTGCTCAAGTGCACTACTAGCCAGTGTCCAAGATCTCCTGAAGGGAATGGTTAAGCGTAAGCTGCTGTTTGTCAAAGTAGTTGTCTTGTTTCAAAGCTCAATTCCTCAAGATAAAGAGGTAGTTATGTTCCTCCTTTTTCTCCACAGACATTTACAGGTGGTGCATCTCAGATTGCACTGCAGTGACAGATTCCATGAAAGATAATACTACAAAAAGAAAAAGACTTTCAAGATCTTGAAGGACAAAAAAATTTGTGCCTCTCCAGTGAACAACAAGATATGTAGAAAAAACTCATATTGTACTTTGAAAGGGAGAATCTGTTATTCTCTCAGGAAGTGGGTGCAGAAGGCCATCCAGAATGGACATTATACCCACAATAAAGGCTGTTAAGTGCATGGGATTTAGACCTGCACACAGAGCTTTAAAAGTGCACAAATGTGTCTGAAAATGTCATGACCAGATTGGGAAAACACCCATCCTTTCTAAGGAATAACTTTCTCCTGTTGCTGACCCAAACAGGGAAAGATCCTTCAAGATCTGGCTCTGGTCTCAGCTAGTGATGCTGAGATTAGCCTGTTTGCACCTCTGACCAACACTGGCAACCCACATATCCAGCCCTGCAGCAGAGCAGCAGCAGCTTTCAAGAAGTCTGAGTGGAACTAGAGCAGACCCCTGCATTTCAGAGCTTGGAGGCTCTTCATCTAATTCCAACAATCCCTTTGAACTGCTCAACTAGGACCTGTTCAGGGGACTGAATTTGTCCTGGGCTGATTAATAAAAAGAGTAATTTTTCAGGGAAGATCCTTACTGACTCTGTGACACTGCCTGCATCAAACACGTCCCCTGTTTGGCTTTGTCCCAGATCATTTGAAATCAAAGCAACACACAAGGCTGAAACTAGGGAATAGGACTCCTGCAGAATGGTTTTGTAAGATGGAAGATAAAGAGTCCACTACAAAAAAATCTTCCACATTCTCCAGAGAGTGACTGATGGGAAGATATCCTCTTGGGAGGACAGCCTGCCTTTATCAAAAGGGCAGACAGCTGGAACAGGCTTTTCACACTAGGACTGTACGGACCAGGAAAAACGGAATGTAGAAACAATTCTCATCTGACAAACATTTAATGGTCTATTGCATAAAACACCTTGCCACAAGATGACTTGAAAGACTACATTCAATAAAGCTGTGTGTGAAACAAGACAGGTATTTTATGTTATACAATGGAGTTTTGGGGGTTTTTTTATCTCATACAAGTTAGCAATTCTAAAGCTAGTATGTACTCTCTGTGGTTTGGAAACTAAATGCATGTCTTACCCGTTCTGCTAAACTTAAGTCAAGGTTGCAGGCCACATTTTTGTACAGGATTTCCTTAGATGATTTTGTGCAATGTGTGAGATGCTAGGAACAGGTGTACCACTGGTGCCTGCACACATTTTTGTTCTTTGAGGGTTTTAGTGTCATGCAATATTTAGAAGGAACCAGAACTCAGACCTAATGCCATACAGCACAATAGACCAAACCCTGTCCATCACCAACTGCCTCTGTTACTCAAATTGAAATAACACATCTGTAAACATTTGTCCTTAAACCACACTGCACTGTAAGTAATGCTCACTTGTTCCTACAGTCAAAAAGATTGCCTTATTTGTAGGACTCCAGGTTTGACTGCTAGGTATCAGTGGGGCCAATGGGTTGTTCTGTGACCAGGACTGCAGCTAACCTGAGCATCAAGCCTCGTGAGAACATCAAGTGTCACTGAGAAACACTGGCCTGACAAGCTATATGTAGCTTCTAGATTGAGACCTTCTCTAAATAAAAGAGGGTTAAAAAGTGAGCTACAAAGAGGTTTGTTTTTTTTTTTAAGAAAAGGCACAAATGTCTGTATGATTTGGGGCCTTCAGGGCCATGAAAACAGGTGAACTGAAGGGCGAGTCACACAGCACTTGAGGAGCTGCAACCTTGCTAAAAATGCTGATGTAGCAGCTCTTCAAGCTACAGCTCTTCAGTCACCCAAGCATCTAACTTGGTTTGCTGCTGCAGCCTGCCTTCCTGCCCTCCCTTTCTCTTCTTCTCTGCCCATCCTCGCTGGGTTCTTTAAAAACAAACAAACAAACAAACAAAAAAACAAACACAAAATAACCCTGAGCCAAGGCAAGTTTAGGCTGGACCTTAGGAAGAAGTTCTACACAGAAAGAGTGATAGCCCATTTTGCTTAACAAAACCTGCAATGAGAAGTGAGGTGCTGATAGCTTGCTATTTTATTATTTTATTTGCCCCCTCCAATGAGGATGAGACCCTTTTGATGAGGCAGAACCTGTAAAGGTGCATATATAGAAACATCATGGCTCACCAAAATGTTCTGTCTATAAATAATAATTAAAAACAAACAAACCCTGCAATAAGAAAAATCATTAAATCAGTTCTGAAAATTGATTTCTGTGAAAGCTACAATAAAACCAAGCTTTCACCCCTAGTATATTAATTGACACAGCAGCCCCACATGGTTTGTGTATCATAGAAGGTACTGTAGCTGGCACAGCTCTGTGTGTTCTGTTCTGCTCTGTGAATGTAAACTGCAAATCACTTTATCTTTTTCCTTCAGGTTGTGCTTCCCCTCCTACAGGGTGAGTGTAGAGGACACTGGAATGGGTTGCCCAGGGAGGTGGCTGAGGCCCCTTCCCTGGAAATATTCAAGGTGATGCTTGATGGGGCTCTGAGCAACCTGGCCTAGGTGAGGATGTCCCTGCTGACTGCAGTGGGGGTTGGACTGGATGACCTTTAGAGGTCCCTTCCAGCCTGGATCATTTTATGACTCTATGATTCTATAACCTGTTTTTTAACCTCACTTACATGAGACAGAGCTTTCTTGGCAGGCTCTCTCTGCCACACGAGCCCAAGCAGCAAATAGGGGTACAGATGTCCCTCTCAGTAGGTCTGCCTTCCGATACTGTTGAAGTGAGCAGTCTGGATGCTATTTGGGTCATATGAACAGAGGTTGAGATGTGCTGGCAGGAGTTATCTGAATGTTGATACAAGCTACTTGCTGACCTGAACAACTGCCTCACTACCACCTGTTCCTGGCTGTGTGATCCACATCTACCTTTTGCTTTTCCAGCTAAACCAACATAGATGGTCTGTCCAGTCTCCTCCTCTTCTGCCCCACCTTTTTCTCTTCCTGACATGTTCTCTTGATCTTAAATTTGCAAGACCATCTTAAATTTGCAAAACCATCATATTGCTTTAAAATTTTACTTCCATAGTAAAACTTCACCAATTAACACAAGAGAAAGGGGAAACCTTCTGAGTATGTTGTCTACAAGACAGAGGAATTCAGAACCTTCTTCAGTTGCATTTTGCTATGAATTTCAGCAAAGTCCACTTTAATCAATGTATGAAAACATTTTAATATTAAATCTTAGAGAGTATTCGTATGATCAGCTATGTGACTACAATGAGCACTCAGCTTCTCATAGGTTGTGCTGAAATGAGGAAAATCAATGTATTGAAAATAGATAGCAAAAGCCAGCTCCTTTAAAAACCGTTTTGTTTCTCTAAGTAAAGTATCCCATCTTTAAAGGACTACAATGTGCCTTCATCCTTATCAACCAAGACTGCCCTTTCATAGCTCGGTGAGGATAATCACACATAGCTTATAACCAACTGTTTCCTCTTGCAGTTAATCTGGTGGAACATCTTGCTTAAAAGCACAAGTTTAAGATTGCAAAGGTGCTTTTTGCCCTTGATTGCAACACAGCTGAAGTACAGTTAATACCTGCAATGTGGCCCCGGCTATCAGTTTTAAGAACTGAAATTTGTAAGAGCAAACAGAGGCCCGGAGACGAGGGCCCCTTGCTGGGGGCACTGCTCCGAGGCGCATTCCACTTGGGCAACCCTTGCTGCAGTGAGAGCTGCTTCTGCGGTAGGTGGGGAATGTGGAGGGCAATAAAGCGAGGCTGGAGAGACTTCTGCTTTCCAGCCTCAGGCATTTTTTCACAGCGTAGATAAGGTCCCAGACATTCCTCCGACTGGAGCTGGGAGACCTTCTGGGCACGGTGCGATCGTACGGGCACTGCACTGCTCTAGGTTACATTAGGCTTCGGAGAGGAGGTGTACCGAAGACACATACGGGTGAGGGTGCTCAAATCAAAATTGCTGTGCTGAAGACACAATGAATGACTGTTAAAAGGCTTGACTCAAACTGAGGCTGGCCATTTCAGGAGGTAGATTGAGAAGAGACAGCTTAATTAAAGCCGTAACGAAACAAAACAAATCAGACTATTTACAAGGTTTTAGTATTCTTCAGAAACTACGTAATTTGCAACTTGAAATTTTTCACTTCCATTTCTCTTTTGGCATTTCCTTTTTGTTTTTCAGCCCAACCCATTAAGACTGATTCAACATTCAAAAACAGGACTTTCAGAATGTCAAACATGCCCCTTTTAATCTAAAATCCAATCAACTAACTGGGAGAGGTAATCATTTTAATGCAATTTAGATAATTCCTAAATATTGAAATAAACACTGTGGGACCTTTTTTTTTCTGTTTTTTCTCCCTATTTTTTTGGTTGTCTGACTTAACAGTACCAAGATTTCTCTAAAAGTAAAAAAAGTTTTTAAAAATTCCTCAAAGGGAGTAGAAATTGAAAAGCTATTAAAAAAAAAAAAGTTACATGAAGTCAATTAGTTTTGCTGAATATGAAAAATTACTGAACAGAGCAAGACTTGCATGTTTGACACCAAGATAGATATTAAATAGACACATAGACAGATCTGTGTTTCTGAAGGAAAAAATGTGTGGGGGTTTAATGCAAAAATCATTACTATTCTAGTTGTTCAATACTACCCAGTTGAAAAGCTTTCCTGCATAAAGGTGAAAACAACATGCATAGAATCATAGAACTGCAAGACTGGAAGGGACCTCTACGATCATCTAGTTCCACCCCACTGCCATAGGCAGGGACACCTCCCACTAGTACAGCTCACTCAAGGCCTCCTCCAACCTGGCCTTGAACACCTCCNGTAGCCTGCGTCATTGTCCTGTAGCTCTTGCACTGCATACTTTACTAAAGCCGGTATTCTACAGTGACCTGGAAGGAGGTTGTGGCCATTGGTCTCTTCTCTCAGGTAGCCAGTGACTGAACAATGGGAAGGACACACAGTCTTAATCTGGGCCAGTGGAGGTTTAGGGTGGATGTTAGGAAGAAGTTCTTCACAGCAAGAGTGACTGGCTATTGGAACGGACTGCCTGGGGAGGTGGTGGAGTCACCATCTCCCTGGAAGTGTTTCAAAAGAGACTGGATGTGGTACTTGGTGCCATGATTCAACTGATTAGATAATTGCATGAAAGGTTGGATTGTGCAGTTCTGGAGCCCTCAGCACAGGAAGGACATGGAAGTGTTGGAGCGGGTCCAGAGGAGGGCCACAAAGATGATCAGAGGGCTGGAGCAGCTCTCCTATGAGGACAGGTTGAGAGAGTTGGGGCTCTTCAGCCTGGAGAAGAGAAGGCTTCAAGGGGACCTGATAGTAGCCTTCCAGTATCTGAAGGGGGCCTACAGGAAGGCTGGGGAAGGATTATTTACAAGGTCCTGCAATGCCAGGACAAGGGGCAATGGGCTTAAACTGGCAGAGGGGAGATTTAGACTAGATGTTAGGAGGAAGTTCTTTACAGTAAGGGTGGTGAGGCACTGGAACAGGTTGCCCAGGGAGGTTGTGGCTGCTCCCTCCCTGGATGTGTTCAAGGCCAGATTGGATGAGGCCTTGAGTGAGCTGTACTAGTGGGAGGTGTCCCTGCCTATGGCAGGGGGGTGGAACTAGATGATCCTTGAGGTCCCTTCCAACCTTACCATTCTATGATTCTATGATCTTGAAGGTCTTTTCCAACCTGATTGATTATGTGAGTCTGCTAAAAAAAAAAATAAAAAATTGATGTTTTGAAGGTATGTTGGTTTGCGTCCACCTAACTCCTGATAGCATGTAGAAATTGATGATCACAATGACAGCAAGAGAAGTGAATTTTCTTATGCTTTTTTCAGGTTTAATTTCATTGTTGTATACACTCTATACCCTTATCTGAAAATGGAACTCTGTGCAAAGAGAAGAGTCTTATTACCATTCCTGTTGTTGTAGATCCTTCGGCTCTAAGTTCTTTAATTATCAAACAGTAACTTTTATAAGGTTAGTACATTTACTTTTCAAACGCATGTGCATGTTATGGCATGAGTAACCTGAATGAATCATGAGCATCAGAATAATTATGACTATAGCAAATACTGCAAGGAGGACTTTGCATTAGTTTATGGGTGTGTGAGGGAACAGTGACTTGGGACTTTGAGAGCAGGAGGTCTAACTTTGACTAACCTGCATTCAGTAACTTGATCATAAACTTACTGGAATTATAAAGCCAAAGCTGCAAACCTTGATATACATAACTGCACTGAGTAATCCTGATGAATTCCATGGTCCTTTCTGCGTCAGGTATTGCTTTGCTATTGGTGTGATGCCAGGACCAGTTCCTTGGATCAGGCTCCTTCCTTCCAATGGTACTGAAAGTATAAATGCCTGATGAATCTTAGTGGAGATGAAGATGGTTTGGCTCACCTGAAAAACAGATTTTGAGTAGCCACCAACTATTGATTTTGTTGTTGTTGTAGTTAGTTTTGTTTGTTTGTTTGCTTGTTTGTTTTCCAGAGAACCAGTTATCGCCTCATTAACTCCACAAATAAGGGAGGATAAATGGTATAACCAAGTGGTATTCCTTTTGGTCTCAAGGGCAGAATGAGGCAAATCTCATTTGTCAGCTTTGTGCATTGTAAACCTGAAAGGACAGGCCCCTGTGCCTTGTCCCAAGGGCAGCTGGTAAGGACTTATCAGATTGGATGGCATCACAAACTTATAAAATATATCTATCTATCTATTTATTTATTAATACTGATGTGTCCATCTAACTCTAACCAGTTTATATTGCTGGAAATCAGATGAAATAAACAGTAGGTTTAACCGACTAAAAGTAATGCAACTATATGAGGGTTTAATTGGAGTACAACATAGATACATTTTTTTCAGTTCTTTGTAATTACATTGGTTCAACGTAGATTCAAGAGATATTGAATAGAGGTTACTTTCAAAAAAATAATTAGTTTGATTTTAAATTTGGAGATCGTGTCAGGGCAAATCAGGGGAGACATGGTATTAGGAGACTGGAAAAGAAGACATAAGCTTAGCTCATAATACAACGAAATAAAGATGGGAGGTAATCAGAAATTACAGTATCACAGTATCACAGTATCGCAAGGGTTGGAAGAGACCTCAGAGATCATCAAGTCCAACCCATCACCACAGCCCTCAAGACTAGACCATGGCACTAAGTGCCATGTCCAAACGTGCCTTGAACACCTCCAGGGACGGCGACTCCACCACCTCCCTGGGCAGCCCATTCCAGTGACAAATTACTCTCTCAGTGAAGAACTTCCTCCTCACCTCCAGCCTAAACTTGCCTTGGCGCAGCCTGAGACTGTGTCCTCTTGTTCTGTCACTGGTTGCCTGAGAGAAGAAGGTAACCTCCTCCTGGCCACAACCACCCTTCAGGTAGTTGTAGACAGCAATAAGGTCCCCCCTGAGCCTCCTCTTCTCCAGGCTAAACAGTCCCAGCTCCCTCAGCCTCTCCTCATAGGGCTTGTGCTCCAGGCCTCTCACCAGCCTCGTT
>VWZE01008565.1:353415-365192 GCA_013396675.1 Eubucco bourcierii
TTAAAAAAAAAAAAAAGTCAGAAAACTACTTCTAAAGGAACTTAGGGATGAAAAGCATCTATGGACTGTCTGAATTTGCTTTGGGATGCCTGTGGAAAACTATCTAAAGCTCTGCCTATTAGTATAGTGGTCCTAATTCAAGGAGATACCGGAAACAAAAGGGGAGTACTTAGGAGAAAGCAGAGATGCTCTGAGAGGTGTATAGAGGCATTACTGAGTATGCAGGGATGGGGTTAGGAAAACCAAAGGCCAGCTGGAGGTCAGTCTAGCAAAAGACGAGAGGTTTCTCTAAGTGCATTTGTAGCGAAAGGAAGGATAGGAGAAATGTGAGCCTGCTGCTTGGTGGGGGTGGAGACCATATGCCTAAGTATAACAAAGGCTGAGGTCCTCAATACCGTGTTTGTCTTCTTTCTCACTGGTCAGCTTTTCCCTCTAGCGTTTGAGGTGTATGAGCCTCTTACCAGAGCCTGTGGGAGATACCAACCTCAGAACAAAAGGAGACAGAGTTAATGAGTGTTTGGGTTAATGACACATAGACAAATCCGTGGAAGCAGGTGGGAGGCATTCCGGGAGCTAGGGAAGCTGTCTTACACCACTGAAAGGCCACTTTGTCATTGGTCACAGTGAAGTTCCCAATGAATGGAAAAAGGTAAATGCCACATCCCTCCTCAAGAAGGGCAAGAAAAAGGATTTTGTGAGCTACAGGATAGTCACCTCCAGCTCAGTCCCTGGGGAAGTCATACAGCAAATCATTTTCAAGCACAGAGTGGACAAGAGGTTGACTATGAACAGCCAACATGGATTTACCACAGGTAAATCCTGCCTTTCCATCCTGAATGATTTCTTTGATGATATGTCTGTATCTGTGGATGAAGAGGGAGAAGTGGACATCATATTCCTAGACTACAAGAAGGCCTCTGACACTGTTTTCTTCAATATCTTTATTGCTGGACTAGTGAGATATGGACTGGATGATAAGGTGGGTGGAAAACTGGCTGGACTGCTGGGCTCATAGGGCTGTTTGTAAACTATCAGTGGTACAAAGTCCAGCTGGTGACCAGTTTGTCTGAGGGATGGGTATTGGGACCAGCAGTGTTTTATGCTTTTATTAATGACCAAAGCAATGGGACAGAGGGTGATGCATTTCCACTGCAGGGGCAGTCCACACACTGGAGGGCAGGGCTGCTGTTCAGAGGAACATTATAACATTATCAAGGATATAGCTAGGAAATTCAGAAAGGTGGCTCTTCTCCTCTGCTTGGCACTAATGAGGCCACATCTCGAGTGCTGTGTCCAGTTTGGAGCTCCTAGTTTAAGATATACACTTAAAGGAGTAAATACAGCACAAGGTCATCAAAATTGTCAGGAGACTGGAGCACAGGACTTATAAGAGGTGGCAGGAGTTAGAACTGTTTAGACTGGAGAAGAGACAGCTCAAGGGAAATTTATCACTGTTCAGACCTGGCTAATGGGAGACTGCAGGGGAGATGAAACCAGTCTCTTCTGAGAAGTTGATGAAAAGCTCAACATGAGTCTGCAGTGTGCACATGCAGCCCAGACAGCCAACCGAGTCCTAGGCTGCATCAAGAGCAGTGTGGCCAGCAGGGCAAGGGAGGGGATTCTGCCCCTTTACTCTGCTCTCGTCAGACACCACCTGGAGTACTGTGTGCAGTTCTGGAGCCCTCAGCACAGGAAGGACATGGAAGTGTTGGAGCGGGTCCACAGGAGGGCCACAAAGATGATCAGAGGGCTGGAGCAGCTCTCCTATGAGGACAGGCTGAGAGAGTTGGGGCTCTTCAGCCTGGAGAAGAGAAGGCTTCAAGGGGACCTGATAGTAGACTTCCAGTATCTGAAGGGGGCCTACAGGAAGGCTGGGGAAGGATTATTTACAAGGTCCTGCAATGCCAGGACAAGGGGCAATGGGCTTAAACTGGCAGAGGGGAGATTTAGACTAGATGTTAGGAGGAAGTTCTTTACAGTAAGGGTAGTGAGGCACTGGAACAGGTTGCCCAGGGAGGTTGTGGATGCTCCCTCCCTGGAGGTGTTCAAGGCCAGATTGGATGAGGCCTTGAGTGAGCTGTACTAGTGGGAGGTGTCCCTGCCTATGGCAGGGGGTTGGAACTAGATGATCCTTGAGGTCCCTTCCAACCTTACCATTCTATGATTCTATGATTCTAAGTGCAAGATGGTGGGGCAAGAGGCAGTGGCAATTGGCACATGGGAAACTTGAGTTAGAAACTAGGGAAAAAACATAAATCACCATGAGACTGATCAGACTGGGTCCAAGAGAGGTTACAGGATCCCTGTCTTTGGAGTTACCAAAAACTCAGTTGCACAGGGCCTGATCAACCTGAGCAATGTTTTCTTATGGCAAAGAAAGCCAATGGTGTCTTGGGGTGCATTAAGAAGAGTGCGTCCAGCAGATCAAAGGAGGTTCTCCTCTCTGTCTACTCTTCCCTAGTGTGGTACCACCTAGAATATTGTAGCCAGTTCTAGGATGCCCAGTTTGGGAGGGACAAGGATCCACTTGAGAGAGTCCAGTGGAGGGCTGCAAGGACTATTCAGGGACTGGAGCACTGCCTTATGAGGAAAAGCTGAGACCTGGGACTGGTTAGTCTGGAGAGGAGAAAGCTTAGAGGGGATCTAATAGATGTATATAAATATCTGAGGGATCAAGAAGGAAGGGACAGGCTCTTCTCGCTTGCACAGGACAATGGGCAATGGATGTGAACTGCAACACAGGAACCTCAACATGAGGAAGAACTTCTTTATTGTAAGGGGCACAGAGCACTGGAACAGGCTCTCCGAGGAGGTTGTGGAGTCTCCTTCTCTGGAGTCTTTCAATACTTGTCTGGAAGCATTTCTGTATGATCTGTTCTAGATTACATGGTCCTGCTCTGGCAGAGGGATTGGACCCAAAAATCTCCAGAGGTGCCTTCCAACCCCTAACATAGAATCATAGAATCATGGAATGGTAAGGTTGGAAGGGACCTCAAGGATCATCTAGTTCCAACCCCCTGCCATAGGCAGGGACACCTCCCACTAGTACAGGTTACTCAAGGCCTCATCCAATCTGGCCTTGAACACCTCCAGGGAGGAAGCATCCACGACCTCCCTGGGCAACCTGTTCCAGTGCCTCACCATCCTGTGATCCAGTGATCAGTCCCTCCTGTAAGCAGTGGGTAATATCAAAAAACCTTTCTTCCTGTCTCAATTATTCTGTGGTTCTAATTCTGGGATGCTCAAATACTGCCTTACTTCTTGTCACACTCCAGCATCCCAATGTCCTTCTTGTAGTCAGAGGCCCAAAACTGAACACAGGATTCAAGGTGCAGCCTCACCAGTGCTGAGGACAGGGAGACAATCACTTCCCTAGTCCTGCTGGCCACACTATTTTTGATACAAGCCAGGATGCTGTTGGCCTTCTTGGCCACCTAGGCACTCTACAGGCTCACATTCAGCCAGATATTGACCAATATCCCCAGGTTCTTCTCCTCTGGGCAGCTTTTCAGTCATTCTTCTCCAAGCCTGTAGCTTGCATGGGGTCGTTGTAATCCAGGTGCAGGACCAAGCACTTGGCCTCATTGAACCTCATACCACCAGCCTTAGACTATTGACCAGCCTGTCCAAATCCCTAGGTAAAGCCTTCCTACCTTCAAGCAGTTTGACACACCCACCTAAATTGGTGTAATCTGTAAACTTACTGAAGGTGTCCTACATCAGCTTTGATAATGATACCAAAGGGAGCAGGCCCCACTATAGAGCCCTGAGGAACACCACTTGTGACCAGCCGCCAAATGGATTTAGCTCCATTCACCACAATTCTTCACGCCTGGCCATCCAGCTGATTTTTTTATCCAGAGCAACCCTGAGGAAAAGGACCTTGGAGTCAGGGTTGATGAAAAGCTCAACATGAGCCTGCCGTGGGCACGTGCAGCCCAGACAGCAACTGAGTCCTAGCCTGCATCAAGAGAAGCGTGGGCAGCAGGGCAAGGGAGGGGATTCTGCCACTTTACTCTGCTCTTGTCAGACCCCACCTGGAGTACTGTGTGCAGTTCTGGAGCCCCCAGCACAGGAAGGACATGGAAGTGTTGGAGTGGGTCCAGAGGAGGCCATGGAGATGCTCAGAGGGCTGGAGCAGCTCTGCTATGAGGACAGGCTGAGAGAGTTGGGGCTCTGCAGCCTGGAGAAGAGAAGGCTTCCAGGAGACCTGATAATAGCCTTCCAATATCTGAAGGGGCCTACAGGAAGGCTGGGGAGGGATTATTGACAAGGTCTTGCAACGACAGGACAAGAGGCAATGGATTTAAACTGGCAGAGAGGAGATTTAGACTGGATGTTAAGAGGAAGTTCTTTCCAGTGAGGGTGGTGAGGCACTGGAACAGGTTGCCCAGGGAGGCTGTGGCTGCTCCCTCCCTGGAGGTGTTCAAGGCCAGGTTGGAGGAGGTCTTGAGTGACCTGTACTAGTGGGAGGTGTCCCTGCCTATGGCAGGGGGTTGGAACTAGATGATCCTTGAGGTCCCTTCCAACCTTACCATTCTATGATTCTGTGATTCTATGATTCTATGTCCATCCAAACCCCCAGCATCCAGTTTCTCAGGGACAATACTGTAGAAAACAATGCCAAAGGCTGTACTAAACTCAAGGTAGACAACATCCACACCCTCATTCACTAAGCAGGTCACCTTGTATATTATCTTACACATGCAATACACTCATTTTGTTTGATGTTAAAACACATAATTTCACAATCAGAGGAATTACTGTAACACGATAAAGGATAATAACAGTCAAACCACACAGTGCTGAGTTGAAGGTGCCCCTTTAGTGCCTCATAATACGAATAAGTCAAAACTTCAAATGGCAATGTTTCCTTCTGGCTGCTTTTCTACCCAAGCGCTATTATTATTATTATACTTGCTCAACTTTGTTCCCCTCTGGCACATAGCCATTTGAAGGTGCCTATCACATGCTGGGTTTGGGGATTCTCAGGAGCTCCAGTTACACAGAGCACACCTAAGGTACAATAAACATTTCAAACAAAGAACTCGTTACTAGGAGATAATGTACTCAAATGGATTGTACAAATATAGGTGGAAAACACAGGACTGTAGGTTTGGAGACATCCCCAGGAGCCAGTGTGTGTGCCAAGCTGCAACATTGTGCTGGTTTGAGGGCAATTGGAGTATTTTAATGAAAAAAAGTGATGTATAGGCTGTGAAAAGCAAACAATGGTGATGTCTGCTTCACTCATAGGCTTGCTGAGATGTATAACAAGGACACAGATATGGATAAGGAGAGAGCCTCACTCTCTCTGGGTTTGTGTGCATCTTCTGGCCTCTCTGCTGAGTAACCTAACTAACCACTCTGCTTCTAAACCCCCTTACAGGTCCTCCAAACTCACCTTGCACATAAGCCAGACCCTGGAGTAAGGTAGAGGGGTGGAAAGAAGGTGGAAGGTTGGTTGGGAGCCCCTCCTGGGGACTCTGATTTCTGGGAGGGGAGTTGTGTTTCTGCATTACCTTTAACTTGTATATTTCTGTAAATATTGCTGTCTATTGTGTATATATCTGCTTGTATATTGTGCTAAGCTGTAAATAGAGCTTTAGTCCTTAACTTCCAGCTGGTTGAGTCTAGTCTGGGTGATTTTTCATAGTGGTGGGTGTGGGGGGGGGGAACTCCCAAATCATCACAAACGTGCGTCCCAAGATTTCTCCTTACTTACAAAGTCATCTGGACTCTGCAGGAGTATAAAGGACATAAATACTGGGCCTGAGGTTGAAGACGTAAGAAAGGTTGCTCCTATGAGGATATCTTTGCAGAGTAATTGCATTCTGCAATAGGGAAGTTCTGCACCCAAGTTACGGTCACAAATCAGATGAGAAGTGGGCTGAAATCTTCTTACCTCTCTATGCCCCAGCTAGCATTTCCCAGTCTGTAGCCCATCTCACTGACTGGGAGTACCACCTTTCTTGAGATGATTATTTTCAAGAGTAGGACCTGCCCTAAGGAGCACAGACAAAGGTGTGTAAGACCGGCAGGGCACCTCTGAAGCTCACATGATCGGGTCACACAGAGGGATAGATGGAAGCTGATAGGCACCTGGAGCACCTTCAGCAGTATTAAAAATGTTGGATTTGGGTACTTTGCCTCTACAAAATGTAATTATTTTTTTTTTCTTCCTTCTCTCTGCTATTAAATGGGAGCAGACAGTAGTTGCCTCCCTGGTTTTGTGAAAATAAATGAAATCAACACATCACCCAGATGCCAAAATGGGGAGGGTATATTATCTTTTATACAAATAAGGAACAGCTAGGTTTCTAGGGAAAAAAAAACCAACAAAAAAACAAAGAGGAGAGATAGGGAGTAAAGAAATTTGGCTTCACTTGGCCTAACAATGTGCACACTACACAAACCTGTGTTGTGATGTTTGCAAGGCACCAACATGGCCAACCTGCGAACAAGCACTTATGGATCATCAGGACATATGTCAGCACCTGACATCCAGTAATCTACAGGCAGTGTTTTCTCTCAGAAAGACAGAATATCCATCAAGCATTGCTTTCTCTTGCATTTTAATCTAAATTAATGTATGGGAGAATGGGTAAAAACTCTTAAAGATCTCTTGTTGTAATTTATCGCATCCATTTGTACTTTTGGGATTGGCCTCTTTGGTTTTCTCCCTTTCCTGCTGTGTTGCCCAGTTTTCTGAACACAACTGGAAGAACAAGTAGCACAGTTAATAATCTTTGAAGCATAAGTAAAACATGTTATCTTAAACTGCATGTTAGCTATAAAATTAGTCGCAAATGTTAACTATAACTGTGTGATAACATAGAAATATTAGGAAAAAACCAACTATACAATTTTCAAAATGCCATTCTTTTGCTGACTTCTGCCCAGATGTATACAGAGGCATATTTTATGAACTTTGGAGACACAACAGAGTTTAGCTTCATGTTTTCCTTCTTTCTTTGACTCTGGAGAGCTCCTCTAACCAACACAGCCACCTGCATTTTCTCCTTAGTTAATGGTTAATGACATTAAATTCTACCTGAGCTGACAAATCCTGCTTCCTGCTTCAACCCACACAAGCATGTTCCTTCCCTCTTCTCCCCATTCCCAGTAACTCTAATCAGAGGAGAGAGTTAACTGAGGATTGTAATTTGTCCTCCGTATCTGCATCCAGGATTGCTCCAGATTTGAACAAAACAAAGAGTCTTCAGTGAGAAGAAGAGGGGTAGCCTGTGGTAGTGTATAAATAAAATCACATTGACTTGCCTGTTGTGTGTTTCTGTTGCTGGTTTTGTGTGTTTTTTTAACCATCTCATAGCTGGCTTAGTTTACCTGGCATTCTTTTGAAATGGGACTGAATTTTAGAAAAGGGAATCCCACCTTTCAGTTCATTAAGTCTTGAGATCTTCTGTATGACAAATTATTCTCATTTCCTTCTGTGACTGGGGAACAGGCTTTGTGGAGACAAGATAGGAGGAATAAATAGACAGAATTATAGGGGTAGGGCTTGATTCTAGATACAGATGGGCTAAATTTAGGTTCCTGGAGTGTAGATGACTTCACGTGAGATAGCCTCTACTTTAGGATAAGATGAATTGCCCTCCCAGTACTGCTCATTGTATAGTGAAGTCATAGCCAAACTTGTAAGCTTAAGACACCTGCATTTGGGCCTGATTCTCCCCTTTTGGCACTCTCTCCTAACCTGAGTAAAGCTTTCAAAATCAGATTTAGATGCTACAGTTTAGGGTTTGCTTTTTTTTTTCTCGTTTTAAGGGTAACACTCTGCTTTAGGGTACAGAGACACAGCACAGATTCAATGTCACTATTTCATATCCAAAGCATTGATAACCATTCCTGTAGGTAAGTCACTAAAATATTTTAGTCTTGATAGATCCACCACAGCAGAGGAGGCATGAAAACTACCTGAGACAGCTATGGTCCAAGAGCAGTTTTCAGTGTTTGACTGCCAAAATGGTGACAAGCCTCGTAGAAAAGACTTCTAGGTCTGCAGGAAGTCAAAAGCTGAGCATAAATAACTCAGCTATGCCATGCTTTTGTGAAAAAAAATAAACAGTCTGGAAGTATAAATAAGAATATTGCCTACAAATAGGGGAGGGAATTATTCCTCCCTACTTCATCATTGTTGAGACTGAAGTTTTGCATTCAATATGTCAGAAACTGATGGAGCACACTTAAACCGAGCCCAGAAGAGAGTGGTGGGGAAAAACAGGAGCAAAACATCCCTCCCAGGACTCTCAAGGAAATACTGTGTTATTGCTTAGCTTAAAGCAGATCAAGTTGAGAAGTGTAAATTCTGCACGTGCATAGAAGCTGGAAGGTGTAGTAGTTTCAGCATCGCTTTTGCGTTTTGCATCCAAATCAGGTTCATTTTTATTTCTTTCATGGAGATAATTTTTTGACCAAAAAAAGTCAATAATTGCTCTTCTGAAAGCATGTAGACTGCATGAATGTTTCTGAATCCCAAATGTGTCACAGTGTAGGTGAATGACAGCAGAACAGTGGTGAGGGTTGCAGTTCTCTGAGTTGTGGGATTGCTCTCTAGCAACTACAGAGGTGGTGGAGCCTTTGCAGCCACCACCAGTGCAAACAGGGCACCAGCTGATAAATGATTCAGAAGTTTTGTCAATTTGATATTTCACAGAACAGATATTGTTAATGGATTGCCTATTTGCAATTTACAGATACCACTTTCTGCCTGTGGTTAAGATAGTAAGTAAAAAAACCTCCTGTTAACAACTATGTTATTTCATTTGATATTTGTGTTAGTATTAATCCTACACATTTATATGTTAAGGTATTTGAATTCTAGGGGGATAGCGTTTGGTAGCTGGTATTGTATCAGAAAACCCACACTGAGATAAAGTTCAGCATTAAGAAAAACTGCTGAAAACTCAAGCACCAGTTGGTCCCCAGGACTTGGGACTGAATTTTGAAGCACAAGGTTAGGCACAGAGGCAAAAGAGAAAAAGGGGAAGAGTAAGAGCTTTATCTAAGAGCCCAGATATTTATTAAATCAGATAATAGTGACACACCAGCCCAATCAATAGATATTGGTGCAAGGGGCATTGTGAACTAAGCCACATTGGTCCTCAGTGCTCCCAACAGATGACAGAAAGCTGTATTCTACTCTTTTAGTGTGTGTGCAACAGAAAGCAGATCACTTAATCTTCTGCAAAACTGTTCCCTGCTCTGCCATTAGAATCATGGAATGGTGAGGTTGGAAAGGACCCCAAACATTATCTAGTTCTAACCCTTTGCCATAGACAGGGACACTTTCCACTAGAACAGCTCACTCAAGGCCTCCCTCAACCTAGCCTTGAACACCTCCAGGGAGGGAGCATCCACAACCTCCCTGGGCAACCTGTTGCAGTGTTACTTTATGGGCCTGAGTATGTCTCTTTTACTAGTTTGTTTTACAAAGTTAATTAGATTTTCCTATCCTACAGTTAATTACACTGCAGTGGATTATGAAGTGCTCTGTGGGCAGGTCTGAAAATAGAAGCACAAATTACCTTCAATGCAGTCCATGGGTTCCAACATCCATCTCTGTATAGAACTGTCTAAGTCATCTGCTTCCCTGAAAACCTGTGATTGATCATTTGGCAGTGATTTTGCTCAGTTAATGAAATGAGTATCAGGCCCTCTCTGCTCAGGTATGTGAAGAGTGTGGACTTCTCTGCTGCTTCTGCTAAAGTACAGCCTATATTTTCAGCCTATACACTCCAGATAATTCATGAGATTCTTCTTTAGCCATGGCTAAAGAAGTTTATGGAAGTTAAAGAAGTTTAGTTTATATTCCAGTTGTCAGCACTTTTGAGAGGAGTTCTTAATATTGCTCAGTCTCTTATCTGTAGAATAAGGCACCTAAGAATTAGACTGGCAGAATTAAAGATCCTCAGCCTGAATTAACCTGGGAAAAGCAGAATGTTCCCCACCTAATTATCCAAAAACTTTGTATTACCACCACTGGGAATTCCATAGCTACTTCTCAGTGTACTGCACTGAAAATGAACTCTAAGTCATAAATGGGTTTTAAAAAAAATAAATAAAAAATTGCCCCTGAAAATGCACATGACTTCTATCTCACCAGAGACTGCTTACAGTTAGATTTAATGAGGGGATCTCCCACTGAACTCTCAAGGCAAGTTGGCACCTGCCTCTATATTGAGGCAGGAACTTTGTCACTTGCTATCCAAAGAAAGAAATTATGATTTTATGGTAGGTACAAGGATTTGTGGCAATCAGTTTGGGAGCAGTAAGGGAAAGAGGCTACAGAGTAAGATAAAAGAGTGATGTACACACAAAGTAGGGATCAAATCAATTCAATATCAGATTTCATGATTGAAAAGAAGTGCAGGAGTCTTTGAAGAAGAGGAGAAGCAACATGTTGCCTTTGGCAGAGAAGTTCTTCATGAGAAGCTTTTCTTGTCCCTAGCTGCTCACTATCTGGCCACAGCATTTGCTGCCCCTTCTGCTGCTCGCATAAAAGTCAGTGCAACTCTGCCGTAAACTGGATCTGGTTTGACATAAATCTCTCTTTTCTATTTTTGTAATTAGTTTTAATTTTTATTTTTAGATTATTTCTTTTCATCCTAGATCCTTTCAGAATGTGAACCCAGGATGTAAGTTGTCCTATGAGGAGGACAAGCAGCGAAGTGTGCCACTGGGAACCAACGTGCTTTGTAACACTGCCCTCCTCTGACTAAAATCTAGTTACCTGGCGTCTTAAACTTTGGAGAACCCCTTACCTCAGAACTAAATAACTCCTACTCCCTCGTATTTCTGTTCCACATATACTGCAGAGGGAGTGGGAGAGAATGGGAATTGGAGACCGAGTAGCTTGAAACAACAGAGATGACAGAGGGGCAAGTAGCAAGTTTCACCTTCAAGACTGGGAGAAATATTCAAGGGGAGCAAACTTGTGTAAGGTGGTCATGAGGAGCAGCAACATGTGAACTGGAAGAGAGATGCTTTCGAGGATACAGAAACTAGAAATGCATGTGTTAACACTTAACAGGGCGGCTGGGGAACACCACAGAATAATGAAGGATGGAACAAGAAACTGAAATGCCTCCTTCTCAAGCAGGTCTGGGACAGAGGAATTAAACAGCTGCCCACAACAAGGATATAACTTCTCAAACGACAGGGTTATTTGAGCTACAAGTACTGAAAGGTTATAGGCCAAATGCTTTATCTTAGTTTATCTTTATATTAATTTATATTCATTATTATTAATTTACATCAATTATCTTAATACTATATCTTAATAATACTTTTACTTAAATGCAAGTATAACTGACCCGTCTTTAGTTGGACAAAAAAACCAACCAACCTAAACTGCTCTAAGCAACATTTAATGGACTGTTACGATGCCTTGTTAGTTGCAATCAGCTCTTCTGGGATCATCGCTTTGCACTGTCTCTTTAACTTAGGACAATGTTTCAGCTCACCTGGTAGAAATCATAGCCCTCTTCCTTTAAACGAAGGACAGGCAACGTGTCCGGCAGAGGGCGCGCCCGGGCTAGAGATGGATCGTGGCAAGGTGCGTGGGGGTGAGCCTGGCTCCCGGCCCCTCTCCCCAGTCCCTGTACGATGTGCCATTCTGGGTTACGTAGACGTCACCAAAACGGCTCCTGGGAACATAAAACAAAACAAAACAAAACAAAACAAAACAAAACAAAACAAAACAAAACAAAAAAAAGAACAAGAAAAAGAAAAATAAGGAAAAAAAAAAGAACAAG
>VWZE01008565.1:366322-410744 GCA_013396675.1 Eubucco bourcierii
GAAAAGAGAAAAGGAAAAGAAAAGGAAAAGAGAAAAGGAAAAGAAGAAAAGAGAAAAGGAAAAGAAGAAAAGAGAAAAGGAAAAGAAGAAAGGAGAAAAGGAAAAGAAAAAAAATAGCCCCACAACAGCAACCCTTCTTGTTTGTGTTTCTGACTTCTTTATAAGTGACTTCGATCGGCCTGGCACAGCACGGCTCTATGTAGACGAGGGCGAGGCAGGGAAACAGGTGCTGCCGGTCCCCTCCCGAAAGAAGTGGCTCTATGAGGCCTGCAGGCAGCCTGATGGGCAATCAGGGGTGAGCCCTGTCGACCTTTTCTGGGGTGGTGATGTGCGTATTCCCATGGTGAGCCCCTCTCTGGAAGGGAGGCACAGGGACTGCTGCACTTGGGGGTCCATCATTGGAGGCCCTGTGCTTCTGTTGTGGTCAGCTCTGCACAGCCTGGGATGCAAACTGCAAGGTGCAGTGGAAAGTGGAGGACCCCTGAGTAACTACAACAAAAGTATCTTTGCCTGACATTATTCCTTATGGAGGAAATTCCTGCCTCCTTTGAGTTGTTTTTTGGTTGTTGTGGCGGTTTTTGGTTTGGGTTTGGGTTTTTTGTTTGGGTTTTTTTGTGGGTTTTTTGTTTGTTTGGTTTGTTTTGTTTATTTGTTAGCTGGGTTTTTTGGGTGGTTTTTGGTATGTTGCTTGTTTGGGATTTAGAGGGGTGGGGGTTGTTTTTTTCTTTGGGTTTTTGTTTGGGTTTTTTGGGTTTGTGTTGTTGTTGGGTTGGGTTAGGTTGGTTTTTTCTGATGGTGGTGGTGTTATTTCTGTTTCCCCCACTGAGTAGTATATGTCAATTCTCCATTTAGATTCCAAACTCCAGAGAAAGAGACTTTGCCTTTCATAGATTTCAGGGCTGTTTACAGGCTTTCAGGAGCTGCTCATTGCAGAGTGTGAAGGAAATGTTAAAAACACAGACCTCCAATCCAGGGGCACCCAGTGCTGCTGGGTTGGGGTAGCCCCATCTGGGCTCTGGGTGCAAAGCATTTTTCTTTCAATTCTTCACTTTAAATTGGATGGATTTGAGAAGATAGGGGAAAAAAAAAAAAAAAGTTGCAGCAGGGATCACGGGAATGCAGATGTTGCATGCATTGCTTGTACCTCTGTCATTAAGTGTCTGGCATTTACATATTGGTACAGGACTGCTTGCCAGAGAAACAGAATGTTGAAATCACCCCATCTCCAATAAATACAACATCAAGGTTCTAACTGTACTTTATTCAGGGAGCTTTTGGATGAGAATTCCCTTGTCTGAATCTCATTTCGAGAGCTTGATTATAATCTGTCCAGCTTTGTGTTTAGTCCTTTGGATATTATGCATTGAAACAGTGAGTTACATTGCTACAAAGCTACAAAGGGGTTCAGGTCTTAGGGTAATCTGCAAATGTGCCTCTTCAGTGGATCTCATTAAATAAATACATAAATAGAATTCCAAACCCCTTAGTGGCCACTATGTCTAGACCAGTGTGTGAACTTACTCTCTCCACCTAGTCCTGTTTGTCCACTTTCTCATCTGGGATATTGTTACCTGAATTTGAGGTAGTGAACTTCAGGTCTGTCCTCTGTGAAAGGGTATGCCTTTATGCTTCTTATTTGGATGATGCTGTGTGTAATGGTGTCCTCACTTGAAGGCTCACAGTGCTCTTTGTAGAGTCACAGTAAATAAACTCTTTGATGGAGCCCATCAGGTGAAGTAATCTGAGTGATGCATTTGTGTGGCAGCTTATATGGCTGCAACAGAGCCAAGACACAAGCAAGGAATTGATGATATTTAAGCATTTTGCTAGTGAAGACACTAACTGTCTTGTAGGAACAGGAAAGCTATTGTGGACCTGAATTTACCTGTCTTCCTCTGGTGCCAGTGCTCCACAAAGCATGCATTTTGTAACTTTTAATGTCATTCAGCTCAGCAAAAGGTACAGCCCGGGACAAGTCAGAGAGTATAATTAAGGAACACTCTGTTTCCATCCGTCTTATAAAGGTTATGTATTCATATTTCAGCTATAAAAGTCAGCCTCCAGCATTGGTAAAGTGTCTGATGTTCTCTCAGTACTGTGTAGACAATAGCAAAAACAAAGCAGAATTAATTTTCAATTAATCTGAGACATTCATAACAGGGATTAGAACAATAAGCAAGTTTTTGTCATCATCCTTCCTCTTTGTGTATGAGATTATTTGACCTCTTTTTAGACTAATCAGATTTCTTTTGTCATATTAACTGTAAAGTTCAATATTAGTAATCCCAGTCAAAACTGACTCAAGGTTTGTCCAGTTCCCTTCTATTCCTTCCAAGCAGGGGAATTAAAAAAATAAAATTCTTTTTTAAAAGAAAAGATTGGAATATGAAGATTCTTGATCTAATTTTAAGAAGTTTGGGTTTATGTGTATTATTCTACATTTTTAACCTTTAGAATTTTTATTTTCTTTTCCATTTTCAAGCTTTTTCTTAGTGTTTCTGTGTTCTGAATTTTTTTTTTTAATGAAACCTGAAAATCCTGCATAATTGCTTGCCCTTGGGAGTTTGTATTTTAATTAAAAGAAAACACCAAACCAACAGTGTGGGGCAGTTGTGATAAAATCATAAGAACTGTCAGCATGTGTAAATGTCAGATAGGGAAGCATTGCAAAGGACAAAACAGCTGCTCGGGAGACTTTCCTGATGATGAAACCCCGTGGGATTACAGATGGACAGCACAGGTGTCTGGAGGATGCAGAAAGGAGATTATAGGTCACTTACAGCCACTGTAGGCACAGGAAAATGCTAATCATCAACCATCATGACTGCCTTCTATGGTCATTACTAGGCTAATGCTCGCCACTCCATAGCTCCTTACCTGTTGATAATCTTCCCTTATCATGATATCATTTGAAGTGCATGCAGTTTTCAGGGCAAGGGCAGTACCCGTGTAGAATATGCCCTGTGCCAAGCAGGTGTTAATGGAGAATCCACAAAGTTTAGGGCAAAAGTTGAGAACACACCCGTCTGTTTATTGGGCTGTATTGCTTAAATGGTGATTCATTACTTGCCCAGGGCAAGGAACTGGGCAAAGCTTGCTCCCTTTTCCCAGTATGACCCTCAGAGTCTAACACTCAGAGTGGTGGAAAAGCCCTAGTCTTCAAAGAAGCAGATAGTAAAAGTTCCTTTATCAAAGGTGTTTTAGATAGCACTGAACAAAGTCTTGGAGATCTGTTGACTATATTGAATACAAAAAGGAGATAACCCAGCAGATCCTTGGGTTTGCATTGCAGTGTAATTACAGGTGAGCTTTACTGTCCTGCAGCTGACTGTGCTTCTGGCTGTTGAGAAGCTAGCTGGTGTTGCTGTGACTCCTGTTTCAGCACAGAAGCACGCATCTCATGAATAGACATGTCTAGTCAGCCAAACAGTGTCATGCTTAGTGTGCACAGTACTCAATAGTGTTGAGAGGTATTAATTCATGCTCTGATGATTTCAGCCTAGCTCTGCTCTTTGTATAGAAGTTCTGAATTTCATAGGTTGTTACTCTGAATGTATGGGTCAAGGCTGTTTTTCTCCTTGCATGAGCTGTGTGCTCAGTTAATGCAATACAAATCTCTCAGTAAGAGATGAAGAATTGGGGGATGACGCATTCTATATCCTGCTCTTCTGTCAATATCAGATAATGGAAGTTCATTCAGTGAGACAACACCAAAGACAGCGTGGGCACAAGGGAAATCTCACTCAGAAAGGCTGGCCCAGTACCCAAGTGAATGGAAAGTGCATCATCTTTCAACTCCCCAAAGGAGCAGTGTCCTTATCTCGAGCTTGCCTCCTAGTCAGGGGTATGACCCTGCTTTTTAGCCACGGGGCTTCAGTGTGCAAGCCATTGTGGTGTCTCATCCCATTGCTTTCTTCATTTCCTCCTACTGCTGTCTTCCATATGTGTACATGCTCTTGCATCCTCTCTGTACTTAGCATTTAAAATGAAGGGAATTTGGTTTCACACAATAAAAAAACTCCGATCAAAACTGCCTTGCACCAGTGAATTGTCTCCCATCTTTTGGTGAATTAACCCAGAGAGAGGCTGAATAGTGGTCCGGTTGCCAATTTCCCATGGTTTTTCATACTAGGAAATGATCTGAAATTATCCTGGCATTTCCATTGTGAATTCTGTCATTAGACTATATTAAAGTTGTTTTTTCACTCATCTTCACCTCTGCCCCAGGTTTTCTGAACCGTTTCACTCAATCCACTCTTAAACTAAAGTTTGTTTAGTTTTTCTTGGGAAGGGTGGGAAGAGGTTCTCCTGTCTCAGTTTGCCTCTGGTTTTCTTTGAAGCCATCAAACATCCTCATTGCCTGGCTTCATATGTTTCTTAAACATGGGAGCCAGCAGAGGGAATGTGATGCAACAGGTACTTGAGGCAATTAAGAGGCAGGCTGGAGCACAGATTAAGTTATCAATCACTGCTTGGAGCAGTGGAAGAACACTGTAGGTACTTGGCACACATTCACCTGAAAAGGGGCTGTCTGGGGATTTGTTTGGGGTTTTTTTCCCCTTTCAATTAGATCAGCAATAACATAGATAAAGTCGCTAGTTTACCTCCTCATGCCTTATGGTTTCAGGTAGTGCCGTAAATCAAAACTCTGGAGGGGCTGGATACAGGATATAGCTTTTCCAGAACTGTGACCTAATAAAACTTACTAGCAAGACTGAAGTGGGAGATGAACTGAGAAGCTCAACATGGCAAATGACATTAAACTTTGACTTTTTAAAAAAAGCTTCTCATGCACCTACCTGCAGTAATACTAAATGAAAGTGCCCACTTTTCAGAAATCCAAAGTGCTTTAACTGACAAACACCCCCCAAAAAAAAACAAACAAACAAACAACAACCCACCCAAAAAACCAAACACCCAAACAAACAAACAAAACAAAAAAACCCCAAACCCAAACCTGCCAGGGATCATCATCCTAAAACATTTTCACCTTGTTATTCCTGCTCTAAAAACAAAAAACAAAAAAACCACAAAAAAACCACCTTATTTTTTAACAACATCCTCTGTAATAACTGCCAACTGCATTAATAACCTGTTACTGATTCAATTATAAGAGACTTAGGCAAGTATTTATTTGTTTTGCTGTTGCCAGGATCATACTCTAGTCATTACAAATGAGTAAAAATTAAAAGTTCTGCCTGCCCCCAGTTTAAATTACTGGTTGTAGTCCTGCAGTTGGGGAACTCTGCTGGTGGTTTTAAGATGTGGAGCACTTCTAACCAGTAATGTTGATGAGCTTGCTAATGCTGATTTGCCTCACTGATAGGTTTAGGACCATGAAATGCTTTCAAAATATAGCAGTGATCTGTTCAGTTCAAACTCTGAGAAATGCCAACCTAAGCAAAGTATGGTATGAGGTTCAACAGGACCAAGTGCAAGGTCCTACACTTTGGGCACAACAACTCCACGCAGTGCTGCAGACTGAGGCATGAGCGGCTGGAGAGCAGCCTGGCTTAGAGGGGCCTGGGAGTGCTGAGTGACAATTGGCTGAACATGAGCCAGCAGTGTGCCCAGGTGGCACAGAAGGCCAATGGCATCTTGGCCTGTATCACGAGTAGCGTGGCCAGCAGGACTAGGGATGTAATTCTGCCCCTATACTCAGCACTGGTGAGGCCTCACCTTGAGCACTGTGTGCAGTGCTGGGCCCCTTAATGCAAGAAAGATAGATGGAGTGGTGAGGGAAAGTCTGATGAGGAGAGGCTGAGGGAGCTGGGGGTGTTCAACCTGGCCAAGAAGACACTTGAGAGAGGACCTTATCACTCTCTACAACAGGTGGAGGTCAGGCTCTTCTCCCAGGTAACTAGTGACAGGACAAGAGGGCACGGTCTGAAGCTGTGCCAGGGAAGGTTTAGGTTGAATGTTAGGAAGCATTTCCTCATGGACAGGGTGATTAGGCACCTGAATGGACTGCCCAGGGAGGTGATGGAGTCACCATCCCTGGAGGTCTTTAAGAAAAGACTGGGTGTGGCACTTGGTGGCATGGTTTAGCTGATGTTGTGGTGTTAGGTTATAGGCTGGCCTTGGTGATCTCAGAGGTCTTTTCCAGCCTCGGTGATTCTGTGATTATTTGTCCAGAAAGGGCAAGAGACTGAAGCAGCGTGTGGTGATGTGACAGATTTGGGAAAACAGACTGAGATTTTTTTTTCCCTGTAGCACTAATACTTGAATTTTATTTTTTTTAACAGATAAATAAATGTTGTGTTTTAACAAAGCTCTAACAGTAGCAATGTTTTTGAACAACTCACTCCCCGACGGAAGGTTTTCGAGGTGTTGCTATTTAAGCCAAAGTCCATTAGGTGTCCCCAGTCAGCAATTCGACAGCGTTGCAGTCTGAGGTGTGGGAAACAGAATCCGAGTAGTCTGTCGCGGTTTGGAAGCTGGGCTTGCTCCTCCTCCACATACCCATCAAACAGCACCGAAAGTCTGTTCTGGCCCTCAGAGCATACCTGTGTCAGAAGCAAACACTGCAATGAGATGCCTTTAAATGTAAGAAAAGAAACATGTTCTTCTGAGTATCTTTACGCATGCTGTAAATGCGTTGTCTGCTTGCAGGCACATACCACTCTGTCCACCTTAAAAACCAGATGAAGGGACAGCTTTGAAGGTTCTCATGTTCACTTGAAGCATAAATATGTCCGTTATAATCCATGAACTTGAACAATCAAGGCACCTCCGTATTAATTGGAATGAATTTGATAATATCCAAGCATGTGTGCATGCAAACAGATTTTACCAGAAGACACAAACCTCTTGAGTCAGTGAAGGTCACCTAGAAATCAGAAGTCTTTGTTCTGAGTCTTTTGGCATATTTTTTGCTGTAGGTTTAGGAATATCCCAAGGACTGCTTTCCTGGCACTAATCTTGTGTCTCCTTCCTTTGCTTTGCTGAAGATGGTGGGAGTTGTGAAGAACACTCCCAAGTGTTCAGTGCTTCACTGAACCTGTTTCATCCTGTTCATTGCCTTTTTGGCTGTGTTGATAGCAGCAGTTCAAAATCCCTGTAGAAAGCAAGTGCATTTCAAGTCTTTCAGGCAGAAAATTAGCATGTTGACAAATACTCTGATTGAGTGTCTGAATGCCCAATTTAGCCTTACTAAATAAAAAAAAAAAGAAGCCTACAAATCTCGCTGGTTGTTTTCTGTGTAGTTCCAACAGCCTTGTGCTGGAGTTCCTAATTACTTTTGTGAATAATATTTATAAGTAATCGGTGTCTGAACTGAAGGTGAGTGACTGGCACCGTGGCCTTATGACAGAGTTTGGAATTGCACATCTGTGCTCAATGTAGTTTCTGGTCTGCTACACATCAATGCCAAAGGTGGTTTGATTGTAGGTTTTAAGGGTGGTGGGAGGGAAGAAAGAAGGCAAAACTACTAGCAGGTAATCAAGGCACAAACCCACAGCATCTTCAGGTGTTTATCCCAGTGCCGTATTTGTTCTTAATGTTGAATTTGTTTCTTAAATGTAACAGGGAACAATCTTATTTGAATGCTTCTGTAATCTTTTTAATAAGTTGGAACATTCACTCTCCTTTGGACCTCACATGTTGCTGTTTCAAAATAGTGAAACCATTCTATGCTTCTAGAAGAAAATTGTTTTTAATGAGCAGAGGTTCCAGCTCAAAATATACATAAGCAAAACCCCCAGATTATTAAGCACATTAAATGCTCATGAGACTTGCAAATTGACAGCTTTGGAGGAGAAAGTTCTCCCTATAGCCACAGGGTGAATAAAGCATGGGCAGAGGAAATACAGGCCCTGACAATGTGCTGTAACATTGGCCCCAGGTCGTCCGATTTCCAGCTTGGTTGAATTCTCTACCTCTCTTCCCAAAGGCTGAAACTGTTGCTCTTTCTCCTTGTTTGAAGCCTTCAGGGCATGCCTGCTGCCCTGTAATCTCCCCAGGGTGATTTTTTCCCTTCTTCCTAATGTTGGTGTTCTTATACAACACTGGAATAACCAGCAGCTCTGGCGCCTTCATGCTTATCTTGCTCTGAAAGGTAAGGTTGAACCTCCCTTGTGTAGCTACATTAATTCGCTGAAGGAAAGCAGCCACTTCATGAAGGTAGTAAAGTGGAGACTTGACACTTTCAGCGTGGCACACTTCTGGTCATGAAAGGCAGGAGTCAACATGACTCACTAGGTTTTTGGTGATGTGCTTCCTGATCCAACTCTTCTTCCAGTGTATTTCTCATCTCATTCTGATCTTAGTCATAAAGTTTTATGAGTGCTTCTCTTCCTGGCCTTTTTTTTTTTTTACCCTAGCTTAACAGTGTTAAGCAGCCTTTTGTTCCTTTTAGTCATCCACCCACAGCTTTCCCAGTTTTATTAGTGCCAGAGTGAATGTCCCTACTTCTCTAGGCCATCCAGCACATATTGATTCACCCAGCTTCTAATCAGCCTTTTCTTATTCTCAGTGTGAGACTGTGAATTAGCTGAAATTTAAATAGAACCCTGAAGATTAAGATGTCTGCAGAAGCAGATCCCCCTTTGTACAGCCCAGAAGATAAGCTTTAGGTTTCTGAGTGCTCCAACAATCTTTCCAGCATGATTAGCACTCCAGGGAGTACTCCTGTTATCCAGAAAGGCTTTAATTGTGCCCCTGGGACATTGTGAGGTAGGAGGGGAGCCAGTCTGTGTTAGGGAAAGATAAATAATTTATCACATTTCTGTGTGTTTTGAAAGTCCACGGCAAACATCAGGTTGGAGGAGAAAACTGGGCAATGATTCCTGCTGGGAAGTAGGCAGCTCACAGCTAATTAAACTGGCAGAGGAAGTTGGCACGTCACCTCGCTCCAGAAGATGTACTGCATCCAAAGTATTCAGTCTTTGGGAAGATAAGGTGTGCTGTGGTTGCTTTCCCTCAACTACAGTGCTGGTGTTTTGGGGAGGGTTTCCAGCCCAGAGGCTCCTCTCTGGCCTTGTGGGCAATATAATTATTTGTAGCTCCTTTATGGGAATAACTAGCTTTAAGGTTAGGACTTTGTTTTGTCTCACCATGAAGAAGAATCCCTGCTATCAATAAGTACTTTACATAGAGAGAACAAGGATATGATTTTCCTCAGTTCTTTAATCATTGGGATTTTAAAAAATCATTTCTTCACAACATAGCCCTTTAGGTTGCTACTATTTCTGACTCCACTCCATCTCATTCTTCCTCTCCCTCTATGCCCTAGCCCACTCATTTTAATTTTTGTGTATTTTCTTTTGCTCTTGTTGTGTTTCTGTCTCTGCAGAGTTGTGTTATGATCTTCACACCTACCGCAGTCTCAGCTTACCTACAGAAAATGTCAGATCCTGAAGAATCAATGTTGATGCTGAACTGTCGTCGCTGCTACTCTGCCGTGCCAAGGCTGCTGTGAGGTGGCCAAAAGACACCTAGTTGCTGAGTCACTGTTTGGAGACCTCTGCAAGCTTGGGCATGTGTGACTGTATTTTCTCAGTTCCTTTTTTCACAGACCTCCCTTATGACAAATGGAGCTAGAGTCCTGTTGACTGAAAAACAGTGAAAAACAAAACAATCCTCTAAGACACACCACCTGGATTTCTACCCAGAGTGACTTAGGCTTGCAGGTTGCTTTTCCTCAGAGGGTTGTCCTGAGTTTTGTGGAGTCTCACTTCTGCTGTTGTGAAGAGCAGGCTGAAAAGCACTGAGACTGATATTTAGATAGACAGCTAAGTCTTAATACCCACAAAAAGGCTTTATGCCTTTTATGGAGGTTGGGATTGCTTTCATACCGGGTGGATTCTAGATGTGAAGGTTTGGGAGTTCCCCCACCCCCCACACTTTGTAAAATGACCCAGACTAGCACTCAGTCGGCTGGAAGTTAAATGATGAAGCTATATTTACAGCTTTGCACAATGTACAGCAGATATTTACACTATATACACAATATTTACAGAAATATACAAGTAAAAGGTAATACAGCAACACAACTCCCCTCCCAGAAATCAGAGACCCCAGGAGGGGCTCCCAACCACCCTTCAACCTTCTCCCCACCCCTGTACCTTACCCCAAGGTTTGCCTTACGTGCAAGGTAAATTAGGAGGATCGGCCAAGGGGGTTAGAAGAAAAGTGGTTAGTGAGGATTAATCAGCAGAGGAGCCAGAGCCCAGAAGCTGCTAGATCCCACCAGCAGCTCCTGCTCAAGCAAGCGACAGCGAGCAACTAACTTATCAATTGTTTTGGTTAGTGTTCCCAAACAATTCTCCAGCAAGCGTATGAGTGAAGTAGACATCATGATGTTTTCCTTTCACAGCCTATAGTGCAACTTTGTCTATTAAAATATTCCAATTAGCCTCAAACCAGCACACTAGAGAAAGAAAAAAGTCCATTTATGGGTTGTTCAAAGTGGGGAGCATCATGAACAAGAGCTGAATTAGGTTTCATTTGAAGAAATTTCTAATATAGCATTAAACAAAATTGATTAAGCAAATGATGCACTCAAGTTGACTCCCACTATAGTCAGCAGCACGAGCAAGTTCCACAAAGATGTATGTGACCATTTGGCTTCTCATAAATAAAGAACAGAGAGTATTGTTCTGCTTGTGCGTTAAGCAAGCAGACAGAGAGGTGAGCAGCCACAGACCAAACCCCATCTGCTCTGTTTTGGTCTCCCCCTGCACATGCCAATAGTCAGGATGTCCTCTGCCTGGCTACTGGCCATGAGATGTGTAGAGGGAGGGGGAGGAAGGAAGGTGAACAGGAGCTTCCGCTTTGGTAACAAGAAGTTACTGAGCCTTAACATGAACTTCTACCTTGGAGCAGGGCAGGGAGTGCAAGGGGCAAAACAGAGACATTAGTCACCCTGCCAGTGACTGGAGCAAGACCCTGGGCTGCCCAGCAAGATCTGGGAGAAGATGCTAGTCTTTGACCTGCAGGTGCAGGTGACAACCCTCCAGGAGTCTATGCTCAGAAAAAGTCTTGCAGGTGTGTTTGCAGGGAGGAGAGAGACTTGGGAGGGCAGCAGTGTGGAGGGCAAAAAGGAAAAGAAGCGAAGGTCAAATAAAAACATATTTATTAGTTAATTTCCTGACTTAAAGAGACAATCTAAATTATCTTTGCAAACACTGACAGTTAGCATTTTTAACTTAAAAGGATCTGAAAGAGTCTGTGTTTTCAACTTGGGGAATTCTTGCTTTGTTTTCAGAGTATTATTTGAAATAACTTCATTACAGATTTTTTTTTTTCCAAGTACCAGTATTCTTGACAAGGGAATGGGGCAATTATTTCAAAACTATTTTTTTTTTTTTTGAGGAGGGAGAAGTATTATAATATATAATATATATTATAATCTTTAATATATATAATCATAGAATGGTAAGGTTGGAAGGGACCTCAAAGATCATCTAGTTCCAACCCCCTGCCATAGGCAGGGACACCTCCCACTAGTACAGCTCACTCAAGGCCTCATCCAATCTGGCCTTGAACACCTCCAGGGAGGGAGCATCCATGACCTCCCTGGGCAACCTGTTCCAGTGTCTCACCACCCTCACTGTAAAGAACTTCCTCCTAACATCCAGTCTAAATCTCCCCTCTGCCAGTTTAAACCCATTGCCCCTCGTCCTATTGTTGCAGGACCTTGTAAATAATCCTTCCCCAGCCTTCCTGTAGGTCCCCTTCAGATACTGGAAGGCTACTATCAGGTCCCCTCGAATATTATTATATATTATATATAAACATCTATCAGGAAGAACTTTTGGTTCTATAAAACATACAGATTTTTAAATAGCATCTTTCAACACAGATCCAATTGATAGACACAGCTATTTCTATCTTTAATGAAGTAACAATTTCTAGGACTGTTATGCCAGCTGTGTGCTGGAGAGTTCAGGTATTTGCACACAAGTCGCTAATGGGGTGTTGAAAGAAATGACCTCTTGTTTCTCGTGACCAAGGATGGCTTCATAATGAATGTCTGTCCCGATGCCATAAGGTAGAACCTGATATAGACCAGTTTGCATTGTAGTGATGATACATTATTGATACAGCAGAGTTATTTCACCCAGTTGCAGCGCAGACCTCTCCCATAATATCTTCTTGCGCAAGTGCATTGAAATATCTGTTGATATTGAGTGTGTCTGGCTGTGTCATTAAGTTTCCAAACAAGCCACTCCTCCTGCCCATTGTTTCCTAAACCTCTCTTCAGAGAAATTATTTCCTTCAGTGCTAATCCACAATAAGGAAACCCCGAAACATATAGAAAGTAAGCCAAAGAAATCTGTACCAGGGCACTTTTCAAGTAATAAAGGAAGAAAATGCCATTGTGATTTTTAGGAGATCATTTCATTACTTTCTACTTTTTTTTTTTTTTTTCCTTCGTGCTGATTTTGTTTTCAGGAGAAGGAGACTACTCACACTAAGCAAATCCATCTACTGACAGATATCTCATTTTTGTTTCCAAAATGAATTGCCCCTGAAAGACTTTGAAGAGACGACTTAAAGGGAATCTGATCGATGTTTATAAATATCTGAGGGCTGGGGGTAAAAAGGAAGGGGACAAAAACCCTTCTCACTTGTGCTCTGGGATAGGACAAGGGCAATGGATGGAAACTGCAGTACAGAAGTTCCACCTCAACATGAGCAAGAACTTTGTGACTGTAAGACTCACAGAGCACTGGCACAGGCTGCCCAGAGAGGTTGTGGAGTCTCCTTCTCTGGAGCCTTTCCAGCCCTGTCTGGATGTGTTCCTGTGCAACCTGAACTAGATTCTATGGTCCTGCTCTGGCAGGGGGGTTGGACAGGAAGGTCTCTGGAGGTCCCTTCCAACCCCTAACATCCTGTTTCCCTGTGATCTGGTTTTCTACCCCATCATGGAATGCTCTCAGATAGTAACATTTTTGTTGACACATTGTCTTCCTGCTTCCCAGACAAAGTACTCATCCACACTTAAAATACCTGGAATTTTTCAGAGGAGGGACTTTTGTTTTTCTTTTTTTTTAATCAAGATGTTTGATTGTCAGCAGTACTAGGTTGTACAAATGTGTGAAACAAAGGGAGCCTTTCATATAGTCACATTTATTGTCAACACATGAATGTCTTGAAAAACAAACAGGGGTCAATGCTTAGGCAAAGTGGCTATTCTGTATCTCTACAGATATGAACAGATAAGTAGATATTTACAGGTGAATTAGACTCATAATCCCTGACAGTTGGGCTGTTTGTATGTTTTAATGCTTGAATTTTAAAAACTTTTTTTTTTTTTTTTGGTCCAGAAATGCTTCAAATTAGAGTTTCAGGTAGTTGCTGCTATTGGATTTACAGATGTCCAATCTGAACTGAAATGAAGACACACCATGTCCTTTTTTTCTTCTAGGATCAAACTTGAGTGTTGAATAATGTCATGTCCTTTTTTTTTTTTTTTTTTTTTTTTTTTTTTGTTCTAGGATCAAATGTGTGTGTTGAATAATGTCTCCATTCAAGAAATGCCTGGCTTGGATGGGTAGAAAAGACATCGTAAAAGTCTAACTGTTCAAAGAAGTTCAGCTCAGCAGAAAACAATAAGGGTGTGGTATACTTCGATTTATGTACTGTGTGATTTAGACAATGCAAAGCTGGCCAGAAAAAAATGAAAATGTGCAAAATAGTAATTTTTTTAAAATCTGAGGTCAGAGTAATTTTTCATTCAAAAGTATTTTGGTCAGGAAACTAAATTTGTTATTCATTAAACATGAAAACAGTAGAGAATTCTTTGTGGAACTATGCACCCACACTTGTTGCCTCTTGTACATAGTCTGTAAAGCAGTCAAACAATGACAAAATCCAAGTGAGTAATGGGATTTTTTTTCCCCTGACAGTTCATGTTTGCAAGGATTTATATATCCTGTTGCAATGTGGCAACTTCACAAACAGATTCAGTGCGAGCTTCCTTGTCAGCTCAGGAAAGTTATATAAATCCACATACTTATTATTCAGCAAAATGCCATATTACAGGGCAATTTCTAGGAGACCAATGGTGATGCCAAAAATTGTATCCAATCAGACAGAACACGTGTTAGTTACCCCATGTTCAAGCTTGATAGAAAGCTTGGCCACTGTTCAGAATTAGCAGGATTCTTAAGTTCAAGTCATGTGGTCAGTTTTGAAGTGTAGGTTCCTCCACGTTTTGGAAAGGAGCCCCTCAGGTATTATACCTTTGTGTGCTTTTGTGTGCTTACATCTATGTTTATTTCTTCATTTGAACACACTGCTAACTGTGCCAATTGTTCAGTAAAATGAGATTTTCAAATGCATTCAGAGCAGAAATGTCCATGGTGGTTTAAGGGCAATCGGCTTTCAGCAGCAGAAGTCTGCCTTTGGTGGCAGAAAGATCATGAGCGCGCTTTGACTGTCTTGGTGCCAAGTGATTACCTGTAAGAGGGTCTGAGCTAGTCTGCAAGCTCAGTGCTGGCCAGGTTGAGGTGCTAGCACATGATACATTTTAAAGCCTTGCTGGTGGCTGGCCGTGCAGTGCAAAGGCCTGGGTTACAAACACCTCAACACATACACCATCCTCAATTGCTGCTATTAAACTTGGCATTGCAAGCTTGACCCATGCCCTTGAAAACTTTACTGGAACTGCTCACCTTTAAGCCAGTAACAAGACCTTTGCAATTGCTGAGCTTGTTTTAGTAAACTGATCTTATCTGAAGATTAAAATAGATTTGAAAGGTGTCAAATGTCTGCAGTATATCTCCTATAACAACATGTTTGTCTCAACAGGTGGCGATTTCAAGCCGAACAGCACATAGGTCTCAGCTGCTCTTCACGCTCCCATTGGCTTCAGTGAGGTCATGAAGGGGATGCAAACCCTCCCACTTAACAGAACAACATGACTTTTGGGGCTGCTTGGAGTACCCAATACACACAGGTCTCCGATTGGATCTACAGTGTTTCATAAGGACAATATTTAGTTTGACACGTGTGGTGTTTTTCATTTCTGTATCCTCCTACTAAATCCTTGACTGAAAGCAGGTTGCTGAATAATTGCATGCACACGTCTTCCTTTGGATTTAGAAACAAAATTGCAGGTACCTGAAAGGGGGACCTTTTTCTGTCAATTCAAAGGAACCAGAGCCATCTTGTAAAACTTGCAATGTGATCCTTTCAGCTTCAGCTGGAATAAATTGTGCAATAACTTTTTTTGGTGTCAGACAGCTGTGGGGGATGATGAGGTTTTATTTTTCATCTTTGGATCCCATGTTTTGAAGATGCTGAAGCGGCGTTGAGAGGGTGTTATATAATAACTTAAATGCGTGCTCAGAGGAGTCAGAGAACTTTGACCAGGAAATTAGGTGAGGGAGAACAGTCATCATGGGCAAGGCCTGCATGGGGGCGTGCGGATACTTGTGGTGGGGAGGAGGTCAGGCAGCCTCCAAGTCTTGGAGGAGAGCCAGATCAGTGACACCGCTGCTTTAGGATTTCTTTCCAAACATAATGTTGGCAGAGAAACATTAAACCACAAACAGGACTAGGTGTCTGTCAATCTGTGGGCAGTGCTGGGGAGGATTGTTCTGAGAGCCTTGCAGAGAGGTGCTTCATGACCTCTGCTGTAGGTGGCAAATGTCTGCTTGTGGCCAGAGCTGAAATTAGGGGTGAGTGGGTGATGAATGTTCAAGTGCTGTCCTTGCCCCACAGACCACAGCTGCCCCTACAGCCTTCAACAAAAAAAGCACAGGGTCACATCTTTGCACTCAGTTGGCATAGTTGCAGCACCTTTCAGGACAGGAGGTGAAGGATGAAGTGCAGCCATGCACAGCAGAGTCTGTGCATGCTGGAAAAGTTCCTGCACATACTGCAGTAGAAAGCAGTCAGACTTTTCCTGACACCACCCCTGGAGCACGTCTGAAGTCTGCAGTGAATTTGCATTTGTGCTCCTGGTAGCTATGCTCATGCTGCAGCATGGAGCTAGACCTCCCCAAGTGTTTTCTAGATGCATCATAGACACTATTAAATACAGGAGGAGATAGAAGAAAACAGGCTTGTCTAGTGCTGTTTTGTCAAAATACAACCAAGACAAGTGCAGACTATTTAGAAATCTAGACAGCCTCCATATAAAACTCAATGGTGTGTCATGTGTGTGCCAACAGGCAAAGTCATTACTCAGTTGTTGTTCAGACAGAATTCCCATTGAGTAAGGTCAGAGTAATCCCTTCAAGGTCTGGCTCTTCTGTGTTCCCCTCCAGTTGCCATAGTACTTTCCATGTGACAAGCTCAAGGTACTTTCCGATCGCAGCTACATGAGTCCTACATTCATGGCTTTGCTGAGTCAAGGCAAAGCTTGGCACAGCACCTGGACATCACCTCTTCTCCCTGTGAGGAAACACAATCTCTTGGGCTTCTGCACGTTGTCCACCTGCAAGCCCCTCCATCTTTGTGCTGCCACAGTGATTAGGCAAGGCTGCATGGAGGTTGCTGCCTGTCAGAGTGATCACTATCAATTCATCCTCATTATCCTGTCATTTCTCCTTCCTGTGCCTTTCCATTCCAGTGGGCAGGCTAACTGGAGGCAAGCAGCACCATGCCCTTCACCCACTTCTCCCTAAAAGCCCTCTTGGACTTTTCTCCTCTCCTGGGTGTTGAGGGAGGACGGCTGATGTCTGGGCACTGGGGTTGTAAGCACGAGTTGCCTCAGCCTCTGGCCTCTCATCACAGTTTCCCTGGATGCAGGTGGCATATCTTGTTCCATTTATACAGATTTGGGGCTCGTATGCACCTGGAGCTCCTCCTGTGTTCCCCCAAGATCAGTAATAGCAGATCTGTGGTACTTTTTGATGCTTCTGTTTGGGTGGAGAGATGTTTCTTTAGTGTCCAAGCCTGCCCTTTCCATCTCATGGCCTCTCATCTGCCTCTGATCTGCAGGAATGTGTCATCTCTCCCCACATCAGTGTTACTCCTCAAATCTCACTTCCATGGCCTGCCCTGAGCTTTGCCAGTCTCCCTGAAGGTCCACGGAATTGGTCTGTCTCTGTTCTTGTGGGTCAGCTTTCAGAATCCGGACTGAAGTTTTTGATATGTAAATGGGAAGAAAAGGTTAGCACTTGAGATCTTTTTGTTTTAGAGGTACAACTCTGGTATGACTGCACTCCTTGCAGTATCCTGAGTAGTCTTTAATACCAGTGCTATGGATGCTGCTAGGCATCAACTGTGTCACACTACATTCTCATCCCTCTATTTCAGAGGTTTTCAGATCCTTACATCCCTCTCCTCCCAACTCTGCCGTCTCCTTGTAGGGATGGATTGCGTGCCTAAATGAAATACAGGGGCTCTTGTCATCCTGCATTGCTCTCCACTTACCACCCTTGACAAGGAGCAGTTCAGCAGGCCCCTGAACATTCTGAGTTTCCCTTCTGAGTCTTTCATGCCTACTGCACACCATCTCCCCTCTGATATTCTTTTCTCCATTGTCTCCACCCAGCTTTATCTTATAGATGGATAGAGAGAGATGACACAGCTGTATTCAGACCTTCCTTCACTCGTCTGATGATCTTTTTCCAATTAACTTAAATGCAAGCTAACACACCAAGGAGAGGAAGTTTTAGGAGGGCTTGAGAGAAAATATCATCCTCTGTTGCAACAGCAAAGTGAAAGGACTGGATTTACAGCAAAAGCAGGCTGTGAGATGGACTTGTCCAGTTAGCAGGAAATTGATGCTAAAAGCATAAAGTGTGCAAATTTTGACCTTTATTCTTCTGTTTCTTGTGTGTAACAGGCATATGATAAAGGACGGCAAGAGATGAGCTCTAGGAGATGCAGCTGTGGCTCTCTGATGTCCCTCTTTGTCCTCTGCCCCTCTGCTGGAAGTTGCTGTCTGTGTGGTGGGGCAGGATTACAGTATCACAGTATCACAGTATCACCAAGGTTGGAAGAGACCTCAAAGATCATCAAGTCCAACCCATTACCACAGACCTCAAGATCAGACCATGGCACTAAGTGCCACGTCCAAACCCGCCTTGAACACCTCCAGGGACGGTGACTCCACCACCTCCCTGGGCAGCCCATTCCAGTAGCCAATGACTCTCTCAGTCAAGAACTTTCTCCTCACCTCCAGCCTAAACTTCCCCTGGCGTAGCTTGAGACTGTGTCCTCTTGTTCTGTCACTGGTTGCCTGAGAGAAGAAGGTAACCTCCTCCTGGCTACAACCACCCTTCAGGTACTTGTAGACAGCAATAAGGTCCCCCCTGAGCCTCCTCTTCTCCAAGCTAAACAATCCCAGCTCCCTCAGCCTCTCCTCATAGGGCTTGTGCTCGAGGCCTCTCACCAGCCTCTTTGCCCTTCTCTGGACACACTCAAGCACCTCAATGTCCTTCTTAAATTGAGGTGCCCAGAGCTGGACACAGTACTCAAGGTGTGGCCTAACCAGTGCAGGGGGAGAATGACCTCCCTGCTCCTGCTGGCCACACTATTCCTGATGCAGGCCAGGATCCCATTGGCCTTATTGGCCACCTGGGCTGACAGGCCTGTAGTTCCCAGGTTCCTCCATCCGACCCTTCTTGTGGATGGGGATCACATTGGCCAGTTTCCAGTCGTCAAGGACCTCTCCAGTGAGCCAGGACTGGTGGAAAATGATGGAGAGGGCAGAAGAACCTTCAGCCCAACAGTTGCTCTGTGTTGTCCAGCTCAATCCCTGAAAACTGTAATGATAGAATCATAGAATCAGCCAGGTTGGAAGAGACCTCCAAGATCATCCAGTCCAACCTATCACCCAGCCCTAGCCAATTAACTAGACCATAGCACTAAGTGCCTCATCCAGTCTTTTCTTGAACACCTCCAGGGACCGTGACTCCACCACCTCCCTGGGCAGCCCATTCCAATGCCAATCACTCTCTCTGTGAAGAACTTCCTCCTAATACCCAGCCTACACCTCCCCTGGCACAACTTGAGACTCTGTCCTTTCGTTCTGTTGCTGGTTGCCTGACTCCCACCTGGCTACAATTTCCCTTCAAGTAGACAACAATGAGAACAGGATAGCAGTGAGATGCTTCGAACCCAAGGGGGTGCAGAGTGGGCATAAATAATTTTTTTGTCCCCCCTTCCGAGAAGAGATAGTCATAGGAAAACTGGGTGGGGTGTGTGGGAACACAGTATCTTGTCCACAAGAGTTTATTCACAAGAAAGTTCCTACTTTGACTTTATCTTCTTGTGCTTGATACAGGTTTTCTCTTTATGTGCCCTAGGCTTGGTGGAGATACCCCTTATATCATTGCATAAGAGCAACAGTTTGGAAGGAAATGTCTCCATTTATGCTTATGTGGGTATTATGTATGGCTGCTGGGAAGGAAAAGGCTTGTCCTTTTAGAAGACCTTTATTAAGGGAAACCAGTTATTAACAAGTATATATGGAAAGGGTGGGGTTCCTCATTACTGCACTCATTTCAGCATCTCCTATCTGCCTCAGGACTGCATCATCATGATATCAGCCTTTATTAATATAGAACTCAGTATTACGCACCCAGGATTACACCACAGTTAGCTCACTCAGTAGGTCTCTAACTCTGCAACCTATCCAATTAAAGTGGCAGAGGAGCAATTGCTGGCAGCAAATTGAACTGTCCTTGTCAGGGAGCTTTTGGTGTTATGGTATAAACTTCAAATGATAGTCAGGGTTGAAAACCTGAGAGACTGAGCTAATTAACTGAACTTTACCCTACGAGTGGTTGGGACATAATGACTTGAAGATGTGGAGATGAAAACACCCAATGGCAAATTTTCTCTGTGGGAAAGTGAGAAATTAATTTGCTTTGGTATGTGCTCCATGGCTGTTCTGTTTGCTTTTTTGGTGGCTTTCACCTAGTCCAAGGAATATGCCATTGTGGGAAAAGACATTAACTGTATCTCTTTTCCAAGCAAGTATGGGTTAAAGAATTTTCTCCATCTCCTTGAGGAGAACTATCTTTATCTTATTCTTTATTACAGGAGTTGCTATGAAACTTATTTAGGGGAAGCACATTTTTAGTGGTGGAGATGCTGAGTATTTCTGAAGTTTAGCATTGACTTTTAAATCCTGTGTGGGAACAAATGCCACACTTCTTGCAAAACAAAACTCAGTTATTGCTAATCAAAAGTCTCCACAAAAAACTTTCAGTTGATAGCATGAACATACTATGCCCTTCTGTTACATAGTTAAACTTATTTAAATAGAACATAGAATATATTATTTAAATAGAACATAGAATCTATGATTCTATAATTAAAAAAAATAACACAACACTTAATATAAACAATTTTCTTTTTCCATTTTGTTAATGTGATGTATTATTTGGTCTCTTTGTTTCTTGGAAAAAACTTAAATTGTCTCTGCAAAACATTTAGATTTTGTTTAAACTGATCCTGCATTTTAACAGAAAACTCTTCCCCCAGATATTTTGTTCATTTTTGTTTAGAATATGATGTGTCAGATCCTGAGAGGTGCAGGGTGACTTCAGGTGAATTCTAGGGGACTCAGCACTCCTCACGGGATGAGTCCCACACCATTTACCCAGTGTTGAGACAAGCAGGTGTAATTATACTGGCCTTTATCATTTTCCCATAGCTGTCTTGCTGATAAGCTGTCCTTGGTGAGAACTGCTCATGCACATTCACTGATGAATCAGCGTGTGTGTGTGTGCGTACATGCGTGCACGCGGAGTCACCAGGGCTGCCCACTAGTAGGACTTCAACCCAGTCTTGAAGCAAGGTGGGACTCACAGCTCTTGTCGTCAGTATAAAGGTTGTTTTGAGCTGCTGGTGGTACTGTAGATCTCTGATGCAATTCAAACATAGTTTAGGACTCTTCTTTTCTCCCTAAAACTCCTTGTTTCCCCATATGTGAGGGCAGGGATGCCACCCAGAGGGACCTGGACAGGCTGGAGAGGTGGGCCCAGACCAACCTCATGAAATTCAACAAGGCCAAGTGCAAGGTCCTGCACTTGGGTCAGCACAATCCCAAGCACAAATCCAGGCTGGGTGGTGAATGGCTGGAGAACAGCCCTGAGGAAAAGGACCTGGGGGTCTGGGTTGATGAAAAGTTCAATATGAGCCTGCAGTGTGCATGCAGCCCAGACAGCAACCAAGTCCTGGGCTGCATCAAGAGCAGCATGGCCAGCAGGGCAAGGGAGGGGATTCTGCCCCTTTGCTCTGCTCTTGTCAGACCCCACCTGGAGTACTGTGTGCAGTTCTGGAACCATCAGCACAGGAAGGACATTGAACTCTTGGAGTGAGTTCAGATGAGGACCACAAAGATACTCAGAGGTCTGGAACAGCTCTGCTCTGAGGATAGACTGAGAGAGTTGGGGCTCTTCAGCCTGGAGAAGAGAAGGCTTCAAGGAGACCTTGGAGTGGCCTTTCATTATCTGAAGGCGGCCTGCAGGAGGGCTGGGGAGGGACTATTGACAAGGTCTTGCAATGCCAGGACAAGGGGCAATGGGTTTAAACTGGCAGAGGGGAGATTTAAACTGGATGTTAGGAGGAAGTTCTTTACTGTGAGGGTGGTGAGGCACTGGCACAGGTTGCCCAGGGAGGTTGTGGCTGTTCCCTGCCTGGAGGTGTTCAAGGCCAGGTTGGATGAGGCCTTGAGTGACCTGTACTAGTGGGAGGTGTCCCTGCCTATGCTGGGGAGTTGGAACTAAATGATCTTTGAAGTTCCTTCCAACCTAAACCATTCTATGATTCTATGATTCTACCTGGCTCTATGAAATGAGGTCTTTCAAAGCTGACCCTTGCTTCAGTGAGCTTGGTACCGTAACTGGCCCTGTTCTGCAAAACCTTCCCCAAGTTCCAATGATCCCTCTGTGTTTTGCCTTCTGTCTGTCCTTCCTTCCGCTAAACCCAGAGCATGTATGTGTAGATGAGCCCAGTCATTCTGCTATGCCAGTAGGCTTGCAGCATGCTCTTTGCTTAGGTACAGTTTATGTGAAGAAAGCATCTTTCATCAGTGGATGCAGGGAACAGAGTATAATATTTAAGACTGTCTTCAATAAACTCGTGAACAACCAAGAGAAGTCAATCTGTTTTTTAAGGTAAAAGATAAGCTGAAAAGTGAGAAATTAATATAAGGGATTAAAATAATCGCACACAGTTTGAGAATGAAAAAAATGTCACAGCTCTAGATTCTTTCCTGTATGTCAATATTTAACTGTAAAATGTTATGGAGAGCCTATCTTGTGCCTTTGACCTGGCTACATGACAAACTCATTACCTGGTGTCCAAATAAAACCAGTGATAAATAAATGAACTGGATGGGAAGTGTGCAGGTTATTAGCTAAGTAATTTTTCAGCTTGGGAGACAGATGCTGGAGTGAAAGCAGAGTGTGAACTTGCTACTATAAGCATCAAGCATTGGAAACACCTTTGCTCACAGACCATTAAGTCAGCTTCCTGTTCCCTACTACTTTTCTGTTCTTACTGTATCGACTTTTCTCTCTGAAGAGAAATCTTTTCAAGCCTTCTCACCTCTCATTCCTTTTTCCATTAGCAGTGCACCTCCTATGGAGCTTCCTTATACATTGAAAACACTACCTGCATCTCTTGTCTCCTGAAATTCACCATTCTCCTACACATAACTGCTGGGGAAAAAGAGTGAAAGTATTTGAGGAGATGTGGTTTCCTTTTTTTTTTTTTTTCCTTTCTTTCCCCCCTGGTGGGTTTTGGGTGGTCATTTTATGGGCAAAGCTTTTAACTTACTTGGAATTTTATATTTATGTCAATAAGATCGAATCCTTGCCGCTGTTCAATTTTTAATTGGTGTTTTTAATATATTCTACTTTGTGTATTGGCAAAGAGAAAACATTCTCTCTCTAATACTTCCTCTTGCTTTTTGACTCTTTTCCTTTGATTTCAAACATCTGATCAGCCAGTTTGATTTTAAGATTAGAATATGATTTGACATAGGTAACAGAACAGGCCATTCAAATACTGCATCCAGTTCTGGTCATAAGAAGGACACTGAGCTGCTGAAGCAAATTCAGAGGAGGGTCACAAAGATGACCCAAGGTCTGAAATACCTCTGCTATGAAGACAGACTGAGGGAGCTGGGGTTGTTCAACCTAGAGAAGATAAGACCCTTGGGGGACCTTATAGCTGCCTTCCAGTACCTGAAGGGATTCTACTCAAAGGCTGGAGAGGGACTTTTCATAAGGGTTTTGTGCTGGTTTGGGAGTAACCTGCCCCCCACCCTATGAAATATTTCAATTAGCCTCAAACCAGCAGAGGTGTCTAGCAATAGGACAAGAGGGGATGGTTTTAAACTGAAGGAGAGTAGGTTTAAACCGGATCTTATAAGTAGTTCTTCAGTATGTGGGTGGTAGGACTCTGGAATAGGCTGCCCAGGGAGGTTGTGGCTGCCTCCTCCCTGGGGGTGTTCAAGGCCAGGTTGGATGAGGCCTTGAGCAGCCGAGCCTAGATGAGAGGCATCCTTGCCAATGGCAGGGAGGTTGGAGTAGATGATCTCTAAAGATCCTTCCCAACCTGAGCCATTCTATGATTCTACGAAATTAATAAAAATTAGGAGTATTAAGATTTTTTAAAAAAAGTTCTCCAATCTGTATTACATTAATTTCCACATCAAAATTTTGTGAATTATTTTGGAGACATATCATATAATGGAAACTTTTTCAGTCTTCCCCTCCTGGTATTTCTTTTCTCCATGACCAGAAGTTCATGCTCTTTAAAAGCTGTTTCCCTACAACCCATTTTATACTCTTACCATTATCTCCCATGCATACTTTTTAAGTGTTTAATTGATGATGGAGACTGTGCCATGTTTTAAAACAATTACATGAATTCCTATCTTTTTCACATAATGCAGTCTACAAAGGCTCAATAAAATGGCTAAATGCTTTGTGGGTGCTGGGCTGAGCATGGAATATACAGAAACTGAAGTGAAGAGGAAAGGCTTTTGTTCAACTAGAACAGGGTGAGAAACCTTTTCCTTACCTGAGGTTGCAGAGGGCTCTTTGGTGTCCTGTCAGTGGCTCCAGTCTGCAAACACACCAGTCTGTATTCCCTTTATCTCCTGGACCCCATACAGTACCCACAGACCTGAGACAGTAACATGGCTACAGCCCATTGGCTGTGTGCCCCTTCTCACCTACCATCTCCCAACCCCACAGCACCAGGTTTCTTCAGCTTGCTGAGCCCAGAGGTTTGGGGCATACTGTAGTCCCCATATGGCACTGAGCTGCCCCAAACCAGGCATCTGTCTGTGTGGAGTTGGGAAGTGGGAGTCTCAAAGCATCCTTTGCAGCAAAGAGGGGGAAATGGAGACTGGGAAAAGATCAAGAAGAGATGGGAAATTGAGATGGGAGTTCACAGAGCACCAGGTTGTGCCAGTGAATTTATCCTCAAGATGGAGGTGTCCCACCTTTATCCTCAGGAGTTGGATTTTGAAATCAGCCTGTCAAGGAAATGGTTCAGCTCTAGTAATGCATGATGTGAGCACAGGAACATTCCCAGTGAAAAGCACTGGCTGTGGTCATGGCAGAAGGAAAAGCTCATCAGTTTGAGAAGTGTAGAGGCAGGACAGGATGGAGGTCCACACTAGAGCGTGTACAGGTAACATGTTGCAAAATGATAGCTGTGTCATCCTGCCAGGAGGGATGCGACCTAGAGAAGATGATATAAAACATGAAGGAATAAATTACCTTGGGGCAACCCATGTTCCCTGTCAGGACAGCAAGCAGCCAAACAGTGTGGATGCAACAGGGAGAACATGTTACCTTTAGCCTCACTCTGGGGGGCCAGATTGGGTAAAATGCAGATATATTGACCCACGATTCAACTTCTAATTTCTCCTGGAGGAAAAACTTCACAACTAATCTTCTTGTGTTTTCTTCCCTCTTGACACCCTAGAGAGGAAAGGTTAACTAGCCAAGATACAAATTTTCTGACCACCAGTCCTGATGCAATGGCAACCTGGGGTAAAATAACGAGTTGCATACCCTGCCTGGGAGTGTGGAGGATTGCTGCTGCCATGCTGAGGGACACCTGCTGCCACCAATGCCTGAGCCATGGCTTCCCAGGCAGCAGTTGCACCCTTTTAGCCTGTGATGTGGCCATTACCTTTGGTGCTACTGTCTCAGCAGCGAGAAGTGCTGAGCCAGTCGCTATTTAGGTAGGGCTCCTGGCCCATTTCCCAGGGAAATTCAAGTTACGTAAAGGATACAAAGTTGGAAGTCTTACTGGAATGCAGGATAAGTGGAAGTGGTAATGGGAGAAGCATATGCAAGGGAAGACACTGTGGGACAAGAAGGGGTGAGAGCCAGGCTGAGCAGTAGACCATCCACCTGCTAATATTTTTTTTTTTTTTTCCTTTTTAAAACTTTTGATCTGCTCATGGCTTCATGGTCTTTGTCTGTGATGTAAATTCCTGTTCTCTGTTCATATGTCCATCTTCTCTTACCCAGCTGGTCCCTGTGCCTCCACTAACAGCTGCTGGAGATGTCTCCCATTGAGTTTGATTTATTCTGGAGAGCTGTATACAAACACATCCTACACAAGTACCCTGACTGGGTGGTGAGTGGTTGCAAAGAAGCTGCCTCACTACGTTCCTGACGAGCACTCATGCAGTCATGCACACAAAGCCTTCAATTAAAAGAAGGGAAAACTAAAGAAATATGATAGGTCTCTATGATATGAGAAGGGATAAGTTTGATAGGTGGCTTGTTTGGGTTTTTTTTTTTGTTTGTTTGGTTTTTTTTTGTTGGTTTAGTTTTTTTTCTGGTTTTGTTTATATATTTTTTAAGGCAGCTATCATGCCTGTCTGAGGGGTGGGACCTTGCAGTGAAGAGACATCTTGCTTTCCCTGTTGGATCCTCCAGTGTGGTAGGAATAACTCACCTCAGAAACAGAATGCAGCTAATAATGGACTGGTTATTTCAGCAGCCCTCCTGGTTAACAGAAACTGATTTAACAATCCAAAGGTGCTGGATCCTCCAGTGTGGTAGGAATAACTCACCTCAGAAACAGAATGCAGCTAATAATGGACTGGTTATTTCAGCAGCCCTCCTGGTTAACAGAAACTGATTTAACAATCCAAAGGTGGGAGTTAATTGAGTGACCATAAAAGAAGACGGGTCATTATGATAAGAATCCTGGATTTCAGGAAAGTTGTAGAATTGGCTGTTATCTGGGACAAAAGTCTAAAGGGTAAAGGATCACTGGCAATAGATGCTGTATCCAAATATGCTGGTAGACCTTCCTAATGTAGAAGCCAATGGGAGAGCTTTGTTTGAAATGCCCTGTGGTCCCCAGAGAAAAGCTCAGTAGAGGTGGGTGTGTTGCTGGTTCACAGTGTAGAAGGAACCCAAGCATGGGGAATAGCTCTTTGGCAGCAGTGGAGCAAAAGGATCCAGTTGTGAGAGGAGTACAAAGGATGTCCAGTTGCAACGCAAATTTGGCCTTCAGCTAGAAGCCAAAGCCTAAGCAGGCTTGTGATCCTCTATGGGTTCTCAGGGTTTGTTTGTGTTTTGAGATTCCAGCACGTTGTATCTTGAGTGTTTCACCTCTGCAGGAATGTGAAAAGCATTAAAATCAAGATTAGGATGATTGATATAATGCTGTTTGTTTGCTAACATGGATACAGAAAGTACTGTGCTTTGTAGTGTGCCTGGCCTCTGAGTCTGCTCTGAAATGTGCATAGCACAGCCAGATGCCCACAGTACCCCTGAACAGTGCTGATGTGTTGGCCTGTGTGCAGTCTGAGGATGCAAGGGGGTGCTCTTTTTTTTGCTGTAGTAATAATGCAAAATAAGATAATTGAAAGAAAACTCACGGAATTGGCAGAGTCCTCCAATTCAGCTCCACTTTTGTAGCTTTGTGGCTCTTTTAAACTCTTGAGTACGTTCTGTTAACTAATGCTAGTGGTTCCTTTTACTGTTACAAAGCTAGATCATGAGAATATGTGCCGTGTCCAGATTTTCCTGTTCAGGCAGTAATTTTTTCCATGACGTCTAATCTTTTTCTTTTGCTGAACTGTCAGTAAAGCCAGACCACTTTGGCTTGGCGTGTTGCCTACATCCACCTACATACTTTTCTTAACAGCAAACAAACTAATTAAATGCCTTTATCTTATGAGGCATTCCTTTCTCCCAGGTAGTTACTGATTAAAAAAAAAAAAAAACAAACACAACTTCTCACTATTTTGAGAAAACAAGAGATGAGTCATTGTGTTCACAGCCTGGTTTATTATTAAATAAGTAGACAGAATCAAAACATGAGCAGGGCAGAAAAGAGCTAGTGCCATGCCATCGTGTTATGTTTGTGGCCAGTGAAAAGAGTCTGTTCTCATTAGAATCAGAGAATCATAGAATGGTAAGGTTGGAAGGGACCTCAAGGATCATCTAGTTCCAACCCCCTGCCATAGCCAGGGACACCTTCCACTAGTACAGGTCACTCAAGGCCTCCTGCAACCTGTCCTTGAACACCTTCAGGGAGGGAGCAGCCACAGCCTCTCTGGGCAACCTGTTCCAGTGCCTCACCACACTCACTGTAAAGAACTTCCTCCTAACATCCAGTTTAAATCTTCCCTCTGCCAATTTAAACCCATTGCCCTTTGTCCTGTCATTGCAAGACCTTGTAAATAGTCCCTCCTCAGCCTTCCACTTTCAGATACCGGAAGGCAACTATCAGGTCCCCTTGAAGCCTTCTCTTCTTCAGGCTGCAGAGCCCCAACTCTCTCAGTCTATTCTCACAGGAGAGCTGCTCCAGCCCTCTGATCATCCTCATGGCCCTCCTCTGGGCCCACTCCAACACTTCCATGTCCTTCCTGTGCTGCGGGCTCCAGAACTGTACACAGTACTCCAGGTGGGGTCTGAGAAAAGCAGAGTAAAGGGGTAGAATCACCTCCCTTGCCCTGCTGGCCACGCTGCTCTTGATGCAGCCCAGCACTCGGTTGCTGTCTGGGCTGCATGTGCCCACTGCAGGCTCATGTTGAGGTTTTCATCAACCCAGACTCCAAGGTCCTTTTCCTCAGGGCTGCTCTCCAACCATTCACCACCCAGCCTGGATTTGTGCTTGGGATTGTGCCTACCCAGCTTCAGGACCTTATACTTGGCCTTGTTGAATTTCATGAGGTTGGCCTGGGCCCACCTCTCCAGCCTGTCCAGGTTCCTCTGGATGGCATCCCTGCCCTCTAGCAAGTCGACTGTGCCACACAGCTTGGTGTCATCTGCAAACTTGCTGAGGGTGAGGCATTCCAGTGAGCATTTCCAGGATCTATTAAAAATTCACAAGCGTTATGTTTGCACATGAAGGTGGACATGGGTACATAAATGCAATGCTTCTCCTATGAAAGATTACTGCAATAAAATGTTAATTTATAAACCATAGTTTGTGGTGCTTCGTGTCAGATGTGCTCCAACAGCCTTTCCAATAATGCTAAGCTGAAGCAGAAAGGCAATTATTCAGAGCTGAAACAGCTTCCCCAAATCTGACAGATAACAGTAACCTTGCTAACTGAGCTTTTAAATATGGACATTTTAGACACATAGAACACATTCATTGGAAGGGGAAACATTCAGAAAGATCACCTAGGCCAACATCTGCTATTGGAAGAGTGGGGGGCAATAACAGTATGTGTACTTTTGTGCTGGTTTGAGGCTAATTGGAATATTTTAATGGAGAAAATTATATTACCGGTTGAGAAAAGAAAACAATGGTGATTTCTTCTTCATTCATAGGCTTGCTGAGATGTGTAAGAAAAGAATACAAAAAACAAAGATAAGACACTCGGGCTTGCAGACACTCTTGGGCTGTCTAGCAGCTTCTTGCCTTCTCCTCTCTGCCAAGTAATCTCATCAACCACTTTCCTTCTAATACTCTCCTGGCCAATCCTCCGAACTCACCTTGCACGTAAGGCAAAACTTGGGGTAAGGTATAGGGGTGGAAAGAAGGTGGAAGGGTGGTTGGGAGCCCCTCCTGGGGTCTCTGATTTCTGGGAGGGGAGTTGTGTTTCTGTATTACCTTTCACTTGTATATTTCTGTAAATATTCCTGTCCATTGTGTATATATCTGCTTGTATATTGTGCTGAGCTGTAAATAGAGCTTCAGTCCTTAACTTCCAGTTGGCTGAGTCTAGTCTGGGTGATTTTACAAAGTGTGGGGGAGCAGGGAACTCCCAAACCATCACAACTTTTTAAGTTAGGGCTCCCAAGTAGTCACCCTGATGATTTGTCAATGTTCTCTGTATATCACATAGTCTTCTCTAGTGGGTATCAGGGCATGTCTGGGCTGCAGAATAAGATGCAGTAAAAAAGCAGCAGGAGCTAGGGGCAAAAGGCCTGGCTGCATGTTACTGTGGGAATATAGAGGGCTTATGTCTGTGTGACTTCATGTGCTAGGGTTGAGGAGCAAAGGTGCTGCTAGATAGCCTGGTGAGGTGGGCAACTCTGCTGGTGTTACCTGAACTAAAGCCCATGTACCTGAGCAAAAAAGTTGTTCCTCTGGTGTGGTTGCCTGACAGCACTCTGAACAACCCAAGGCACCAGCCAGGCACCAGGAGCTAAAGATAATGGTAAACTCCTGCCAGGGCAGCATCTACTATAATGCTCTAAGCTTAAGAGAAAACAATAAAGATGCCTTCAGTCTGTGTTGCCTCTTTCCCCAACATTAAGCTCAGTTCTAGGCTTGCCCGTGTTTGTCTGGAGAACAATTTGTGCCCCAAGACAAACCAGAAGACTCTTGGTGCCATTACCAGCAGCCCTCATTCTACTTTGGGAGGTGTTACAAAATGTGTAGATCAGCTTAGCTCTTCATCTCTTGGTTTTCTTAATCAGGACTTCAATTCCAGCCTTTGAAGCAGGCTTTACTCACAACAGGCTTATTAAGTCATTTGCTTCTGCTATTGTATATCCAAGAGATCCACACATACCCCACAGTTACACAGAAGCCATCCAGACTGACACCAGTATTTATGCAAATCTGCAGGATTTATCATTTGGCATAGAGTTTGGGATAAAGTGCCATGGAGTAGGATCCCAGCAAACTCTCCCTGCCCCAGAAAAGAAGCAAGAGACATTGGCTTCCAGTTGCATTGTCTCTAATCCCACGTCCAAGCAGTGAGTGATTCAGAAGCAGCCTGAGATATTCCATGGATTGTTTTGATTCCTAATCCTGGCCAATCCTCTTTCTTTGATATATAACAGAAGGGTGTTGGCAGCTGTGGTGAGAAGCCGCTCTTCACCAAAAAGTGGTTAGGAGACATGAGATGCTGGAGCTGTTGAGGTTAACACTGGGCAGGGTAGAGTTGGCGCAGCCTGAAAAACATTTGCTGCTGGAGCTGGGAAGACCCCTTGGGTGGACCAGATGATGAGTTTGGCTAGACAGTGCTCACCGAGATGATGAGAATGGCTAAATAGCCCTGACAGCATGACACCATCCTGCCTTCCTGCTTGGTCAATTACAGCAGGGAAACAGGCTCTTCCAACCCAAGCACTAAGTGCATGCCCATAGACGCATATGTAGTAGTCCCTACCTGATTCCAAAATGGTCCAAAAATCATTTGCTCCTTTTAATATCAGCCCTCTTCCTGCTTAGCTGAGCTTTGCTCCTCAAACCCTGCTTTTCCGAATCCTGGCCTTTAACACAGGACCTCTGAGAGCTCATCCTGATGAAAAACAGCTAAGTCCTTGAGGACAGTGCACAGGCCCTTAGATTTACCTCATGGTAAAACAGAAAACTCCTCAGCTCCTGTTGAATGAAGCCTTGGCCCTGCCTGAAGCTTTCTGGGATGTTTCCCCTGCCTTTGGGCTTTGATTAGCAGTGGTGCCACATGGGTGGGACTTTGTGATTCCTGTGTCTGAGGGACCTCATGGAAAGGTGAGAGTCTGAAGAGTTGCATGGATCACTATGTGCATGTGCCTGCAAGGCTAAGCAAGCAAAAGTGAGGGCGGCATCCTGGGGGAAAACATTGGTCTTCAGTTTGTTCAGGTCTGTTTTAAAAAGAACACAGCAGAAGGCATGATAGTTAGGGTTTGGATTAGCATGAGATGAAGATGTCTTGGGCTCTGCATTCTGTTCTGTTACACTTTTAAATGTAGAATGGATACCATGTGAGTGAAAGAGTTCTAATTTTTTTTGGTACCAACTCAGGGTCTGTAAGCAAGGCTATCAAGCCTATTGTTAGGGTTCTGGGTGGCTCACAAAAAGCTGTAGTTTCTGTTTGATTCTTGTAAGCCTTGTAAAAACTAAGAGCTGGGCCAGAAGGGTTGTAATTCATTTAGGTTCAGCTCAACATCACTGAACTACAGCATTAAAAGCAGTAGCTGAAATTTTATATAAGCATCTGAAGAACCTGTCTTGCTAAGATAAGAGTTGCATCATACATGGGAAAATTGCCTTTGATTTGCTCAGAAGTGGGATTATGTTTTTCTGTGAGGCTAAAATGAGTTAACTCAGTGTTGATTTTTCTGGACCAGATTCAAATTCTTGAACAGGCCATTATGGTTTGCGTCCAACATATAGGAAAGCACAGCAGGAAAGCAGACAGGGTTGTGGTCTAGGCTTAAGACAAGGGATAAGCCAGGAGTTGGGTCTCAGAAATGCAAAAGTTACCCTCATTGTGGAGAGAAGTGAGTGGCAAGTTTGGCTGACCACTGAATGTGAGGCTGGTGCTTGGTGTGCTGAGCAGAATACCTTTGTTTAGTACCAGTGGAAATGGCTGGGTGTTACTGGGAAGGCTGAGAGTTTACTTGTTCCTACTATTACCACCACCTGCCTGTGTTCACCTTCTGGGCAGTTTTGCTCTAGCTATCTCTCCTGTGGTTCTTAACCCCGACTTAACCCTTGCCTTAGCACAACAGCCCACTGCAAAACACAGACCAACAGTCTTTGATGGCACCCTACCTCTTTCTGCATCTTCAGGCAGCATTTGATTTTGTTCTAAATTTCCTCAGACCCACTTACATCAATGTGGTGAGTTGACTCTGGTTGGATACCCTGTGCCTATCTGCTCCATCACTCCACCTCCTCAAGTGGACAGAGAGGAGAAAATAAAATGGAAGGCTCATGGGTGAAGATGAGGGTAGGAAAATCACCAATTACTGTCACGGGCAAGTAAGACCAGGCATGTAGAAATTAGTTCAATTTATATTACAAATCAAATCAGAGTAGGGTCATGAGGAGTTAAACCAACTCTTAAAAATGCATTCCCTCAACCCCTCCCTCCTTCCTGAGCTCAGCTTTACTCCTGATATTTTCTCTAACTCTCCCCCAACAGCAATACAGCTGGATGGAGAATGGTAGATTACAGTCAGTTCATCACATGCTGCTTCTGCTACTCTTTCCTCCTCAGCGGAAGGAGGCCTTCCACACTGCCCCTGCTCCAGTGTGATGTCCTTCCCACAGGAAAGTCCTCCATGAAACTTCTCCAACACAGGTCCATCCCATGCTCTACAGTTCCTCACAAACTGCTTCAGCATGGGTCCCTTCCACAGAGTGCAGTCCTTCAAGAACACACTGCTCTAGTGTAGATTGCCCATGGTGGGGTCACAAGTCCTGCCAGCAAACCTGCTGCACTGTGGGCTTTTCTCTCCATGGGTACCCACATCCTGTCAAGAGCCTGCTCTATTGTGGGCTACCCACAGGGTCACAGCCTCCTTCAGGTATCCACCTGCTCCAGCATGGAGTCATCCATGGGATTCAGGTAGATATCTTCGCCACCATTTAATGTCCATGGGGTGCATGGGGGACAGTCTGTCCCACCATGGTCTTCATCATGGGCTGCAGGGGAATATCTGCCCTGGCACCTGTAGCTCCCCTCCTGCTTTTCCTTCTGTGACCTTGGTGTCTGAAGAGTTGTTTCACATAGTCTCAGTCCTCTCTGTGGTTGCATTTGCTTGTGCTCAGTAACTTTTCACCTTCCTAAATATGTTACGACCTTCTTAAATATGTACCACTGTTGCACATTGGCCTAGCCTTGGCCAACAACAAGTCCATATTGGAGCTGGTTGTCATCTGCTTTATCAGACATATAGGAAGCAGATTCTGTAGCAGTTTCTCACAGAAGGCATTCCCATAGCTTCCCTGCCACAAAACCCCAGTACGACCAAATGGTCATCCAACCTATCCCTCCAGTCATAAGCTTCCCTATATTCAGGAATCCTCAGCTGATTTCAGAATTACCTGCAGCCCTCCAGGAACCTCCATGCCTATGTTAGGGCAGCCCTAACACAGGAGACCAGTGAAGCACTGTTAGCTCAAGGCCTGATGACCTGGTTACCCCTAGAGAAAGCATTATTTATTGTAGTTCCTTAGTCCTTGCATTTCACAGAGCTGGTAGACCCATCTCTTTAGCTCCTTCTGTCCTTGTCCACAAACATAACCCTAGTGTTAGCCCAGTGGCCTGGTCAACTCAACCCAAACTATCAGACAACTAACTTTGACAGCAATCTGTCACAAACAGCACTTACCCTAGGAGGACACACCAAATGAGATAGCTGGTTCTGCTGCTGCTGCTGCTGCCACAGTCCTCCTCTTTTCCTCAAGAGATTCTGCAACACACAGTCATGAGCCCAACTCTCCAGCTCCTAGACCAAAACTATTGTCATGGCTTGTGATACCTTGAGGCATGCCACAGGAACTTCTTATTGTAGACCTTTCCTGGAGATATTTTAACAACAAAGTGGTGGCAGCCTTCGTGGGATTTGGTTCTCCTTACTTTGGGATTTGGCTCTCCTTACTTTGTCCAGCCCAGTTCCCGAGGGTTCATCTGGACAGTCTGCTCTCCCTGTCTGGTCAGTACAGGATACTCTGCTCACAGAGAGGCACAGCTTGGTGTCCTCATAAGGTGGGATGAATAAATACATGGAATTTTCATCTTTTTCTCTCCACTGACTGCTGGGGGAGCTTTTGCAGCCTTGCAGCCTATTGGAAAAGCCTAAAGTTGGGCATGCTGCATTCCATCTAGCTATGAAAATTCATACCTAATTAATAACCTAAACAACCTTGAGTGAGTGTTTCTGACTAACCCCATTCCCCCTGTTTTACTAGTCCCTGACTTGGTCATGTATTTCTAACACTTGCAAATGGTTTCTTTTGGTTCTTTGTTGGTGCTTTTAGTAATTACTAAGCACCTTACCTGTTGTGATCTGCATAAAGTTTCCTGTGTGGTGATCTGGGATGTGCGGGAGAGGAGCCCATGCATCCTGGTCCTTCTGCAGGAGGGCTACAAGGAAGAGTCCTCAGTGATGCATACACTCTTGGTGCCAAAGATTTCAGCTTCGAGGAGCTGGGACATTGTGCTTAGGCAGTCAGCTGAGCACTTCCTTTGCACACCTGCAACTTTAGAAAAAGTGCCTGAGACCCTGCAAGCATGCTCATCCAAAGCACACTGAGCAGGAAAGGATAGTAAGAGAAGGCAATGGAGAAATGCAGCAGCTAGAGAAAAAAACAAACACACACACACCACCAAACACCAAAACCCAACAAAACAACAAAAAAACCCAACCAACCAACCAACCAACAAACAAACAAACAAAAACTTACCAAAAAACAGAAGCCCACAAACTCCTTTTTGTCAGGAGTTGTCAGAAACACACCTGGTGGAAAGCTGATTTCAGCTGCAGTTCTGTTACCTCATAAAAGCTTGCTATCATAGTGCCATCTTGGGTGGGGTGTTTGCAGAGAGCAGCTTTGCTGCAAGAACACCAAAGCTGTAATAGCTGGCTCAAACAATGTGAGTAAAGGGAAATAATAGAGGAGGATAAGAAAGTAATTGTCATAATTAGGCAGGAGGAGAAAACTGAATAGTCTGGTGTTGGGGGGAGCGGGGGCAGCAAAATGCTGCTGGGCTACCTACTGCAGGTGTTGAGTTGTGATGGCAAAGACTCAAAAAAAAAAAAAAAAGTTGTGTAATTAATACCCTATGAATAATGCAAATAAGTGCCCTCAAAAGTGGCTGATTAAATGATTTTGTTCAAGGATGCTGCATAATTCCAAAATGTGCTTTTCTTTCCCAGCTGCCGCCTTTGTTTTCTTCCTTCTGCTCCACATTTGTTTCAGGAGCTGTCTTTCTTTTCATTGAATCAGTCTTTCCTGTGTCTTGCTCTGTTTGACTGGTTCTAGGGAGAGACTGTTGATAATTTGAAGGATCTGCTGGGACTCACATTGTAGGTGGCAGAGAGGAAAAACAGAAAGCCCCTGAATAAAGACAGAGGGAAAAGCCTACAGTGACTGGGCTGCATTACAGTTAGGCTGAGTTACAGAGGGGGCTGGCAGCTATACTTAGCAAAATGCTGGAACAGCTTCTTCAGACGAGTAGACCTCTGCTGTCTCCAGCCTTCAGAGCACATATAAAACCCTGCATGATACAGAGGGGAAGAAAAATTTGCGCCAGGGACTGAAACACATGATCCATCTCTTGTGTTAATTTTCCCCACTCCCATGAGTCATTAATGCTTCACCCTTCAATTCTGGATGTGTTCAATCATGATTCAAAGGGCAGGACTCAGAAGAGGAGTAGGAGGCTAAGATAGCAGACTTAAGTACCCTTACAGTGGCAGCTGGCACACCTAAGGAAAAGAAGGGCAGGCTGGGCTGCTGCTATGTGCAGTGGCTGCAGGCACACCTACACAGCCAGGAGGGTGACCCTGCACTAGCAGCATGCCTTGCACCTGTGGCTTTCAGGAGCAAGGAGATATAGGCATCTAAGAGATGCCTTTAAAGTCTGCTGTGTTAAGTTTGCAGTCAAGAATTAAATCTAAGATGGGACAGACAGGTTTGCAGCTTAATGCCTTTTTTGAGACAAGAGAACAGCATCTAAAGTAACCTAGGCACTAGTTTGGAGCAGCCATTCCTTGGAGAGGCTCATAACCTCTTACTTGCAGATCTGTTAGGAAAATATCTCATCTGCATGTGAGTATTTCTGGTGAAGAACAAGGATATCTTCCTGGCCTGAGTTTTTTTTTAATGGTTTCAATAAAGGATGGAATGTCAAACAAGACCAAATTTAATCTGTAGTTAAAGGATTATTTCTTAGCTCCTCAACAATTACTCATTCAGTGGAAACCTGGTGATCACAATACACTATTAATAACCTCGTTACATATTAACTATGTCACAACTCAGATCTGCAGCCAAACTCTGCTGGCAGCACACGTGTTTGCACTGACAACTTAACTTCACTGCTGTTATCCAAATGCCTTTTGGGCAAAACAGGATTGGACTGGTTGTTCAGAGAGGTCATTAAGGAGTTAAAAGCAGAGTGCTGGAGGGAGGTGGCAAATGCAAAATATAGCTGGCTGTAGGCTTCTGGCAGACTTCTCCAACAGCAGCACTGATTTTCTTTCTCTGGCTGACCCACCTCCTATCCTCCTGTGGTTAGCAGCAGAGGAGTCCCCAAATCCCCAGCATCTCTCAAGAGCCAGCCTGCTCTTCTCCCCAGAAGAGACACCTCTAGAAATGAAAATTTTTGGGAAGCCAACGTGCTGATGCTTCATCTCCCCATGAGCAGCCTCACTGGGGAGCTCAGCAACAGCTCCCTGATGCAGTCCGGTGCCTTACCCAAGAGCACATGTTTTCCCCAGCTGCATCTGATCCCATGACTTGGTGTTGGTAGAGGAGCTTTGAGATCTGATCAAGGAAGATAATTAAAGTTGCTTGGAAGACCTTCGAGGAAGCCATAATCCTCTGGTATGCCAATGGAGCTGCTGCTCACGTGGCTGTCAAGGAGCAGCCAGGACTTGGCATGAAGACCTTGACACCCACCAGGCATTGGCAAGGGACAAGGGACATTTTTAGCTGAGATAAATAAATGTAGATTTTCTGGGGACCATGGTCTGCTTGGCTGGAAATTTTTGCTCCACTTGCATCTTGATTTTCAGTGAATTTTGTTAATGTGGAAGATATTGTCTCCTCAACATGAGGAGGCATTTCTTCACAGTGCGGGTGATGGAGCACTGGAACAGACTGCACATAGAGGTTGCGGAGTCTCCTTCTCTGGAGACTTTCTGAACCCACCTGGATGCGTTCCTGTGTGGCCTACCCGAACCACACTGATTTGGGAGAGGGGTTGGACTTGCTGATCTCTGAAGGTCCCTTTCAAGCCCCTGACATTCTGTGATTCTGGGACAAAATCTAGAAAGCAGAGTTTGGGAAAACAGCAGAAGGGTAGGCTTGAAATGTTGCTCCTTGTAAAAGCAGTCTCACTGCAACTGACAACTTTCTCTGTGTTTACCACGGATGTAAGAACTAACTGGTAAATACCTTGCCTCATCACCAAAGACACACATGACAAAGTGTATTGAAGAAGGCAGCTGGGGGACAGTGGGAGGAATAAATCTCTGCAAAGATAAACTTTCAGAACTAAGTAAGTTAGTCTCAGTTCCTTCTTTTTTTTTTTTTTTTTTTGGTGATATAGAAGCAGCACCCACATGAAACATTTTGGACCCAAGTCCTTGCTGCTAGGTTTGGAATTGTGGTGTTGGGGTGGGAGCTGTCATCAATAAGTATAAGAAACCGTAGGAGTTTGTATCCCATATCTCGTGTGACTGCTAGAGAGGAAGTAAGGACAACTTGCTTGCTACAACAGGACACAGAAGCAGAATCCAAAGGTAGAATTTTTTTTAGACTGCTTTCAATCATTATTCTGCTTGTAAAATTGTACATATTTCATATATATACATGTATGTATATGTATACAAAATAATCCTACATACATGTACTTATATATGTGTATAAATACAACAAAATGTTAAAATATTTTCATATGTATAATTACAGATCATATAGTAAATATACTAATATTTATAATATTACAAAACTATTAAAATATGTATGTATATGTTTTGGTTTTTTTTAATGGTAACTGTTAAGAACAGTTGCAGGGTTCTGAAAATATTTATTGTAGGTAATGTGAACACTGCGATAAGTGACCTGGATGTGGAAAGTGTTTCCCTTATGAGCATTTTATTTCCCAGTTGCAGGACAATGCTTTGATTTTTTCTTAAACCTTTAATGTGGGAAAGTCTGAGGGATTTTGGAGCATGCTGGTCTGATCCAGATTGTGTTTAGAGTTGGAAATGCTGAAATAAGAGCAACTGTAGGAGTGTTCGTGGCCGCGCAAGTGGACATTTCCTCCTTTTGCAGCTGGGATGCGATCTCGTTCTGACAGCGGTAGTGCCTCATAGGAGTGGATTACAGGGTTGCAGCAGTGCTGTGATGAACCTTTGACAGCCTTGAGGGATGCACCCTGAGGCAACCATCCGAATGCTTTGATAGACCACAGGGAGCAGGGATGGAGTAGCTTGAGGGGAGAGCTGCAAAGTGCTGTGGTAGTGAGCGGTTGGTAGGATTAGCAAAGCATTGCACAAGCAGAAGCGTTACTGCCGTCACCTTTCAGTTTTGTAGTCTGCTTCCAAAAGCAAAGAATTATGGCTTAGGCTGGGGGGAATTTGGGGGACATAGGAGTCTGAGAGTTCCCTGCCTTGAAAAGTGGCTGATTTTCACCACAAAGGTCTGAAACTGAGAGTGTGTCAGTGAACGTGTGCACGCAAAGGCGTGCCCATGTGTGCAGGCAGGGAGCAGGCACGTGTGCACCTGTAAGCCTGGGTGTGCAGGCAGGTGAGCGCCTGTGCCCATGTAGGTGGGTACACATGCACGAACACCAGACCCTCCCCGTGATCACAGTGAAGAAAGAGCTGCATTAAAAAGCTGAGCTGGCTTGAGATCCCATCCTTATTGCCTTTGCTCTCCTACCTCACCAAGCCTCACCCTGTCCCACAGCCCTGCTAATTGCTCACAAACAGTAGAAGGGGTGCAGTGGCAGCCAGAGCCGCTGCAGATTGCCGTGGAGCTGATCAGGGGGTCTGGTCCGTATCTAGAGAGCCACATTGCCTTGTTGTGGCTGCCCTGCCAAGCTGTGATACTGGCTGCAGTCAAGCAAAAGACAGAGTGGTGCCCTCTCCCAGCATCTCACAGAGGGGACAAACTGATGGCATGCCCGAGGGCCACTTGCAGCACACCTCAGAGCACGGTATCATGGTTCTGGTAATTTTACATGGAAGCAACTGGACTTTAAACTCTGTGGGTCTTTTTTCTTGAGAGTCTCAAGGCACTCCACTGGACTGTCAGCTCGAGGGAGGCAGCAGGATGCTGTGGTGCATCCCCCTAGCCCATCTACTCTGTGGTGCAGATGGGAGCAGAGAAGGTGGAATCTGAAGGAGTGGTGCCAGCCACCTGCAGATGTCAAGCACTGGCCAATTCCCTTAAATCAGCTTTCCTTGGGTCTTAATGGGAGTCAGATGCATAAAATCTCTTGGGAATGGGTTGCTGCTCTTAAGGGAATGACAGCCTCCCCAGGGGCAGCTCTTCCTGGCCCACTCCAGCCTGGAGAGACTTTGTCAAGGGGCTAGCATGGTCCTACTGGCCCCAAAACACCATGGAGCAGAACAGTTCTTTTCTGAGGGTAAGCTGGGCTAACTGTGCTGCCCCTGGGGAGCTGTACCCTCTGCCTGACCCCAACCCAGCCATATTTCAACACTACCTTTCTCAGCATGGGTGAAAATGGCACACTCCCTGCTTCAGGCACACACCTCTGCTGTCAGGGGGAAGCTGGTGTGTTCCTCTGTTTGTTTGCCTTCTAGATTGTTTTCTTTTAATTTCTCCAGGATGGAGCCAACTAAATGGGAGGTGAGGGAAGCTCAAAGGGATGAGGGAAAAGATCAGGGAGGCCTCAGCTTCCCCACTGGCACAGGCTGGTTATGAAGCATGATGACTCCCCAGCCATTTTGCTTTGCTGGGTGAGCTGCCAGCACAGCTAATTACTACTGCTTTCACCAGCTTAAGGCTGGAGCAGCTGTTTTGGTTATTACTGGGGAGAAATGAATGGAGAAAGTCCAGCAGCACCTGCAAAGCCATTTCCCTGCCAGAAAAATGGCTGGAAAACCTCAGCCAGACTCATCTGGGCAGGAGCCTTCCATGGCAGAAAGGCAGGCAGTGATGAGTCGGAGCCACCTGTAGAGTGGTGCATGCTGGCACATGTCATGTGAGCTGCTATGGTTCACTCACCACTCAGGGCAAAGGCTGCAGAGCTGCTTTGTTCTGGCAGGTCTGTGAGGAGGAAGGAGAAAGGGTGCTCTCCGAAAGTGTGTCTGGGACTGCATTCTTGGCACTACCATGGCCCCAGGAAGGGGATGCCAGGAGCAGTTCTGCACAGTTCTTTCTCCGAAGTGAAAGAGCTCAGGATGGGAAGAGCTGAATCTGTTTTGTGCTTCTGCTGCATGCTGCTCCTCCAGCCTCACAAAGCCAGGTGTTTCTGTGCAGATCGTGGGTTACTCTTTATTAGCTTTTTAACGGTCTTTGCTCTGTACAAGTGCAGAGAAAACTCTGAAAATCTCTTTCACAGCATTTTGAAAACACAAGATAAAGAAGACTGAGGCAGCAGTGATTTTCAAATCTAGTTTTTGCTTAAGTGCCTGGCTGTACGGTTCCCTGCAAGCCCAGGGCTTCCCAATGCAGCAGTGAAGGCTTCATGGCCAAGCCAGGCGTCATGCCCGCCCTCCCCACTGGCACGGCCTTCCAAAGCTGCTCCCAGCCACCACATGCTGCCCACTGGCCCACATCTGGCTGCCAGCAACCTGTGACGCTCAGCTGCTGAGCCACGGCGGCCTGCAGCCCAACATGTTGGGATCTGCCTCCTGCTGCCTGCCTCTTTGAAAGGGTTTCCTGCGCTGTTATGCTATCCTGTTTAATCAGCATTTGCTTTGGCTTCTGAATCTTTCCCTGGCTCCACGTTTTGCCACAGCCCCCAGGTTAAAGATTGTCCCAAAAGCAGAGGGGAAGGAGGGAGCTGAGTGGTGCTGTGCGTGACCCATCCCTCGGCCATACCCAACCAAGCAAAGGCTTTGTGCAGAGGCATGGGTGCGTGTGCAGCAGCTTTGGCCAAAGAACAGGACAGGCTAAGCACACCTGAAGTCTTATCTCAAACCCCTGTCCCTAGGGTATGTGGGTAAAAGAAGTCCAGCACTCTTGTTCTCCTTGTGTTCCTTGCTTGTGTGGGTCTGTTTCAAAGAAACAGATTGAAATTAACACTGCTTGGAAAATTTCCTCTTTTTGAGACAGGGAGGAAGGAGGAAAGGCTGAACACTTCCTTCCCAAGGTGCAGGGATGATAGGATCTGATCAGCAGCTAGACTCAGGTACAGCTGGGTAGGTAAACTAGGTTTGCACCCCAGCAGCAGAGCACTGCGGCACCCAAAGGCTTTGCCTGGGGTTTTGGGGTTACCTGCAGACAGTTTACACCTTATGTCACCCTGCTAGGGTTCAAGGAACATGAAGGAGAGCAGATCCCCCTCCCCCAACCTCTCTGCTAAAGGAGACCTAGTAGAGTAGCTCCTACATGCCTTGTTTTTGCTGCAACTCTGTAGTGCAGGGCCAAGGTGGTGCAAGAGAAGAGGCAGGAATGAAAGGGCTGAGGTTTGCCTCCAGGCCTCTTTGCAATCACCCAGCAATTCTCTGCGCTGCCGCCACTGCTGAGCGTGTTTGAACTGCAGGCTTGTCAGCTCCTCTGGAGGCCTGTAGAAACACGGGGCTGCAGCACCTCATGCCAAGCAGCATGTAAATAAAGCTACTGGGTGCTGGGAACAAACTGTTGTAAAGACAGGTAATGCATCAGGGGCTGCGCTATCCCCCGGAGGCAAAGGCTGGGGTGAAGGAGCAAGGAATGGGCATGATGTGAGGCACCTTCCTGGCTGCTGGGGCTCTTGCATGGGGAGCCCGCACCAGTGGGTACTGGCAGAAACCCAGACTATGCTACCACAGGCATGCAGGCAGAGGCCAGATTGAAAAATCACGTCTAGAGATGAAAAGGTGAAGCTTGTGGTCCTTAATACCATTTCACTGTATCTTTTTTTCCTATACTTGTTACCCTGAGCTGAAACAGCCAGCTGGGCCCGTGGTTAAAAACTCTAAGGAAACAGGTGAGCATGACATACACAGAAACTGCAAGGAACTTCTGCCTGCCTGCGAGGTGAGCAAGAGGAGCTGATGCCCTTACTGCTACCAGGGAACAGTTAAGTAGGCAGTGTGGAGGGCTTGGAGCAAGGCTGTGGAGCTCCCTGTGCTTTCACGGCACCTCTCAAACCTGCTTCCCCAGCATGTGGGGGTTTATGCACGTTTTAGGGGTTCGTGCGATGGCTGAAGCTGTTAGGTGAGTGGGCAAAGCCCATGCCTTAGGAGCTGGTTCACACCATTCCCTTGGCTTGCTTCGAGGCGTGAACTGGAGTGAGGGAAGCTGGCAGAAAACAGTGGGGAGAACAGGTTTCTTTTCAGACTTAGAGCAGCCAAGTTCACCCTGCCAAGCCAGCCAAGGAAAAGTCATCAAATGATACCAAGTGTGAATTTACGGTAGAGCCTGGGGACTTATTTCATAGTTTTGGTAAAGGGTTGGTTTTGTTTTGGGTAGGTAACTAGTGACAAAGCCTGGCATTACCATTAGGTGATACTGTGTGTTTTTCTGGTGTGGTGTCTTTTTGGGTTTGTTTGTTTGGCTTTTTTTAAAGAATATAGCTCAGATTGGAAAAAAAGCAGTGAAATGCCTGTAAGGTTTAAGGCAGCAGCCCAGTTAGGACTCCAGAAAGCACTGGGATTGCAGAGCCATGCTGCCAGTGCTGGAGTGGATATTTGTCCCCGTGATCCGGCCTTCCTTGGAGGCAGGAAGGGTGAAGCTAAATTAGCACTAATGCAGGAATTTCAAAATTTCTTGGAGGAAAACCTTTACAAAACAGTAATTTGTAATTCATGCATTAGTGATAATTTAGCACCCCCCTTCACCCTTCCTGCCCCCAAGGAAGGCCAGATCACGGGGACAAATATCCACTCCAGCACTGGCAGTATGGCTCTGCAAGCTCTTTGTTGTCTTTTTTTTTTTTTCNGAGGCAGGAAGGGTGAAGCTAAATTAGCACTAATGCAGGAATTTCAAAATTTCTTGGAGGAAAACCTTTACAAAACAGTAATTTGTAATTCATGCATTAGTGATAATTTAGCACCCCCCTTCACCCTTCCTGCCCCCAAGGAAGGCCAGATCACGGGGACAAATATCCACTCCAGCACTGGCAGTATGGCTCTGCAAGCTCTTTGTTGTCTTTTTTTTTTTTTTCCCCCCCAGTGCCAGCTGTGTTGCCATCTATGTAGTGCTGTCTGTTTTTGTGAAAGATGGCATGGAAAATAAAGACTCATGAGTGTGGCTTCATGTTTAATTAGAAGCTAATGTGCTATCATTATTAGGCACTGAAGGAATGTACAGGCAAAGCACCGCTCGAGCTATTTTAAAAGCATTTTGTAAGTGTACTTTCCCCTTGCCTAGCTGGCATGCACCAACTTCATCAGGAGGCACCAGACCAGTGTTACCTGGTCATAGCTCTGTTACAGTTCAGGCAAATACTGCTGGAAATAAAGTCTGCCAAATCTCACTGTTCAGAGGACTTTGGAAAGAAGGGAATGGCAGGAGCTAGGGGCTGGGCCAAATGCTTAATCACAGTGGCACAGGACGTGACAGACTAAGTGGTTGAATTTGCTATAAGGGGAGACTGATTAAGTACAGCTTAATGAAACACGGCAACCTCACTGGTCTCAAAGGCAGGTGTAGGAAGCAGTGTGAAAACTACTACTTTGTTTAATGAGAAGGTGCATTGTCAGCACCTGTAGGAAGCTTACTGTGACTGCCATGGTCTGCTAAGAGGTGTATTGCTTTGCAAACTCCATATATGGGCATAAGCATGGCTCCATCATCTGTTCTTTAACACAGTACCATTAAGCAGTGAGTGAATTGCCCTGGAATAGAGTACACTGAACTAGGGGAGTTGCACACAGGTATATATGTATATAAATATATCTACTCGGAGCCAGGAACAGTATGCACTGCAGCAGCCCCTCTGCAAGCACCTATCCTCCTTTGATTATCACCCTCAGCTCATCTCTAATGACAGGAAGATTAGGGGTTGTTTTTTTAAGAATGAGACTATATTCCCACAGCAGCACTATGACTCAGATACCAAGTTAGCACTGGTATTCATCTCACTGACATCAGGTACATTCAGAGGAAGGTCTCAAGCAGAAGCATCTTTCCTGTCCAGGACGGTGGGAGCAAAGCACAGCACTGTTACTTGTTATATGGCAAGCATGGTAGGGGCACACCAATGAGCAGCAGCCTACCAGTCATAGAATCATAGAATGGTTAGGTTGGAAGGAACCTCAAGGATCAGCTAGGCCCCTGCCATAGCCAGGGACACCTCCCACTAGCACAGGTTACTCAAAGCCTTGTCCAACCTGGCCTTGAACACCTCCAGGGAGGGAGCAGCCACAACCTCCCTGGGCAACCTGTACCAGTGCCTCACCACCCTCACTGGAAAGAACTTCCTCCTAACAACTAGTCTAAATCCTCCCTCTGCCAGTTTAAACCCATTGCCCCTTGTCCTGTCATT
>VWZE01008565.1:410931-440659 GCA_013396675.1 Eubucco bourcierii
GCCGTATGGCTCTTCAAGCTCTTTGTTTTCTTTTTTTTTTTTTTCCCCCCCCAGTGCCAGCTGTGTTGCCATCTATGTAGTGCTGTCTGTTATTGTGAAAGATGGCATGGAAAATAAAGACTCATGAGTGTGGCTTCATGTTTAATTAGAAGCTAATGTGCTATCATTATTAGGCACTGAAGGAATGTACAGGCAAAGCACCGCTCGAGCTATTTTAAAAGCATTTTGTAAGTGTACTTTCCCCTTGCCTAGCTGGCATGCACCAACTTCATCAGGAGGCACCAGACCAGTGTTACCTGGTCATAGCTCTGTTACAGTTCAGGCAAATACTGCTGGAAATAAAGTCTGCCAAATCTCACTGTTCAGAGGACTTTGGAAAGAAGGGAATGGCAGGAGCTAGGGGCTGGGCCAAATGCTTAATCACAGTGGCACAGGACGTGACAGACTAAGTGGTTGAATTTGCTATAAGGGGAGACTGATTAAGTACAGCTTAATGAAACACGGCAACCTCACTGGTCTCAAAGGCAGGTGTAGGAAGCAGTGTGAAAACTTCTACTTTGTTTAATGAGAAGGTGCATTGTCAGCACCTGTAGGAAGCTTACTGTGACTGCCATGGTCTGCTAAGAGGTGTATTGCTTTGCAAACTCCATATATGGGCATAAGCATGGCTCCATCATCTGTTCTTTAACACAGTACCATTAAGCAGTGAGTGAATTGCCCTGGAATAGAGTACACTGAACTAGGGGAGTTGCACACAGGTATATATGTATATAAATATATCTACTCGGAGCCAGGAACAGTATGCACTGCAGCAGCCCCTCTGCAAGCACCTATCCTCCTTTGATTATCACCCTCAGCTCATCTCTAATGACAGGAAGATTAGGGGTTGTTTTTTTAAGAATGAGACTATATTCCCACAGCAGCACTATGACTCAGATACCAAGTTAGCACTGGTATTCATCTCACTGACATCAGGTACATTCAGAGGAAGGTCTCAAGCAGAAGCATCTTTCCTGTCCAGGACGGTGGGAGCAAAGCACAGCACTGTTACTTGTTATATGGCAAGCATGGTAGGGGCACACCAATGAGCAGCAGCCTACCAGTCATAGAATCATAGAATGGTTAGGTTGGAAGGAACCTCAAGGATCAGCTAGGCCCCTGCCATAGCCAGGGACACCTCCCACTAGCACAGGTTACTCAAAGCCTTGTCCAACCTGGCCTTGAACACCTCCAGGGAGGGAGCAGCCACAACCTCCCTGGGCAACCTGTACCAGTGCCTCACCACCCTCACTGCAAAGAACTTCCTCCTAACAACTAGTCTAAATCCTCCCTCTGCCAGTTTAAACCCATTGCCCCTTGTCCTGTCATTACAAGACCTTGTAAATAAACTCCCTCCCCAGCCTTCCTGTAGGCCCCCTTCAGATACTGGAAGGCTACTCTAAGGTCTCCTGGAAGCCTTCTGTTCTCCAGGCTGAAGAGCCCCAACTCTCTCAGCCTGTCCTCATAGGAGAGCTGCTCCAGCCCTCTGATTATCCTCGTGGCACCCCTCTGGACTTGCTCCAACACTTCCATGTCCTAAGAAGGAAGTCAACAAGGAAGACAGTCAACAGGGAAGGCATAGAAGCATTTGACTTGGCTTCAAGGTGGGGAAGAAAACTAAACTCTGAACAGCTACGGCATAGGAAGAAAGCATCACAGTTGTACATCAATGTGTTTTGCATATAAAGCCTAGGTTATGTGGAGGGTTATTCTGTACATCCATTATGTAAATAACACCTCCAATTCAACCAAGCTCCTTACCCTCCATATCCTATGTATGGGGCATGTGAAACTGAGGACAGCCTTACATGTCCACAGTTTGGGCTTCAATGTCATTTAACGTATTACAGTTGTGTGCTGCTGCTGGTCGACAGGATTTCAGTTGCTTTACAAATTACATAATACAGACAGATATGGAACACAGTCTTTTATTAATAACAGATCACATCTGAACTTTGAAAAAAAGAGTGACATTAAAAGGTGTATTAAAACATACCCACTCTAAGCAATCTTATTTTCTTCAGTAGAAAAAAAACCAAAAGCATACAACAGGTAGAAATACAAATGCTATATACACAGTATATTGGTCTAGTCATCAGCCCCTCCAAACATTTTTGCAGGTTGGTATAATTGTGTTAAACTATACCAGCCAGTCCAGTATGAATTGTCGCTTTTGACTTTTTCATCTAAGACAAACCACTAAACATCTAGGTCAGCTTACTGATCTAAGAATACATACAAGGTGGTACTGTGCATGAAGACACGAGAATTAAGCTTTTACTTCCAGTTATGCATTTTTGGGATCCTGCCTTGTTAGTAAGTCTGCCTTAATCAATTTTGACTACATGGAAATCTGTAATCAGGGTCTCTGTTGAAGAAAGCACCTTCTGACACTGACATATGATTAGCTATAACTTCAATAGCCTATTCCTTATCTTTTGCATTCATTTCAAGCAAATTTGTTATGCTTTATCTTATGCTGGAGGTTTTCAGCCCAACATATAGATCATTGTAACAAACAAGGAATTTCCTTTATTTTTTGGGGGGGACGGGGTGGGGAGAAAATAAAAAAGCAGAATGGTAGCTCTTAAATTTGACATTTAAAAGCAGGGGGGAACCCACAAGTCGCATCCCTCTCTCACAACATACTTGGGAGAAAAACACCAATGTACAGGCAAGGCAGGCATGTGCAGAGTGACTGACACACACCACAGCATGGCAGACTCCAGCGCTTCACCTCACATCCGGCCTTAGTCTACATATGCTCTCACTTGTACAATCAAACACAAGTAACTTCTGCTGGTTGTCCCTCAAGTCCATCAGCTGACACTGCTGATGAGCAGGTCACTGCACAACTGGAGAAGGGTCTCATGAGCCTAGCTCCATCAGCCTTCTCACACCAAGTAGAAAGGTAGCAAATTCTGCACCTTCTGTTTAAGTATCACTTAACAACACAGCAACAGAGCTATTGCTGCTCTGCTGAGCAATCTGTAGCAGGGTCTGATTTGTGGGTCTTTGCACATTAGTGTGGGCCCCGTGCTGCAGAAGAACCTCAACCGTTTTTGTGTGCCCTCCTCGTGCAGCCAGATGAAGAGCTGTCAATCCTTCACTGTCAGAAACATTGATATTTTCCACACTGACAAGTTCTTCCACTACTTCAGAGTGCCCGTTTTCTGCAGCAAGATGTAACGCTGTCCTATTGAGGGGGCCTCTGGCTAGAACAGCGGCCCCTTCATCTATCAGCAGCTTAGTTGTTGCTACGTGGCCGCTGCGAGATGCCAAGTGCAGAGCGGTGTATCCTTCTGCCGTCGCTGCCTCAATGTCTGCACCGTGTTTGAGGAGCAGCCTGGAGGTGCTGGTGTGGCCAGTTTCAGCAGCTATATGGAGAGCGGTCTGCAGGAGCGCGTTCTGTACGTTGACGTCTGACTCCAGGTCTATGAGAAGGCGAGCCACTCGGTAGTGTCCTCGCTGAGCGGCCAAGTGCAGCGAGGTCCTCCCATCTACGGTCTGCACGTTCACATTTGCACCCTGCTGTTTGGCCAGAAGCTTTACGATGGGGAGATGACCTTGCCAGGCAGCATAATGCAGGGGTACCCAGTCATCCTTTCCTTTGATGTGCACATTAACGCCTCTTCTCAGGAAAATCCGCACAATATTCTCTTGGCCATACTGACAGGCTATGTGGATGGGGGCTCTGCCTTCAAAATCTACCTCATTTAAGGATGCATTCTTATCGAGCAGCATTTTGGTGCTGAAATCATCCCCATTTTGGGCAGCAAAGTGAAGAGCGGTCCACTGATCCTCGTCTTTGGCATTAACATTGATTTTCCTAGCCAGAATCAGCTCCGCAATGCTTTTAAACTTCTTCTCAATGGCTATGTGGAGAGGGGTGGATCCCTTCTTGTTGGTGAGGTTAGGGTTAGCATTGTACAGGAGGAGCCATTTGACGCATTCTTCTTGACCAGCCTCAACAGCCAAGTGCAAAAGACTGGAGTTCCCATCTAAAACAATATCAACGTCTTGAGGCTGAAGGATCTTCATCAGCTTGCTGGTATCTCCAGATAAAATGGCCTCCGTTAGTTTCCTCTTCTGTATGTCTGTGGTACCAATATCTAGATGGATACAAAAAGACTTTTTTTTTTTACAATGACAGTGGTGAAACACTTGAACAAGTTTGCCAGAGGGATAGCAAATGTCCCATCCCTGTTAAAATGCAAGGCCAGGCTGGATGGAGCTCTGAGCAACCTGATCTAATTGAAGATATCTCTGCTCATTTAAGCTGGGGTTGGACTAAATGACCTTTAAAAGGTCCCATCCAAACCAAACTACTCTAAGAAAAGGACACCACCACAATTCTGATACCACAAAACCTTACTTGCCTATGGCTAACATATCTGGTGGCTTTGGTAATGACTTGACTACAAGGAAATATCCTCCCCTCTCCCCCATCTCCCTTCCCTACAGAAGTTGTTTAAGAACACTATCAGGTCAGATTTGGAGCCCCATTTATTCCATTTCTTGTTGAATGAAAAACGAAGGATGCTGCAGTCAATCTCCCTACACTAATCACTGTTTACCTAACTCAAAAATAGAAGTTTGGGTTTTGCAGCACTGTATTGAAAGGGGAGAGGCATGTGTGCAGCAGCAGGGGGCTTTATTACAATGTTCATGGAGACTGCTGAGAAGGTGGCTTGAGTCCTCTAAAACAGTAGGTGCTCAGACTGAAAAAGAGTCAAACTCAGCTGACCTGACTGAGCATTGGCTACAGTCCCACTTTGAGTGGGGCTCTGGGCTGACTGAGCTGCCTTTCAACCAACCTTTACGTGACCGATTCTGTAACTGCTTTTATGGGAACTCTGGTAACTTTTCCAAAGTAAATGAGATCTATTATTTTACATTACATCATGTGGGTGGGAACCACTTTTTAAAAAATTTCTTTAAGTAATCACCTCCAGTGAACACATTTGTATGACTGACAGTAAGAGAAAACAAGGCTGACAGCAGTTTCCAGAATGCATTTTTCTATGTGCCTACTCTCCAACCCACCAATTCCCATGCCCCAGTATAAACTACTAAAAAATCCTAAAATGAAACAACCAACCAATAAAAAAAAAAAAACCAAACCCAACCCTGATCATTACCTGTACTCTCCCTTTCAAAGGAAAGGGAAAGGGAACCTCTGGATGAAAATGCTGAATCTACAGATGAAACTCCTGAAAGCCGCTTGTCACTGGCAGCAAGTTTGGACTCAGAAGAGCTACGGCTGAGATCCTCAGGGCCTTCCATAGTCTGCGAAATCCCTGAATCCAGTTGGGACAATAACTCTGAGAGACTGTAGTCTTTAACTGACGGTAGAGCAGGCTCCTGTTTTGGCTGGGACAATGCAGACATCCCCTTCAAGAGAAGGACACAAGCAGTTTAGAAAGGTCAGCAAAGAAAACTGAGCATGAGACCCTACAGAAAGAAGCAGAAGTTTGTTAGTTTAAGCACTATTTGCATTAAATGAAACCCACTGAAAATTTTTAGATGCAGGAGAACAGCTCTCATCAGTACTCACACAACCACTACAGCCACATAAACTTTTCTGTCTACAGTGTTTTTTAAGATTGGTCACATTGACACAGTTCCATCCTTCATTTCCTAATTGCCCTGCTCTCCCTCAGCAGTCTAATATCCACTGGGTCCTGCACCAAGGTTTTCCTGAGCTGGTCCATGCATCTGCTGTCACTTCTGCCTTCTGGTTGTTCACCAAGATTGACTTCCAGGAGACAAGAAGGTACTCAAAAGCAACAAAGAGAAAGTTGCTTGAGAAGATACAGATCACAGAGGAAACAGTTCCTCGCAACACTTGCTGGACTTGAACAAACAGAAAGAGAAAATACCTGAGGCTGAGGCTCTGGGGAATTCTTTGTGTCGATGTCCTGAGTTACCAGCTCTTTTGTTTCATCATCTGGTTTTTCACAAAGGGCCTCTGTTTCTGAAGTGATTTCTTTGAAGACAGAAAGAGAAGCTTTTGTTATGTTTTGGTTGTTTGTTTGTTTGTTTTTTAATAGGAGAATTTTATGAGATGCACTGCTGCTTGTATCTACCACTAGAGCTTAACAGCTTTGAGATACTGTGGGAAAATAACTCCAAATTTTAACTAGAACATCTAGCATCTTATTAGTAGGTACAAGCGTGTAGCTAGGCAAAGCGTGCATAGGGTTGACCAAGCAATTAATTTTCACATTCAGACCAGACTGGTGTTACACAGTGCCTATGCTGCAGGACTATGAAATGGAAACCAGACCACTGCTAGCACACTTAGGCACATGTTTTTTTAAAAGATGGGATCCCTGTTTCCTGAAGTGCCCATACCTTGTTTGGCCAGGAGGAGAGGGAAGAGGCAAATTTGTCTCATTAATGCTAAATGAAGCTACCTGGACATAAACAGTTGCTACATCCTTCTGCACATTTCAATTCGGAACAAGCACTTTAGGTAAGTTCAAACCTTTCCTCAGAATTGCTCTTTATTGTCAGAAAAATGAAAGTAGAAATTGCTTTGTTGTAAGAAAACAATTCCATTTCTCAGCATACAGGAGTAAATTTCAAGAGGCAGGGCCTTTAGTGCTTTGGTAGGGAGAGAATCACACTAGTTTCTTGGCGTATGCCCTGATACACAGTCAGAAATTAATAGAAATTTCGGGCTAAATGGTTCAACTGGTTCAGTACAGGTCTCATTTCTGACATGTTTACATAACACTGTCATGGTTAGACTTGTCCCCAGATAATCCCTTCCTCCACAAATGAGTAAGTGGCCCGTATCATTGTCTCCACCACACAATGTGCTCTATTTATTCTGTCACAGAGGTTCAGAGCATTTGCCCCAACGATTAACAGTATTGAGCAATAATATGACTCACAGAAGAACAAATGGGCAGCCAAGTTACGAGGAAAACTTACCTTGAAATGTTGGTCGTTCACCAGGATCATCTTGCCAACATTTTTGCATCAGTTTGATCAAGTTATTACACGAATGAGGTCTGGATTTGGAAACAGCAGGTAGCTCTGGGCGGTGGCCTTTAACTACTTTTACCATAATATGTAAAATGTTGTTTTCTTCTGTAAAACCAAAAGCACACAAAATTAAGATCTTCCAGCAAAATGAATGATTTCTTACATCTAAGAGCATTAGCAGTGTATTAGGTTGAAGGTCTGCTTTTATGCACTTTTTCCCTAGGTTCAGAGTGTTTATCAACAGGGAAAGAGAAGTTGGTCTTATTCTCCCATGTCAATGCAGTAACATCTACTTCCTCTGTATTAGTTTAAAACAATTGTCAGTGACTGACTGTTCTTTGCCCACCCTTAAAAGACACAGAACAAAACAAAAAAAGTTCAAACAGCAATCTGCTACTTCTCTTTGCCTCTCCATACTTGCTGTGAGAAAACGGAAACACGGATTTTATTTAGAAACTATTGAGCTAAATGGGATCTGTCACCTGGAGAAAATGCAATAGTAGACTGGAACCTGTTCTAACATGTTTGCTATACATAGGCTAGTCACATACACAGGAAAAGTCATAAAGAATGAATAGCTCCCTGGTGATTGGCACATTTACTGTAGGGTGGAACAAGGCTTATTCTCAGAGACAGCTCCTTTTTTCTAAGAACAAATCGGTACCTACAATCCACAAATAAACAACAGAACCTCTCTGTTGAAAAGTTGTTTCTAACAGCACAGTTCTCTGCCAGGTGGCTTTGGCCTGCACTGTTCCTGGTTTGCCACAGGCATTTCAGAAGTCCACACAGGCCACACGCTAACCTGGATCAGTATAGCATGCTCCAGTAGAAGCAAAAAGGTACAGACCAGGGCTTCCTGCAGCAATACAGGTTCTGCTTCCACATTTAAGACAAAGGAGGAATTACATTTGCAATCGGAATTTGAAAGCTTAAAAATGTCTGCCACACAAGGCTGTGGGAATTTGGAGGACATGCAAGTAAATCAGGGGCTGGTGGGGCAGGAGGCATGCTAATTAATGGAAGAAAGGCAGAAAACAAAAAAAATCCAACACAACCCAAATCAAATCAAACTCACCTGCAAAAGGTTTCTTCTGCGTAAGAACTCCCCAAATCACAATGGAAAAGCTACAAATAAATGAAAAAAAAAAATAGTCTAGAAAAGCTTTTAAAATCCCCAACAAACTCAGCAAAAAAAAAAAAGAAAAAAACTTCACAGAATTATAATTTCTTTAAGTTCTCCAGTTCTGCATCTAATTCATCTGACAAACACACAGACAATCAAGATGCAGCCAAGAACCATGATTTGAAAGTCTAGTTCTTGCAGGGAAGAACCCTGGGCAGCAAACGGGGTCTTGCTGGAGGCTGCTGAGCTCTTGGTAACGTTTACCAGCTACTGCTCCCCAACACTGACACAATAAGAGAACAGCAAAGCATTGCTGTGGATTTTATTGAATACCTCTAGGCTGCAAGATGACTTTGAAGAAATACATTCTATTTAGAATATGATCTGTCTTTCAGTCTACAGCTATGATTTCCTTTTCCCAATGATGTTACCATGGAAGAAGAACCAGGCTTAGTGATGAAATTCCCTGAAGATAACAAAGAATTTTGTCACAGACTCAAAAGGTAGGTGAAGATGTACCTTTTCATGAGGAAATTAATGGTGGCCAGAGTGTTTCCCATGCTAGTCACTAATAAATGTTACTTAAGCATCCCTCAAGAGCAGCTACAGTTTGTTAAAAGGCCTCTCTGCCCTTGTGCTGGTTTGAGGCTAATTGGAATATTTTAATAGAGAAAATTACACTATAGGCTGTGAAAGGAAAACATCATGATGTCTACTTCACTCATACGCTTGCTGGAGAATTGTTTGGGAACACTAACCAAAACAATTGATAAGTCAGTTGCTCTCTGTCGCTTGCTTGAGCAGGAGCTGCTGGTGGGATCTAGCAGCTTCTGGGCTCTGGCTCCTCTTCTGATTAATCCTCACTAACCACTTTTCTTCTAACCCCCTTGGCCGATCCTCCTAATTTACCTTGCACGTAAGGCAAACCTTGGGGTAAGGTACAGGGGTGGGGAGAAGGTGGAGGGGTGGTTGGGAGCCCCTCCTGGGGTCTCTGATTTCTGGGAGGGGAGTTGTGTTGTTGTATTACCTTTTACTTGTATATTTCTGTAAATATTGTGTATATAGTGTAAATATCTGCTGTACATTGTGCAAAGCTGTAAATATAGCTTCATCATTTAACTTCCAGCCGACTGAGTGCTAGTCTGGGTCATTTTACAAAGTGTGGGGGTTGGGGGAACTCCCAAACCTTCACAGCCCTGTAAACCCTTTGCAAAAAATCAAATGTGACTCTTTGCGAGATAAGGCCCCAAATAAATTTATGGGTTTCGTGCTCAATCAGGTGTTCTAAGTAGAAAACAATAGGACTAATTTTACAGCATTAAAGTGCTTTTAAATATTTTTATAGCTAACTGACCTGTACACATCATGTTTGGTGTCAAAACACCTGTTTTTCTCTTTGATGCGCTCTGGAGGAAGGTACGCAATAGTGCCACACAAGCCATCCATGCTGATATCATGAGAATGGGACAAGCCATTGCACTTTGCAAGTCCAAAGTCAGAAATCTGAAAAAAAATGGAGGAGGAGAAAAGAAAGAGAAGTGTATGCGACCATTAGACTTCAAAAGGTGTCAGCAAACAATTTTCTGTAAGGAACAATACATGTAACAGGATGACCCAACAAAATATAGCAGGCTACCATTCAGAAATACTAAGCTAAGAAACCATCTCTGGAAGCATTACACAATAGCAGGCTTTTCTTTATGAGGTAGTGAAAAAAAACAAGAAAAAAACCCCCAAAACTAACAACANCAAGCAGCAACTCGTTGGCCTATTAGATAGCAAAGCTAATAAACAGTAAAGACAATTCATTGTAATTTAAAACTACTCAAATTTAGTTAGTGCAAACAATTTTAATGTAATTATTGGTCCTGCCACTCCTTTTCCCTATGCAACCTAATGTTGCATGCTGTGTTTAAGCGTTCTGAACACCTGTTTTCATAAACTGAGCTCTCCAATGAATGGAAGAGAATTGCTCTTTCAGATACTGCTATTACACTGACCATGCCAACAAAGACTAAGCTCAACACCAGAGGCACCAAGTGTTAAGAAAATCAAAACCTACTCCCCCCCCCATATATCCAAAACCCACATGGGGAATTCTTTTTGGCAACTAGGAGATATGGCAAGTTGGTGCAGTGACGCAGTGAACACAGCTGAAATGAACAAAACAAGTGAGAGCACGTTTATAAAAAACACACCTCCCTGCTTTAATTTGAAAGTGTCAAACAAATATGCATACATTTGGTCTCAGAGGCATACCCAATCATCAAGCAAACAAATAGGCAAGGAATTTCTTTTGTCTTAGTTATTTCCCACTGGTCAAAAAATGTGCATTATGCCAAATGGAAATCTCAAGAGAAGTTTTTTTGGATCGATCAGCGCACTCCTTTTGGTCTATAAGTTTAAGATTCCCCTCTCCCTGACTTTCACATTCTTTTCATCTAACAAGTAGTCAGGTTTTCCAATGACTCATTCCCCTTTTGATCTGATCTTCACAGCTTCTCCTTTGAGAAAGTTCTCCCTCAAATAACAAGCATGATTTTTAAAATGCCCCCCACCCCCTTTCTTTTTTTTAAATAGGCTCCAACTTTACACTTTCAGAAGTTCCCACAAAGATACCATAAAGCCAGTCCTAACATGTATACATTACTGGAAAGGGACAAAACTGCTGCCTGCCTCAGTCTTGTGGAGAACAGGCAGGCTGCACAGCCACCTTCAAGTGTTAGAAACCTCGCTTTGCCATAAAATAAACAAAGCAACACAAATAACTTTAGGAAGAACTTTTCTCAGGGACAAAGAACTCAATTAAAGGCATTCTCAGGAGCTGTCTAAGTCCTGTACCCTAGTGCACAGCTATATCCAACCTGTTGTCCACCTGTATCTTAACTATATAGGGTAATGTGGGAATAACTTGAGAAGAAAAAAAAAAAAAAAAAAGGAGAGAGNAAGTCATCTGGAATCATTTCTCATGCTTGTAGGGGTATGCTGTCAAAGGGAGATTACTGGCCTCCTCAACACACTAAGCACTGGAGTCCAGGAAAGCGGTAAACAGCCAAGAAACCCAGGTTTGCAAGCCAGCTTATCCTGGGAAGAGCTGAATCAACTGCCTCAGGAAGTGCTGCATGAGTTGGGGCGCTTAATGCGCCACAAGAGAACAAAAGCACAACCCCAGCATCACACAAGCCCACGGTGTCAGGTTAATAAGTGAACCAACGGCTGCAAGTCTGAACAGATCCGACCTGGTGAAGCGCTGCTGTCCTTTGATTAACGTGAAGCTTAGACTTGTATATACCTCAACAAATCCATATGGCACGCAGGCATAATTAAAGTAATACACTATCCTCTTTGTCTAAACACCAGCTTTCCTACCGTGCAAGTTAAGAGATGAAATACAGACAGCACAGTGACGCTCCTATGCTAAAAGCCACCAGCTACACTGCACGAATCTAAGGCTCAGGGCTAAGACAAGAGGATAAGCACACTAGACAGAAAAGGTTTCAGTCTCAGCCTAAAAACCAAGAAACAGCTCAAGTACATAGTACATGCCCCTCGGGCTAGCAAGAACTTTACTGTGTGAACCTGCACCCCACCTAGTGTGAAGGTCTAGGTTTTATACTAACTAATAGGAAATTCACCTGCAGAGCAGAGTGTCAGTCATACTAAATTCTACAGAAAGCACTGGGAGCTAGAGAACTGTTATCTACCAGGCTGCAACAAAAGAGTACGATTCTGCAGACAGCTTCTGTGGCTTTTATTATTTCCTTAAGGGTAAATTTTCCACACTGCACAGTGTATTTAGCCATGCAGTTTCTTTAAACATCAGTGGGAACTGTGCTGTGGGTGGAAAACTTACCTATTTTGCCTTTAAATCGCTTGCCAGGCACCAAATTTGGCAACACAAGGCGCCCTTGCTGAAGGTAGCAAAAGCAGAGCATCCCTCCCTACTTCTTCCTCCGCACCCTCACTAGCTCTTGCAGCCCACCCTGGGATTTGCCCTGCTCTCTGATCCGACAGAACCCATAATCTCACTCCTATCAGTTACTGCAGGTGGCTCCCATCGTGCTTCAAAAGCATACTTAATATCAGTGGAGTTAAGAGGAGACACGGAGGCGACAGACTGCTTCATGCAAAACACGCGGTGAAGAGGTAGGAAGAAGAGAAAAAACATTGGCCAAAGCCCACGCAGACAGTGGGATTATTCGTGTTCAGGCAGCTCACTCCCTCTCCGCTCTTTAAAGGTCTGCCTGAGAACAAACACGTGAGTGGTGGCTGGGGAGGGGAGCTGAATGAATTTTCCTCTCCACTTCCCAGCAACACTTCATTTACTAAGCGATTCCAAAATCTGAAGATATTTTTGGGGGTTCTTTTCTTCCGGGGTTTGGTTGTTTTGGTTTCTTTGTGTGTGTGTCTTGGGGGTTGTTTTGTTTTGTTTTAAATTGAGCATATTGTGCACACAGGCTTTCTCTCCTTCTGACATTTGTGGACATTTCCCTTCTAGAAAACACTTGTAAAGCTTTAGATGCTTCAAGTTTTTCCAAGTTAGTTTTTGGAATTGTGTTTTTTGGGTTTTTTTTGCTTTCTGAAATCTAGTAGATATGCTGATGTCATTGCAATGGTTACAAAAGTCAGCTATTCCCGAACACTCCAGGGATCAAGCTCCCAGGAATAAAAATCAGAACTTGGAATGTGCTTTCACTGATGACTCCTGAAGGCTGCACTTAGCTACTTTTCTGCAAGTAAAACTCAAGAACCCACTGTGATGGACTCATGAACAGAATTCAGCAAAAGGTTTACTTCATCAAATAGGTTACAGAGACATCAGATTAAAAATTAATCGCTGCTGGCATATCTAGTATTTGTCTCTGACCAAAGTCTCCGTGCAATTGGATATTGAGAACCACACTTGTCTAGGCATTTTGGGGCATTTGTCAGGGAAAGAGAGGGAGGACATCAGCCTTTGTCTTTTGTTTTTTTTTTCCTGGGAGTAGGGGAGAAAGGCTAATTGTTATGATTTTGTTCATTAAGAAATGACAGAAATTTTTAACACTCACATGGGTCACAGATTTGAACTGCTACAAAGTAGGAATAAAAATTACTTTCAAGTGTACACACAGCCAGCATCTGTACTTCAAATGTTAAGTCTTTACTTCAGAGTTTATGAGCACACTTCAGTAAGCTACTGAAAGAAGCCTTTCTGAAACAGACCATATTTCTGTCCTTTTCCAACCTCCCCTTAAACTCCTCAAAACCTGTTTCAAGTGTGTGAAGCAGCAGAAACCAAAACCCTGGTCAAACATCCAGTTTAATCCATCATAAATCTGCATTACTGTAACAGGAATGGTCATGTTCCCTCTCGTGGGGCAGGGGGGGCATGCATCTCCACCACAATTAGATAATTGATCAAGGTGAAAACCTGCTTTGTTGGTTGGAACTAAAATGCCATGTAACAACAGCCCTACACTGAAACCTTAATCAGGTGGAGGGGTGGGAAACAGGGAGAAGGGACACCCAGAACAACAAAGCCTCTTCTCATTTCTAGTACAGGGGGATATTTGCAACTGATTAAAAAAAAATGAAGTCTGCGTTAAGTACATCAGCTAGTCTAACAAAAGGAGCCAACGGCTCTTTACTAGGCTGGCCTCTGGGCATTACTTCGACCTACAGTTAACAACCTACTTTAAGAAGCTTTCCCATAAACAAATTCGCCATCTGACTAGGCTTCTTTATGTCCAAAATGGGTAAGTTTGCAGCCCATTCTTCAGCTAAAGTAAATAAAGGTGAAAATCATAAAAGGCAACCTAATGCACGGTACAACATAGCAGCAACTTCACGGTGGTTTAAATTGAAGCATTGGGAGAAATAAGTAAAGGCAGCTACAGTAGACTTAAAGCAGTGCACAGCTCAGACCAGCTATTCCAGTTTTTAAGGTCTTCAAAAACAAAATATGGGAGATGAAAAATAACTGATGGGATTTCCCTCTGTGTGCATGCACCCGCACAGATATACCCAAGTGCATGAGTGTATGTGCATATCTATACAGCAGGGTGAGGAGCTGCAAACATAATGAACGGATGGTAAGAGAAACAAGAACTTACAAATAATGGTTTTGCCCAAAAGCATGAAGTTGCAGGTTGCCTTAATTCTAACTATTTGAGCGAAAGTAACACTTAACCATGAGATATTGACAATAAGAAACCTGGGAAGCATGTGGGCATGGTAGCTGGCAACAAGTTAGAGTACAAGATTACAGCATCAAGGGGGTGGTGTGCTCTACTGAGGGCCCTGGAGAGAGGTCACATCTGAGCAGGGAACAGCAAAGTAACAGCCCACAAAGGCAGTGCTGGAATGTGGCATTGCTTCCCCAGCCAGGGTTCCCTGCAAACGATTGCCACATCACAGGCTGCTCAGGGGAGACATCCAGAATGTGTAGGGAAGGCAGGAGAGTTGAAGAACGAGCTCATAGGACATGATTCAGTCAAGCAAAAACTAGGCGTTAGCTGGTAAATATTGGAAGGCTGCAGATATGGAACCCAAGAGAAAGGGGCAGAGGGGATCTTGTCTGTACAAATAGAACTAACAGGTTGACATTAAGAAGACAAAAAAACCCCAAAAACCCAAAAAACAACCAATCAAAATTAAGCTAGTAAAACCCTGCCTGGGTATGGAATAATTTGCCCAGGGAAACCACAGTGCTTCAGGCAACAAAGATGGAGCAGGACATGGTGGGGAAGGGAGCTCCAATCTCAGGCTCCTATTAGTACTGAGCTCCACCACCACTCACAAGGGAGGAGACAGACATGCATTCATCCTCCAAAAAAGAAACCAAACCAGCAAGGCCTTACTTTTCATTGTACATACTACATACATACATTTCAACTCACCAAGGAATTTCTCAACATGCCTTCAAAAAGGTTAACAGCTGTCCATCTATAACCATGCTCTGTGCTCAGGCTAATGCCAGCCTCTTAATTATCCTCCCAAGAACAAAATTCAGCACACGCTTATGTAAGACACTGGAGACAGCTTTATGATATGGAGGCACCCACTTGATGATAAGTTCTGGGCAACACTGCTGTGTTAGTCATCATCCTCACTTGGGGTTTTTACAGTAAGCATTGTGCTGGTAAAAAGAAGGGTGTGTTTCCATTTAACTAGCAATAGGACTTAGAAGCATTTCTAATGTGCTCCATTGGAAGACTGTTTCCTGGCTCAAGGGCAAACAGTTTATAGAAATCCTCCCTACCTCCAAACTCTTCTTCTGCAGTCTGCAACATCTCTTCTCTCGCCTTAGGATTCTATTAGGGACAGGTCACCTACTAAATTAATGCTAACGTTTAAAAAGTAAAAACAATCATCACCTTGACTAGCCTTTCAGCAAGAAAATGCACATTAAGTCAAGCTGCAGGGTCTGAAATTTAATTACAGGTTTCACATCACGCAAAAAGAAGGTTTAGGGCCACATCTTTAAAGTGAAGGCACCTCAGAGAATACATACATCGCTTATTTTGCATATAGGTTGCTATGTCTGCTGTGCTCCTCAGGGGGTTTCCAAGACACCTGTAGGTGTTAAAGACTACTGACTATAAAAGGGTTTGACCGTTCTTCTGAACTTGGAATGGAACAGAAAGGGTCTGAAGACCTTCATGGCTTTCATATACAGAGCAAGTAGAAACAGTTTAGGGATGTCAGTAAAGATCTCACCAGAAACTTTCTGGTTTTTTTCCCCTTTTGGTACATATTGCACTTTGCCCTTTACATTACATCACCATCCAGATATAGGCTATAGAGCAGGTAGAATACAGGCAGCATTTCAGCCTCCTGAAACAGTGAGAAAAATACAGCCTTCATATCTTGGCTCATAGGTGAGTCAAGAATTAGGAATTTCAGAAGTTATGCAAGCAAGTGCAAACTTTTAGGTAAATAAACACTTAGCAAAGGCCTCTCAGCACCAGTATGCAAGGATATACTTTCAGCAGTTCAGATCCTGATGATCCTGGCCAGAAGGTCATAGTATCATGGACCATTTGTACATCCTTCCTGTGTCAGAAAGAAAATCCTTCCAAGAAATAAACCACTAAGAGGCTCAGTGGAAATGCTGAGGCTGTCACAGCTGTAATTTCATTCGAGGCACACACCTCTTAGGGTTCCAACCCTCTGACCACAGCAGGAGAGACATATTCCTTAACAAAAACTTCACTTTTAGAACGGTACAGCAAGACCAAAGCTGTTTGGCCAGTTTGAGTGGGATAGGAAAACAGGGGGCAGATGGATGATGGCACTGATAAAAATCTGTTACTACTTGTAGTGAGTTATATCAGCCAGTCAGCATGATTAATCCTGAAGGTCAAAGGTCTAGCCACTGATTTAGGGAAGTGAAATAACAAAACAAAATAAGCTAAACTCACTCCTGCTATCCCTCATCTCAAAAAAAAAAAAAAAAAAAANAAAAAATTTGGTCTCTTTCCTTTCCAAAACAAAGTATCAGAAAGCAAGCACCACCTGACTGTCAAAACAGAAACTCCAACAGAGAAGATCAACAATCTTGCTAAACCTACTCTGAAAATGGATTTAAAAAGAACTTCATACTGATACAGCCACAAAGATGCCCTTAAGTGATGTCTGGTATGTATAAAGTCAGGATAGAGATGTTTCTTCACTGTACGTGCTCTGAGCAAATGAAAGAAAATGAGTTGCCTCTGGGAAGGCTTCCCTGGACTGCAACTGTAAATGAGGTTTGGGTATTTAGTTAAGCATACAAAGCCAGAAGGACCTAGACAGAACAAGATTGCAGCTGAGAGCTGGGGAAGGGTCGTAGATGTTCACACTGCTCTTCTCTCCCTGTTCTCACTCACTTTAAAACCTCGCTGAAAAAAAAATTATAGCAGGACCCATTAGGTCTCAAAGCCAGAGATCACTACACAAACACTCTCCTAATGTTTCAGAAGAGTTCTCATAAACGTCCTAACTCTACTTCTACTTATGTACCCAAATAGTGCAAAAATCAGATAGAGAAGTTTGGAGATGGAGGTGTTCAGCTGGTAAATATTTTTCTTATTCAACGATCTTAAATATCTTTTCCAAGCAAAACAATTCTAGGATTCTATGAAAAGGACTGCTGATGGCCTCTCTTGGCCCTTTGAATGTGGCAGGAGCCATCAAAAAATACCCAGAGGCGGGTCCCTGGCATAGAATGCCCATACCTTGACACCCAAGTGCATACCTTGACATGATAGTGGGCATCAAGCAGGATATTTGCAGGTTTGAGGTCCAGGTGGAGTAGTGGAGGGGACATGCAGTGTAGGAAGTTCATCCCCACAGCTGTCTCATGGATGATGCGGAAGCGCAGTTCCCAGGGCAGAGGTTCGGAGGCCAGAAGCTTTTCCAGAGATCCTGTTTCCATGTACTCCATGACCAAACCAACTGGCTCCTTACAGATGCCATAAACAGGGAGGATGTAACGAAACTTTGCCATCTCCATCTTCCTGGCTTCTTCCAGTAACTCCATGCGCTCCCTGGGTAGAAGAGAGCAGAGGGTGAAAGATGGAGCAGTTGTTTCCCCCCTCGCCAAACGCGCGTGAAATATTCCATTGAACACCACATCATCACTTGGCCAAACCACGTTACATTTCACCAGCCTGCACTTCAGGCATATTTCCACATTTACTAACTTTGTTTTATGCTTCTAATGTTAGGGAGCTTGCAGCTGCTGATCCACATGTGAGTTGTGTAAATATCCCTAGTATAAAGCCCATCTCCCCGCTTTGATGTTTACGCTGTGCTATTAAGGATGAGGACGATACATGTAGTGCCCAGATTTACCACTGCTCTAACTCCCTGGGCTAAACTCATTAACTTTTTGTGAGTCATAATACTGTGTTAATCAGGAGAGAGCACGGACAGCATTGTTTCAGTTGCTCTGCAGGTGCAGGCTGGCAGTACACAGACACAGACCTTGGGAGAAGAATCCCCAGAAGCCACCATTCAAGGGGTGCAAGCTGCCTGATGTAGCTAGGGGGGTACAGCAAGCTTCCTTGTCCTCAAACCCCAGATTTGGAAATGCCAATACCATGCTGAAATAGCTCCAGACAACGTCAAAGAATCCTGGTGCACCATTTTTGGTGATGTAACAGGCCCAGCACTGGCACACGTAATAAGCACCCCTAGGTTGTTTACAGGTCACTTTAGCCTGACCTTGCAGAGCGTTAAGTGTTAGTTAGTCCAAGCTGCAGCCTCCCAGGTCAAGACCCTTCATTGTCATGCTCTCATCCTGCACCTCACACAGCAGTTGCAACAGCCCATGAGAACCTGCTAGGCACTGAGTTGGAAAGGAGAAACAAGGATCACGTCCTCAGGGTGACTGCACTCCTAAAGATGAGCCGCGAATGATTGGTGAAAGAACCTTTAGTCTCTCAAAACTTACATTATCAGTTATGATGGGCAATACCTAGAGCAGTGTAGTGCCAGGGGTACTGATGCATCACTGTTGTTGCCACAAACCAATTCACAAGAGAGGGCATAGGGAGGTCATATAGGTAGTATTTCCTGAGCAGACCCTTTCTCACAGCTTCTGTAACGTACCCAAGGTCCGTGCACTATTTAACAGAGAACAGTACTTGAAGTATCAGGACAAAGTTGTTTTTTTTAAAATCAGGTATCTTTATTAAAAGTCCCACTTTAAAAGAAAAAAAAAAAACACCTACTTTTTTGCTGCTTCTGATTAAATATTAATAATTTATAACACTTCTCCACAGGCATTTTGAGATGACCAGCTCTCCTGGAAATCTCAGAATCTAAATACAAGGCTCAGCAAGCACATTCACAGTGGTTGCAACAATGTTTGCACACTCTGCAAGGCAGAAAGTCCTGTCAACTGTCCCCTCTGCCAGCCCCTGAGAGCTGGAAAATACCTGGGGACCAATCCTGCCCCAGTCACTGATTGTGCACTTTGTCACTAACAAGAGATGTAGGTTACCACTATCAGCTCGATCAGATTTTTTTTTTTTTTGTAGAAATGGTGCTTTGTTTAAAAAAAGTGAAATACCAAGTCCAGCCTTAGTGTAGTGAAGTCTCTCCTTCCCATGTGTCCCCTCACCGTGGATGAGCCATGGGGCAGCATGCATCATTATGACAAAACACACTCTGCAAGAAGCACTCAGTGCTCCCACATGGGAGCATTTTTGAGAGCTGTCATTTAGCCCTTAAGATTTTGCATTAGGACACTCCCGTGTTCCCAACCCCTTCCCTGCTACTTCACCTGCTATGGGAAGCACAAAAGTTATGTTTGCCCAGACAGCCTGCCTGTTCCTCACCAGCTGCAGCAGCCTGCAATAACTCAGCGCAGTTAACATTTCACCCTAGGCATGAGTCTAGCCTAGCAAGAGGTAGCAGACCTATTTCAGAGGCAAGATCAGGCTGAAAAATGGTTTGAGAAGGATGTACACNATCCTTTTCTCTCTATTAACCATGTTGGCTCCTGCTGCTCCCTACAGCAACTTGCTTGTGAAATAATTGCCTTTGTAGACAAGTATCCAGTTTGCTCTTTGGCACGCTGGAAGGGAGCGCCTATGAATAATGCAACCAACTCCTTTTGCCCCCAAGCCACATGCATAGCCAGCATAATTCACCAGGCTTCAGCGGGCTGAGCTCTGGAGTCAGGGATGTAAAATACCTGTCTGAGCCCTCCCAGGCAAGGCAAGAACCCAGCAACAGGTAAAGCCTAGCAAGAACCACTAGAATCCCAGAGATAGGTTTCCTAGGCTAACAGCCTAGGAAAGCATTTTCCCTAGGAAGACAGAATTTCCAGTTTCAAGAAAATCACAGAACAAAAAAAGGGAAAAGGGGGGGAAAGGCAAGAGGACGACAAGAGGAGCAGGAAAAAAAGAGAAGACAAAGACAACAGGGGGAGGAAAAAAAGGAAGAAAAGGGATGGGGGGAAGAGGAGTGGGGAACAGAAGGAGGAGGGCAGAAGGCGGGGAAAAGAGGGAGGAAAAAAATGAGAGAAGAAGAGGGAGGAGGGGGGGGAAAAAGATAATAAAAGAAAAAAAAAAAATCTCCCTGTCCGCTCGACCAGACTCAGTTAGGTGAGTGAATTAACTGACTGATTAGCAAGCAAGTACCCTTTATCTAATTTACCTGTTCAAATAAAACCCCCATACGAGCAATTGTCACCTTTAACATCTTTCCATACTCAAAGTGTTCAGCACTGAATCAGTTATCTTTACAGCTGGGAAGAGGAGTCAGCTTTCAAATACAGACCTATCACCTTTAGAAAAGGATCAAAAGAGAGCCAAAATACAACTCGGTCCGTAGTCAAGTACTGGAGTACCCTTTGCATTAACCGTATTAACATAAGCAGCTACTTAAACCAAGATCTCCTCCATCAGGCAAAGATGAAAGGTCTTTCCCTTCTAACTAGGTGCTACCGGCACTCTGCACGGTCTAAGGTGTTCTCAGGGTGTCCATCGCTTCCAATACACAAGCGTTAATGCCGCAACAAAGGATGCTGTATAATAGAATAGTAGGGGTTGGAAGGGACCTCCGGACATCACCGACTCCAAAACCGACTCCAAAACCCAGGCCAAAGCAGGATTACCTAAGGCAGGTCACAGACAAATACGTCCAGATGGGTCTTCAAAGTCTCTAGGGAAAGAGACTCTAAAAGCTCTCTGGGCAGCCTAATTCCTAAGTTCCCTCAACTTTACTGTAAAGAAATCTTATCTCGTGTTGAGGTAAGACTTCCTGTGTTCCACTCTGTGTCCATTGCCTCGTCCTATCACAGAGCACCAGTGAAAACATACTTTCCCCTTCTTGACATCTACCCCTCAAGTATTTGTAAACATTAAGAAGATACCCTCTCAGTCTTCTGTTCTCCAGACTAATCAGTCCCAGGTCTCTCAGCCCTTCCTCAAAAGACAGATGTTCCAGTCCCTTAATCATCCTCATAGCCTCTGTTGGACACTTGATAGCATATCCCTATCCCTCTTCACCTGGAGACTCCAGAACTAGACACAGATGTGTTCTCATTAGGGCCACATGGAGGGCAAGGACAACCTCCCTTGACCTGCTGGACACACTTTCATTGATGCACTCCAGGATATCATCGACCTCAGACACAAGGGCAGACTGCTGTCCCATGGATAACTTATGGTCCACAATAAGTAGGTACCTTTTGAGCCCAGATTTAACAGATCAAAATATTGGATAGGAGGAGTTAATGCTACTCAGTTACTCCTGGTACTAAGAAATCATTCTGCACTGAAATCAAGAAACACTTCCTTACAAAATGGAGGAAAGTTAAAAGCTTTTCATGAGGTTGCTCAGTCAAGAAACATGGGATTAGCCACTGTTGTAACAGAATTTCTTATCTAACACCTATGTGATTGAAGAGTCAGAATTACCTTCTCCAAGCACCTTGGTTCCATTCCCCTACTCTTTTGGTATTATATCCTAACAAAGTAATAAAAAGTCTTACACACAGGGCCACTGAGCTCTTGGAAATCAAGGGGTGCACACACTTTCCTGTATAACAGTATTAAAACACAGGGGCACACACACAAAAATACCTAACCCTGGGTTCGGTGCCAAATAACATCTCTGTCACAGAGTCCATGATAGATCAGCCATTTTCAAAGCAATTGCCAATACTACATGAACAACAGACCACTGATAACCTTGAAATAGCTGTCTGTTTCCACTCAAAGTCAGACTCTGAATGCATAGGGCTGCATTCTTTAGATTCTCCCAGAGAGACAAGGGACTTACAATTGCTTACTGCCTCACCCCCCACAACAAGGGCCCAACCCCTGTTCCACAAACCCTGCCACAAGAAAGCACATATTGTGACTCTATCCACATCTGCACATATCCAATGCCCTGGAGATAATACCGTGTTATAAAAACACAAGTTTAAACTCACGAGGCAGTCCTTGACTGCCTTCACAGTTTCCTAATGGAGTCTGGGACCAAGCAGTTAAAGTTGCTCCAAAGAAACTCAAGGAGACCTGAAATGGGGCCATTTGTATGAATCACCTCCAGATGTGGAGCAGGCAGGCTTTTCCCAGTCCAGGGGAGATTCAGTCCCATACTGCCATGCTGTTCTCCAGGGGAGGATGCAAGTTACCTAAGTTCTACCTACACATCCAGAGATCACCAGAACAGATATTCTTCCCCTTTGTCGCCTAAATGTCTTCTTGTTAGCAGATGCCACATTTCTAAAACCTGCAAAATTTCTAGGTCCTATTCTCCTCCTAAATCCAGGTCTTGTAGAGGAAGGTACCTGTTGGGTTTTTTATTTGGCTTTGGTTGTGCTTTTTTTTTTTTTTTTTTTAATCAAGACAGCAGACCTTTCAACCTCCACAGGCTGCAGTCACCCCTACCAGCTAACACCTCCAGTGAAGAGCCCTCTCTGGGAACCGTTACATCATTCATACTCTCTATAGTCATGTACAAGTAATTCAGAAAGGATTCCAGATTGTTCTCTCTGCACCACCCTTCTTCTCCGGACCACACTTCCATTATGGCCAGCATGGGTAAAGAGAAGAGACTTTGCACTCTCCACTGCAAGTCTTGGGGCAGAGGCTGTTCCATTTCTCTTGGTCACACCTTCTTCAGGTTTACATTGATCCTCCCCATCTTGACAGTGGGAAACGCAATCTCAGGAGACAGTAAGTGGGAGCGAATAAGGTGTTAGGAGAGGAATTTGCCTTGATCACCAGAGAGAGCTTTGGTTTAAAGGTGAGAAGGCTTCTGGCTGTACATTCAGTTTCTCTTCTGCTTGAGGTCACTTGGTTTTATGATGTGATAACTCCCAAGGGAATTACTCTACATCTCTTTACCATCTGCAGAAACACTACAGAGCATTACCACCACCCAGCCATTAGAAACAAAATTTTAATGTGGTACCAAATAAATAAACAAACAAACGTATAAGAAAAGGCCTCCCTTTTTCAGTTAATGCTTCTGATACCACTGCTGCTTCACAAAGTTCCAAGAAATGGGTTGTCAAATTAATCTCCTGGATCAACTATCTAATTACATAGGCTTGTTTCAACCTGCAAACTAAAGGGGTAGTGTTGGGTAGTGTTTTATTTTGTCTGTGCCCCCCACCATGCCATTTGAATGGCACAAATTTCTTAGAAAGGTTTCAAGTTCTTCAGAAAGTTTTTTTTCAGGTGAAAAGTCTCTTTGCAAGGCAGTATCACCAGCTACAGAAAGTTTGGTTGGCTTTATTTTGCAGAAACAGTAATTTCAAAGGCCAGGGACCCTCTATTTTCTAATTAGCGTGNGCAGGAGCCCCAGACTCTTAAATTTCCTAAATTCTCAAGGTGCTTCAGTTTACTGTATTGTATGTTCACACAGTCTCTCCACTATCTGCACACCTGCCACTAGGGGACAAGCAGTTCTCTATTGCGCATTGAATATATTAAATATAGATATTTTGTAGCAACTCTCAAAATCAATTGTTCATATCAAAATAGGTGGTAGCATCCTTTGTCTCAGACTAAAAATTAACTTTTGAGTAAAATTCTAGGTGTATTCCTTAAATAAAAATCATAGCGAATATTCTACCTTATTTTTAACAGATGTTCTAACTGGAAAAAAAAAAAAAAAAGGTCAGCTATGGTACTATTTGTTTAAATCTTAATAAGCACCCATTGTGAAATCTGCTTTGGAGTTCTTATAGTAGGAGGGCTTGCAGGATAACACAATCAAACACCCCCTGGCACTTTGAGGTTGTTCCCTTTTTATTCACACAGCTACCCTTTGCATATATCAAACTCTCCCTCTCCTCTTTTTAAAATAAAGTGATTTTCTATCTCCTATACTATATAAGCCATGCCTACAGCAAAACCAGCAATCCAGATAAAGGACTAAGTGCCCAACTACCCTAGTAAGTAATCTTGTAGAAGACAGGCCTACAAATGTTTTCACTCTTGGGCCAACTTGTCTCCCTCCTCCTGCAGGAACCACAACGAGGGAAATCTTTTCTGACTTAAACCAGCCCACCTCTCAAAAAATAAACTGCAGAATCAGCTAGTGAGTTGGCAGAGTTCCCAAAGATGAAGGTGGAGTTGGAAAAACTCCATGAACGCGACTCAGTCGTATCCACCTCCCTCCGCATTGATGCACACCTGCTGGGAAATCACTACTGTGCCTCAAAACAGAAGGACATTTCTAAAGACATGCCAGTCAGCCTTCTTCTAGGGAATCAAAGCTCCACTTGATAGGCCTCCATCACACACTGAGTGAGCACTGCCAACCGTCCTTCACCACAGGCCACAGCTAGACACAGAGAGCAGCCAAGCTGGAGAGGGTTCTGTATGTGTGGTATCTTTACCTGCAACACAGCACAGCTCCACTCTGGCCTACGCAGTGAGAACGCAGCCCGAGCAGATGCAGGGAGAAGCGCTTGCCCCGAACGTAAGGCGGAGAACGTCTTTCCCAGCACGTCTCCTTTCAGCACCCACTCCTGAAAGACAGCTGCAGCGCCCACACCCCAGCACCCCCCAGCTGCTCGCCTCGCTGCTATCCACCACCATCTACCGCACGGGAGGCACTACTAACGCATCTGCAAACACAAACTAAAAGGGCTCAAGGCAGAGTGAAACATGTCATGCCTGCGAAGCCCCCGGATCCCATTTGGCATTTTCACTCCTACCCTTCCCATTCAGGACTGCCTTCCACGACCTTCAGATATGTAGCTGGCATAACGCTTTAGCACAAGCCAGTACATGCATGAGTAGGCAGGGCAAAATGCCTTCCAAATGGCTCCAAGGGAATAGGCAAGCCCTACACTGCAGCCATGCGGCAGCTCTTCCCAGGCTACTGCAAGCGGCTAGGCAACATAGCTTATTCTTTGAGGGAGACCAGCCCCATTATACACAACTAAAGGCGCCGGTCCGGCCTTCGCTTAAGTGTGACAAAGGCCACGTTTGCCTAGGGAGTAATTAATTGCCCGGCTCTCCTGGCCGCGTTTAGTCAGCCCTTTATTCCCGTTGTTGCTGTTGGTAAACAGGACTGCGAGATCGGCTGCTGCTCCGGCCCTCTTAGCCTGGGGCTGGCTTCGGCCAGGTCGTTCTTTTTCTCAGGTGCGCTCCCGAGACCTGTAACTGTACGAGCTTGTAACTCATATGGGCTATATGGCTTGATCTGTTTCTCAAAAATAAGGTGTTGCACAGGTTGTGCTATCACCTCGTTTGGCCTCATGCATTTAGACTGCCGTTAAGCACAACTACCTACATTTGCATGCGTTATGTAAGCTGAGCCAAGAGAAAACGGGTGGGGGTTTAAAAAAAAAAACCACCCCGACAATAACAAAACTGAAACAAACGTGATTAAATAAAAAATAATTAAAACAATAATCCGTAAGCTCTTGGGAACCGAGCAGGGCTGTGAAGGAGGAGCCCTCGGTCGCCCCGCGGCTTCCCAGCTGCATGTGCAGAGAAGAGGGTCGCTTCTGCAGGAAAAGCCGCTTCCCTCCGCTCCCTCCCCAGTCCCATAGCCCGTCGCCGCTTACTTCTCGTCCACATGGAGGCTTGGCGAACACTTGATGGCGAGCCAGGTCTTCCAGTGGAGGTGTCGCACCTTGTACACCTGCCCGAACCCACCCGAGCCGATCTTCTCCCAGCTGCAGAACTCGCTCTCCTCGAAGGTTTTCAGCAGTCCCATAGCCCACGGTGAACCGCTCTCCCGCGCCATGCTACTGCTGCCACTGCTACTGCTGCTGTTGCTGATCTCCGGCAGCCAGCCGCCCGCCCGGTACCGCGGTGAGCAGCGCCAGCGCCGCCGCCCGCCCAGGTGACTCAGGTGTGCCCGGGGTGGCGTCACTTCCTGGGCCGGGACCGGCCGTCCCCCGCCGCCGCGGGGAGATGGGGGCTAAGTCTGCTGTCAGGGAGAGCAATGGTGGCGTGGTCCGGCCTGTCCTGGGCTGGTCTGGACCTCCCTTCGCGGGTCCTGTGGACAGCCTGGCGCAGGTAGCGGTCTTAGGGTTGTAGCGCACTCCGTGGCCCCTTGGAAGCGGCCGGAACGTTCCCAGGGACGTTCCCAGGGACAGAGCAAGACTTGGGGCCAGCCCTTGCTTCTCCCCACACCTGTAAAGGGCAGTATTCCCCACTCGAGGGCGGCTTCTCCGGTGATCTTTCGTCTCTTCCTGGCACTCTGCAAGCTGCCGTGTCTCGGCAGCCGCGAAGCCTGGCCGTGCTGTGCAGTACGCGTGTCCAAACCTCCTCATGCAAAAGCGGTGGGGCAGGACCGGAGCTCTTTTGATCTGTGACGATTAAGCTGTTAAATACAAGGGAGAGGGAAGTACCAGTTGCTGCGTTCCTTCCTTTTCTTCTGTTCAGGGACTGCTATGGGAACCCCAGAGGGTCTGCGTCCCTCCAGCAGAGAAGTGCAAACCCTTAATCAGTGCATGCTGCTCGGGTCTGCGAGACTCGGGTCAGCCTGCTATGGGTGGCAGAGGCTGGCCTCTGTCCAGGTATATTGTGAAGCAATACTTTTTAGGCTCTCTGTGACGATTGATGCACCTGTGGTTTTTAGCCGCCCTTGGGAGTAGGTACTTTGATGATCACGGTGGCAGATTTCAATGCTTGAATCTTTTTGTGGATCTAATTGAAGGTACCACAGGACTTGGACTAATGGGTAAAGAGTCTTGCTGTATTACTGAGATGCTGCACTTTGAAGGAAGGTGACTGCAGCCTGTGGTCTGTAACACGACAGTAAAAAGGCTATTTCGAGCTGCATCCTGACCTTCACACCTATATTGTCTCTTAAGGTTAATGAAGCTTGTGCTTGTTTGTTATACTGAATATCAGACTGAAGTTGATTGTTCTAGGCAGTTAGTATCTGATCATTTAATCTGGTGTGATAGGCAATAGATAGAGGACAATGTGTTTTAAAGCTGGAATAATGGCAGTAGGCAATCTTGTCTTTGCAAAGTTCCATTGAAAAAGAATCTGTAGACACATGTAATTACTTGCAAAAGACAAGGGACATCAAGTGTCTTCTTAGGGCTTTATTCCATATGGACTTGTTCCTGCTTAATTTACTCTGGATTAAACTAAACAATGGCTCACACTGAATGAGGACACCTATATATAAATAAATCAGGAATAGCAAATAGTTATGTGTAGAGAAAAGCCCTAAGGTCACCCGTGTGACCCAGAATTACACCTGTATCTGACCTCTTTCTTCTGGCTGTCATCCTACATTCTTCCTTGCTTTGATTTGGGACTTCAGCTACAACCGGATCAGCCTGGACTCCATGGTCTCAAGGTCTACTTAAGTTGAAGCAATTTGGAGAACCAGGGTCTTGGATACTATGTGTTCTGGAGGCACGTACCACATTGTTCAAAATAACACACCAGGTGTTTTATTCTGTTGTTATTCAAACTCCTGTTCCGTGGGGAAGATGGTGAAAGTTGAAAAACTGAGTCAGATAAAACCCAACTTGCACTTTGCACAAAAACTTAGTTTAAGCAAAAAGTAGATTGTTTCCCTTCTCTCTGCACTGTGATTTAAGAATGAAACCAATGAACGCTAGCAACAAAGGGGCGAGGGCTTGTGATAGAACACAGAAAGAGCTGATCTAAGAATATTTTAATTACCTTAGTGCTTTCAAGAGGGCTACACCTAAACAAAATTCACATTTAGGGTGCTTAGAGAACTGTCTGCCCAGACTCCAGGCTTTTAGTTGATGCAGTGTAGAAGGACTGGAAAAGGGGACCAGAAGATCTTGTCTTAAAGAGGCAGAAAAAGAAGGTGGCAAGGGAATTCTCAGGCAGCCAGGTTCCTGACTAAATATGAATAACTAAACAAAGAAATAAAGAAGATGTGCTAATAACTAGCCAGTCTGAGAAACAACAGTCCATACTAGGTTTACTGAGAACAAATCATGTGAAGCCAACCTAATGTATCTTTTTGTGGCAAGGTAACCAGTCTTGTATAAATCTTTCCTGTGCATGAACATCAGCAGGAGCATCACAAAGAGACTCTCTTCTCGCTGTTTTACTGTCTTGTAGTATTTCTCAGTCCTTCAGAGAACAGGATTTAATCCAGAGTTTAAGCCTTTTCTTTTTAGAATAAAATCCTTCTAAAGAGTTGCTTGATGTGTGTGAAGTCAGCCAAGCTGAAGCTTCATCAAGAATGTAGGGCTCCTTTATCCTGAGTATTAAAGCTAAACTATTTTGATTTGATGTTCTTCAAACAGATATCAGATGACAACTGTGCATATATTTAAAGCTAACATAAAATAGTGCAATAGCTTTAAAGCTAATACAAAAGAGCACTAATTTGCAGCTTGCACCTTTCCAGAGAGATAAAACAAAAATCCACCTATTTGCCCACTTTGCAAATATTTAAGCTGTGGCTTAGGTTTTCATACACAAACAGTACAATTATGCAGCTGGCTGAAGCCAACCTACACTGTCTTGAAAAGAGGCTGCCGTTCTCTTTTTATGTGGGTGCATGATTGTGCTCAGGTTCACGTGATTTAATAGTAACCGAATCAGCTTAATAATCTCACTTAAAAAAACTCCCTTGGTTAGTTTTCAGACACATCAGAAAGCTGACCTGACTTACCAGGTGCTCCTTCATGTCCACAGAAAGGGAGGTAAGTAGTCTGGAAGGAAACTACCTCCGAAGAGGAAGGTGATGAAAGGGGCATAGTTACACATCGTAGTTGGTGTTGGAGTTCCTTGCTGATCTCATTTAAAGTACACCCTCACAAACAACTGAGAAGCAGGAAGAGGGTGGGAATTATTAAACCAAGATTTCCACTGAAGAAAATGAACAAATAAATCACAGTCTATGTAATCATACTGAACCCCACAACACACTCCAGCTAGGCTGCAACTAGTGTCCAGTCAGACACATCTGTGAATTTTTGCTAGTTCAGATGTTAGTAGCAGATCTGCCTGCTCAGCACCTTGAGAGTCAGTTCCTTTATAAACTGATCTGCACTTACAAAATTAAGACATGAATTAAAGAACAAGCTTGGGACCATCCTTGAGCCTTCAATTGTGTGTTTTCAATGCTTGTGGCACTAGAGGCTGAACAAATCAGAACACAAGTTAATAAAAATCTTGTGGCTTCCTTGTAAAGCTGAGAAGTCTTTAGAGGCAGAAAACTGAGGCACATCATAATGTGTTGGATATCACATAAGCTTCACACTGTAGAGACAGTAACAGAACAAACTCTGTATTTCATGTGGTCTAGTAACAAAATTACAAGTTTGGGGCTTTAGGTACATTTTGGGATTGCTTTCAATACATCTTACCTCATGGAATTATATACCAAAAATTACATCATGGCAAACATTCCTCTCCAAGATGCTAAACTTTAAAGCCTGTGCAAAGTAATAATGATGCTTAATGATCCGGATTTGAGATTTTTTTTTTCAAAGTTACAAATCATGTACTTTTCCCCCAACTACTTTCTTAGAAACTGCTGAACTATTTTTGCCAACATTCTTCCTCTGTAAGGATAATAAAAAGTGCTGCTTTCTGGTGTCTAATTAAGAAGCATTAATCTGAATACGCATATATATATATATATATATATATATACACA
>VWZE01008565.1:440858-459256 GCA_013396675.1 Eubucco bourcierii
TATATATATATATAAAATGTTTCTGATGGTAGTAAAAAGTGAAAAAAAAAACCCCACAAAAAATTCCCCTCATCCAAGTGAAAAGAAAGGTTAATCAGATTCACATATGGAGTGAACAACAACATGGTTGTTTCTGCGATATTAAAGCAAACAAACAACAACAACAACAACAAAAAAAAGCAAACAAAAAAAAACCCCTCAGTTTACATTTCGTCTCAAAAGCTTTGAGAACGAAAAACGTGCTCTGAGTGAGTTCTTCAAGTTCGATCTTGCTCTGCTTCCGGGCAGACACAGTCATTTTTTAGGTGCATTTTTTCCCTGCTGTTAGCAGCGCTGCAGGGGACCATCTCGGAGGTCATTATCAAAGGGTTTCTTTGTCAGCCTGGCAAGCTGTCTCCCCTTGCCTCCACAAAGACGAGGGCTAGTCCGGTCCCACCGAAATCCGCACAGGTGCCGTGCCAGAGCCGCAGTTAGACGTCGTGCTGGTTTTGCAGAGCGGACCTGCGCCAGTTTACCTTATCTGATGATCTAGCTCCATGAGAGCAAGTCCCCAGTGACTCACGTCCACCTCATACCTACTGCGCTGGGGAAGAAGCTGTTTTTCAGGCTGGATCCCACATATCCCAGCAAATAATGTTTTCGTCGAGGTGTTTTCTTCTAGGAGGCGCTGAATAAAATTTGTATTTAACCAAGATATTTGCTTGACAAATACCCGGTGTCATAGGATGTTGTGCGGCGAGGTGGCAGGGTGAGTCAGAGCGCTCAGTCCGCTGGCACCCTCTATGGGCTCTTCTCTGGGACGGCGCACAGCCGCGCTTGCTGGGTGGGGAGAAGGCAGCTTCTCCATCATGCTGGACAACAAGCAGAAGCAAATTTTAAAAAAATTAGTTTTCAAAACTGAATAGTTTGCCGAAGGGATTTTATTGTAGATGTACGGTTATTTTAGTACAAATAACTACCATGACAAATCTCTTAATTTCATACCATAGTATTCATAGAATCATGGAATTGTCAGGGCTGGAAGGGACCTTAAGGACCATCTAGCTCCAGCCTCCCTGCCATGGGCAGGGACATCTCACACTAGATCAGGTTGCTCAAACACATCCAGCCTGGCCTTGAAGACCTCCAGGGATGGAGCTTCCATCACCTCCCTGGGCAACCTTTTCCGGTGTCTCACCACCCTCATAGTGAAGAACTTCTTCCTAACGTCCAATCTGAATCCACCCACTTCTAGTTTTTCTCCATTCCCCCTAGTCCTATCACTATCTGACACCCCAAAAAGTCCCTCACCAGCTTTCCTGTAGGCCCTCTTCAGATACTGGAAGGCCACAATAAGATCTCCTTGGAGCCTTCTTCAGACTAAACATCCCCAACCCTCTCAGTCAGTCTTCGTAGGAGAGGTGCTCCAGCCCTTTAATCACATCCTTGTGGCCCTTCTCTGGACAAGTTCCAACACATATCTATATATATCTATATGTGTATATATATATATATATATAAAGAACAAAAACTGCAACCCTCTTTTCACCAAAGTGCATTCTTTCAGATGGATTTTTACATTTGCTTTGTACATGGCATCTGTAACACTATAAACACTATAAACACTATAAACTTTGGAAAAACTCTGAAAAAAATTCAGCTTTGAAATCCGTTCTGCGTAAGTACTCTTGCCTAGTACATACACAGGTATTAGCAAAGCTTCCATATAGAAACTAATACAAGAATGTAAATCTTAATCTAAATGACTGGCAAGAAAATGGATGTAACTTTTTAGCTTTGCAAAGCACTTGTGTGAATACCCTGTGAATAACAATAAAGTGGATGATGAACCTAAGCACTAGTAGAATAAACTCTGGACTGTCATTATGCGTCACTAATAAGGGAAATGATTTTCAAATATGATTTAAAAAAAATAGGTTTCTATTAATAAATTATAATCCCATTGTATCTGCTCCAACAGTTGATTTTGTCTTCCAGAATATGTTTAATAGGCTTCCATTAAGTTGTGGCAATTTAAAACTTGTAGGTCATACCCTTGCTCTGCAAGTGTGGTTCCAGAGCTCAAGTACAAATCTATAATGCCTTGTTTAAGTCTGAATGTGAATGGCCTTTCTGTAAATTAACCTTGGTCCTTGCAATGCAGCTTGCACTGCAGGCAGCAGCCTCTCAATCAGGTAGGCACAGGGATCTGTCCAAAGGAGTAAATTGTTGGATTCTGGATTAGAGGCTTCTGGTGAGTTATTGTAAAATATCTGGAAAAGACTCCTCTGTATTCTGGCTGACTAATACTTTCCATTATAAAGGATTCTTTCTTTGGGAAGCATTAACACCTCTGTTGTTTGTTGCAGGCCTTTGATATTTAGCAGGGGAAATCCCAGCGGCTATAGTGGTACCTGCTCATTGCCCAGAGAAACGTGAGTCAGTTTTACCAGGATTGTAAAGTATTAAAAATGCTGGGTCTCTTAATCATGCACACAGGCAGATTAAAATCAGGCTGCCACCCACATCTGTCTAGTCTGCCTCTGCTGAACAGATGGCTCAACTGCTCCTCAGACATCAGCTGAATTGCCACAAATTGCAGCCCAGCATATTTAATAATACTAAAAACCTGAGCACAAAGATCTCAGCTGCCTGCAAGGAACTTTCAAGGTGGGCAAGCTATGGAAGGAGATTTTTACAGCCGTCACTTTTAATCTGCCTGTATTTGTGATAGGAATCTTAAATTCATTCTCTCTCTGGCCAAGATTGCTAAACGTTGTAGATAACCTGGTGTAGGTTAGGCTGAAGCAGCAGTGAGTGTTGCTGTCTGCGCACAGATGCATAGTCAGAGACATGATTTTGAGGCTCCTCTAGCGAGCCCCACTCTCAGTAACAAAGCTAGTCTAGCAGGACGGCACAGCCCCTTCAGTTGGTTTGTTCTCATGCTCTTTCTGACACCAAACTTAGGAAACAAAGGACAGTTCACGTAAGAATGTAACAGACCCTGTGCTGATCTTACCTTCTCACCCACTCCTACCAGGCTTCACGAGGGTCCTAGTCAGGGCACTGTATGCTTCCAGCTGTGGGGCAATGAGCCCTTCCTTCCCTTGGCCCTGCAAACAGGCCACTTCAATTTCAGATGGCCTGTTTTTGTTCAAACTAGCCCCAGTCTGTCTGATACTCCATTCTGGTTGGCTGAGGACTCACCTGTGTGCAGGCTGATTGCTTTTTCCAGGCTGTCAGCATTAGTCTGTCTGCATAAAGAAATAAACATTCAGTAAGCAGTGGTGATGCACTACTGCCCTGTGTGTGCACTGGAAGTTGCTTTCATAGTGGCACAGCAAGTCCTTTGAGAGCCCTCAAGAGACACTAACCTGTAGTAGATAATAGAGGTTAAGTTAGGGTTCTAACAGGCTGAATACTAACACCTTCTTACATGTCTTAGTTGGATGGATCATTCAGTTCTTGTTTTAAAGAATGTTTCAAACATTGTAATGCTTTCATACTGTGATGGTCAGTACCTATCCTTTTGTCTGTACCCTGTACACAAGAATCAAATGTCTCTGCTTAGCACTTTTCCTAGCAGATCAGAATAACTATATTCAGTTAGGTACATTTAACTATACTGCCAATATCGTTCATTTACCTTCTCATCACTGTACCTGCAGCATCCAACAAATAACTATCAAATTTCCATCATACCAAATGGTATATAAATCTTAAAATTAGCTCTATGAACATTTTTTACTGGTTTATTTAAACACAGCCTTCTCTCTCTCTTTTTTTTTTTTAAAGTGTGTTCATTTAACAATACAAAGTATTTTAAAATTCTGTTATAATAATAAACTCTGTCTGATAACTCTTGAAAAAAATTTAGTCACTAAGTAAAGAAAAAAAAAATTTAGTCACTAAGTAAAGCTAAGAAAACTGCTCTTTCCCCATAAATACGCCCAAAAAATGTTAACTGATTTCTAATAAAAAATATAGTGGGCTAATGAAAAATAGAATGATTTGCCTGGTGGTTCAAACTGCTTGTCTCATGCATTGGCTCTACACTTTCCCCACAGGTTGTATTTATTTAATAAATTAATAAATCATAGAATCATAGAATGGTAAGGTTGGAAGGGACCTCAAGGATCATCTAGTTCCAACCCCCTGCCATAGGCAGGGACACCTCCCACTAGTACAGCTCACTCAAGGCCTCCTCCAACCTGGCCTTGAATACCTCCAGGGAGGGAGCAGCCACAACCTCCCNCTCTAAAGTTTCTTCTCCAAAAGACTATAAATGAAAGTATTATATGTGCATATTACTGTGTTTATCTTGCATATATTCTCTAAGCACATTAAATAATTTAACGTGGAAGCTGAGAAAAACACAGCGTTATGTACAAGATTTGACAGGGATAAATGCAACGACTTCAGAACAGATTTTGTTTTAAAAAACAACCAACAAGCAAACAGAAACCCTACTCTTCTGAAGAGTATATTTTTCACAGTAAAAATCCACCAAAAGGATGTTGGGTTTTTTTTTCTGGAAAGTGATCTACTATTCTACTTCTAGTATTTCCTTCACATTCATTGATGCTGCTTCATCAGCAGCCATAAAACAGCTTTCGAAGGGCTGTACAGCAGTTCAAAGTTCAGAATATATGGCTCTGATGTAGAAGTCTCTGTTGCTATTAGCAGCTTGTGACTATGGCTGAAAAACACTTTGACTGCTGAAGTGTCACAAAGAATCACAAAACCAATCACAGAATGTTAAGGGTTGGAAGGGACCTCAGGATCTCATCTAGTCCAACACTCCTGCCAGAGCAGAATCACCTAGAGTAGGTCACAGAGGAACACATTCAGGTAGCTTTTGAATGTCTACAGGAAAGGAGACATCACAACTTCCCTGGACAGCCTGTTCCAGTGATCTATCACCCTCACAGTAAAAGAGTTTTGTCTTACATAAAAGGACTCTTTTGCAGAGTCCTCTTCTTCACTTCCGAAACTCTTTTACCTTGGTGAAGACTTATTGCTGTGTTGATATTAAAAATCTAACCTAAACTCCTGTCTGCATTATGTGTGGCTACATTCAAACATATATGACTCTCATCATCATCTTTAAGGGAATAAAATTGAAAATACAAGTTAGAGCCATAGCATTTACAGGAGAAAATAAGAATAAAATCTCATTAGATTGCCAAAACTGAGAACGTCAGCAATTAAAAGATGAACTATATTACTGTTTATTAAGTGGCACTCAAACAAAAGTCACTTTATGTGAAGGAAAACACCTGCAAGAGTGTTCCAATAAGTAGTTTTTATCAAATACACATCACATAAGAGAAAATAAGATAATGCCTATTCATACTTATATTTTCTTTACTGGATTTTCTTGTCCCAAAATGGAGAGTACATCTTATTCATACTGCAGAAGCTGCTGACAGATCTGTGTACTGTCATTGCTGGATGAAACTGGCAGGGTCAAAAAGTTTATTTCAACAGTCTAAGTTACAAGTGTTTCACGGTGGTAAAAGCTATAAAAGCAGAAAGAATTTTTTTTTTCCCCCCTTTGGTTTAGCCATCTTTACACTAGTTTTGCCATCACGATAATGAAACCTAAGTAGTAAATTTTTTCATGTTCAAATGCTTAAAATGGACCCAAAGATGGCATTTAATTAAATATTTGTATCATTTAAGATGTTTAAAGGAAAATATTTATTGATGTGAACACGAATCAACCGGTAACATCTGAATCTAGAATGACTGTTGAGTTTATGAGCTTTTCAGAGGTGTAGAGTCAATGTTTAACTCCAAAAGAAACATTTCTAACAGATATGGAATTTACATTTCAGAATGTCATTACTACCAGAAAGATAGACTGTTAGAGTTGTTGAAAGCTGACATGTGAAAAGAAGTGAAATTAATTCTTGGCAAAAAGGGCAAACTCACAGTAACTAGCTGAAAAACTTTTTCGAGTTAGCTTTCTGAAACGTTACATTTTGTGGAGTTCAGGACTTGTGTGATTAAGGAACCACAGCAAACTCCCAGAGTCCAACAGAGGGATACAAGGATGATTAAGGGACTGGAGCATGTGCCTCATGGGGAAAGGCTGGGGGACCTGGGGCTTTTTAGTCTGGAGAAGAGAAGACTGAGAAGAGATTTAATAAATGTTTAAAAATATGAGGGCTGGGGGTCAGGAAGGAGGGGACAGGCACTTCTCTGCTGTGTCCTGTGATAGGACAAGGACCAATGGGTGTACTACAGCACAGGAAGTTCCACCTCAACATGAGGAAGAATTTCTTTACTGCAAGGGTCACGAAGCACTGGAACAGGCCCCCCAGAAAGGTTAGATTGTGGAGTCTCCTTCTCTGGAGAATTTCAAGACCTGTCTGGATGTATTTCTTTGCAACCTGCACTAGATTATATGGCCCTGCTCTGGCAAGGGGGTTGGACTTGATCTCCTGAGGTCCCTTCCAACCCCTAACATCCTGTGATCCTGTGAAATTCTCTGCATTGGCCATCAGTGCTGCAGGTACCTCCAGCAACAGCTTCCACTACACTAAAATAGATTTGTTTTTACAATACAGCAGTGATCCTGACTCAGGAAGCTGTAGAGACAGGCAACAAGTGCGTATCACCTAACAGAGCCAAACTGCATTTTAATGTGGCCAGACTCACCCAATTAAAAATGATGCAAGCTTTGCACACTTTATAGTTTATCTATTTTCAGGCAGCATATTATTTCTGAAGCTGGAATTCCAACATGAGGAGAAAGATGACATTGGATTTTAATCCCTGGATTATTTTGCTGTTGATATTAGGATGGGCATGATCTTTTTTTTTTTTTTTTTAAAAAAAAAAATTTTACTGGAAAGGCAATTCTTTAAAAGGAAGATTTTCTTCTAGCTTGATTTTTTTTTAGGTTTTCTCTAGTGCTATCCACAGACATTCTCCATTNGAGTGCAAGAATGTCAGTATGCAACTGCGTGCACATAAGGTGAGCACACAAAATCTGTAGGTAAGAGTGAGTCAGATATTTGCATAATACTTGCAAGTGTCCCTGAAATGTGTGCAAATAGATACTCGATCCGATGCAAAAATGAAACATTTCATTCATTCACAAGTAGCTAAATGCAAGTGAATATGAAACTTCAGTCTCATTTAGAGGAAAATATTTTATTCTGCTATTTAATATACTCACCACATGTTCTCTCTTGTAATGCTGTCTCAAGGTTAGTAAAGCCCATGAAGTAAAACCACATCCTTCGACATCACAGCTGTAGGCATCTGAATCATTGTGTGTTTCAACATGTTTATGCAGATCCTACGTGTTCTTAAAACTGGAAACAAGGTAAAGCAAATAGCAGATATAATAGTACAGAGGAGTAGTCTTGTGGTTAATGTTTAGGACTGGGAGGTAGCAATTTTTGGCTCTGACAATGACAAGTGAAAGTGCAATACGTGTAAATCTCTTCTCCACCTCGTTTTTTCCCACCTGTGAAAAGGGGGTAGTACAGGCACCTCTTTCATGTGCTCTGGATTTCATTTTCTGTTCCACTTTTCTTCCCACACATCACAGCATGCCCAAATGTAGGTAGTTTTTCCACGACCTTGTTGCACCCTCTGTTTCTATCAACACAGAGAAAATTCTTTTCCATTGATAAGTCACTTCATTGTCTCTGGTCTAGAAATTCAGATTATTTCCTCTGTCTACCCAGATGCTTTATCCCACTTCCAGTATGCAAAGGCTAGTCCTCTCATCTCCTCTGGCAAAGCCAAACATAATTTGCCAATGCTTACATATACAAACTGGTCTATTATATCACAATGCCACTTTCATTAATACATTTTAATTTTTTTATTTCACTGCTGTGTGGCATCATAAGGTAAAAGCAGAGAAGAAACTACCACAAAAAAAAATGAAAGTGCAAGATCAGAGAAGTTATACTAAGCCTATGGAAGAAAAAAATCTCTCAGAGGAGAAGACTCTTTCAACAAACAGCCAGCACAACTGCTACAGTTCTCAGCTTGTCATGTTGACCATTTTGTAATAGTCTTTAGGCTCATTTAGAGCAAAATATTTTATTCTGCCATTCAATATACTCACCACATGTTCTCTCTTGTAATGCTGTCTCAAAGTTAGTAAAGTCCATTAAGTAAAACCACATCGTTGGCAGAAAAATGCAGTACCAAGACAACACACCTCTTCATGCATCAGTCCTCCTTGCACCATCAGATCATAAACTATGGTGTCTCAGCAGCTGAAAGCAGGTGACCAGAAGATATTTAGATTTCTTCATTGGACAAGTGATTTTGTGGTTGAGAACTTTCCTTTCCTTACTAACTCATGTAAAACACTAGCTTGGTTCTACACTCCTGTTCACAGTGCTGTGACCATCAGATTCTCTAAGGTGCTGTCACAGGGGTGACAATGGACAGGATGTTCATCACCGTGTTTCAGTCTGATTTGTGCTTTCAGTGAGATGACACTCATGCATATTATCTCACAAAGAGGACAGGTAATGATTAGCTAGAAAATAGTAGCAGGAAAGATACTTTCAGTCCTGCATCACAGTTGCACTAAGATACTGTCTATGATGTCAGACAAAAATTGTATTAAAACACAATATTAAAACTAGCAGGTTACAATATGTTTGGGAATAGAATACACAGAAAAAAGTATATTAAAATGGAATGCAGATAGAAGAAAAAGGATAGTAAAGTGATAGTCAAAGTTGTAATGTTTTAAGTTACTTTCAAAAAATATGTGGTAGGGGAAAATGACGCAGAGGATCACATTTCACTCTCTAAGCTCTAACAAAAAGGTTAATTATCATCTTGCCCTTGGCACTTTAGGAGGATTTGTAAAAGGCGGATGTTGTCTGGAGGCCTCCTGACGGACAAGCACTGGCAAATCTACTTGCAGTGTTTGAGGTATTACCACTCCTAAGACAAGTTTGCAGAGAGAAATCTGAGTCTGTCCTCCACCTCCCCCTTTCACATGCAGACACATTCGCTTAAGCTGTCAGACTAAACTGCAGTGGCGGAGGCACAGGTCTATTCTAGGACCAAGGACAACCTCTGGCAGACTTGCAAGCAAGCTCTGACATCCTAAGATGAACAAATGCTTGCTTTCCTGCACGTGAATCAGCAACCTGATGAATGCAGTATGAAGAGTCTCAGTAAAGACTTCTTTTATAGATAGATAGATAGATAGATAGATAACCTGTTCTATCTTGGATTTTGAAACAGCACATTGTCATATCATCAGCTTTACAGGTGGCCAAAGAAAACCTTGTGGTTGAAGTGCTCATATTTTCTCAAAAAGGAAAGTAAATATAACTTACTGCAACTATTCTGGAGTCACTCCCTGCGTAGGCACTTTCCCTTATAGTTTTATTTAAACCAGGGAAAATTACTTCTAAATATATTTTTCTTCCCTAAAATAAATAGTTTCATGGAAAAAACTGATTATGGAAGAACTTAGTCTAGAAAACTGCACCTGTGAAATTCACCAGTCTTTTGAAACAGGAGTACCCAACAGCTTCCTTGGGTATCCAGCGTGTAACTATGTCTACGTAAGAAGTGATTTCGGAATACCTATAGCATTTGCATTCACATCACGGCTTACTTCAGGACACTTTCTTACAGGCAGGTGAGCTCTTTAAAAGAAAAAGTTGGTATTTATCTATACCAGCAAGTTGTTATGAAATACACTGGGGTAAGAATCTGCAAATCCCATGTCTGCACTGGCAGTCTGTGCTGACATGCAGACATATATGGTGCCAGGAATTCTAAAGAAAGCTGAATCATGATCCATAGAAATAACTGGCTCCACTCTCTGCAGGGATTTAGGTTGTGCCTAAAGAGTTGGACCTAGGAATGCTTTCCAGCTCCCTCAGCCAAGTTCACATTGCAGCTGGTTCTCTGTTGCTTACTGGAACATGATGCAGGTTTACAAGATCCTTGTTCCTAGGTTCAGTCACTTTGTGATTTTCCCTGACTATGCAAGCAGAACATGGTCTGAATGATCAGGGGACAAGGACAGCCAGTGTAATTCACAAGCACAACCAGAGTGACCAGAAGCAAATAGCTCAGTTAGCCAGGAGCTTTATTTAATATAGCCAATCTACCTTAATGTGTGTTGTGCTTTGAAGAAAAAACCAAACCCGCATAGCTAAATGGTTTCATCAGCTAATAAAACCAAAACAAGCATGAATTTATAGTTATTTTAATTTTCCATTCAAAATCACTTTGAGACAGAGGAATAAAACTAATCTAGTAAACAAAAATTATTCCCTGCTTTCTAACACAAAATATAAGCTTGAGACATTTTAGTCGCATGCACGACAACTATAAAAGTACTAGAATATTAATATGGTGTTGTGGAGCACTCCAAATTCCTTCTTCCCTTCCCCCCACCTCCATCTCTAGGAGGTTTGAATGGGGCAAGAAGGCATCATGAAAAACTGCTTTCCCCCCTGAGCCTGCGGGCTTGAAGGGGGCAAAAGGCACCTTTCTGCACACGTGTACTGACTCGTGTGGAAGCCCATGCAGGAGCCAGCCGCTGGTTGGCTGGGTTCCTCACAGCCGGTATATATGGCAAGTGGACTCTTTGTCTAGAAAAGGCATAAACTGAGCGAGGGAAAAGGCGTGGTGTTCTCCTCTTTGGACCTTCCCTCTTTGGACGGCTCCCACTTTTGCATGGCTCCAGTTTTTGCACCGTCCTTGCTTTTGGACAGTCCCCCAGTTCTGCACCGCTCTGGGCAAATCTGCAAGCTTGGCAAGTCCTTAGGTCCATTTGAGAGAGAGAGAGCTGCCGGCGGTACCCGGCCCTGGCTTCTCTCGGACCATACCGCAGCCTGACTTCTTGCTTGCTACCCCAAGCTGGGGAAGATGCTAGCGGTTTGGCTTTCTCCATGCTGCTGAGGCAGCGCCATTTCGCTAATATTATGCCTCATAGAAGAAGTTCCTGAGACACTTCTGACTTTGGTGTTTTTCCACCAACCTTGGACTTCTGCCGCATGGATCCGCACCATTGGATATAACTTGCAGGAGGCTGCTTCCACTGAGAAATCCAGCAACGGATCATCACCAATTGTCTCACCTCACCTCCGTGAGTAAAAGCTGCAGTTGCCTTAATTCTCCACTCAGCCTGATCTGTAGTGCAATACAGCTGTGTTCGTAGCTTAGCCTTTTTCATTTTCTCGTTTTGCTATATCTCTAAATCTGTCCATAAACATCCTGTGAAGAATTCTCAGCTGAGTTAGAGCCTGTAAATAAACCTTAACTAGTTCTGTATAGCTTTAGGGGGTGAGGTTTTCAGGAAAATAAAAAATAATTCTGTTTTTATAACTCCTGCCTTGGACAATTAATATCCAAACCTCTACAACATATGGTCAGTCCTGGTCGGTCACAGTGAGCACCAAATCAAATGCATAAATGCTGAGCATCGGTGTTTTGACTTGCAGGCAATGAAGAAACACATTTCCTTAAAAATGCAGCTAGAAAGCAGAGTCTACCCTGACTGAGCAAGCCTGCACAAAGCTATTTGTGTGTTTATACAACCTAAATGACTGGTACCCAAGTCTGGCTACATGGTGAAACATTCCCACCCACCTCTCAGCTTCTGCATTTCCTGTATGTCCAACAGCAGTATCACCTGTTTCCTTGTGCTTAGATGCTGAAGAATTCTTTCCCAGCAAGTCACAGCTGTTGTAGTATAACTTGTGGGAATAATCTGGGGACCTCAGGGATGTTGTGGCTAGGTCAAGCAATTTGAGTGAGGCTGATTGTGCACTGCAAGGTGAGCAAAGTTGCAGCCCAAGCTACAATACTGCTTGACTTTAACCATGCCCCTAGTCACGCAAGCAGGTAAACAGAGATACAAGTGAAGAATAAGCATCTGCATGGGAGCTACTGCAAACCAGAAGAGGCCCTTAAACTTTATGATCAGAAGGCATTTCCATGGCAATGAAATTCTTACCTTCCAGCATTACTAGCTAGATGCCCTCATCTCGTGTAGCAATTTTCTTAGCTGATATAGTGGTACTTACAACGGTGTAGTGTACCAAGCCTGGTGTGCCCAAGCTGACCTTTAGAAAAGCACATTACATTTTAAAAAGCTCTGATGTACTGTGTCCCTTCATATGATCCCACAGCAGCTTTTCATTGGCAAAATGCTTCTGACAGTTGTGGCAAACAAATATTTGTTCTGAATTTAAGTAGAAACTACTTAGTGTCAATACAAACAAGTTACAAAAGTTATATTAACTATGAACCCACAGCTGCCAGTTTAATGAATAAACTAACACAACCCTGAGACAGTTTTAGTGTTCTTTTTAATTACCAACACTGTTCAGAATAAAATGTAGTTTAGGCTTAAGGAAAAGCATTCAGTAAGTTTATTTTATCCTGAACAGAATAAGCTGTTCAACACACTAACAATTTGAAATTCGAGCTCTTTATACTTACCTACAACGCAACTACTTTCCCTCATCAACACATTTCAACTCCCAAATATATCCCAAGTACTTAAAACGTGGAAAAGACACCTCTCCTTCCCTCTTTAGCACACAAGAAAGCATGCCAACTAATACACAGACAGGTGATGCTAGGAATGTCCTGATGAAAAAAATACTTACCAGAATATAAAGCTGAAGAGAAAAAAATTGCATTTTGACCTGAAAGTAGTTCAACATCTATTGTGATTACTTGCAGAGATTTTGTAATCCAAGCCTGGCTCTTGTGGAGCTTCTCTCTTCAGTAATCAAGTCTTTCCCATTCACAGGCAGTTTCCTAGTGGCAGTGGAACATCTTGCTGTACCATGGGCACCAAGGAAAGCGAGGCAGCTGCCAAGTGAACAGCTTTTCTGCTGAAACATGGATCTGAGGACGTTCTGTTGCTCAGGATCATTGCCCTAATTCTTCAGATGTGCAAAGTTAAGAGAACTTCTATGCTTTTAGAAAACAATTGCTTTCATGCAATTGACTTGGATGAAAAATAGGAATATTAGTGAAATCACATGAGCATATTATCCCAAAGCACCTTACATTAAAATCTCTTTGAAGCAAACAGAAATAAGAACATATCCACTTACTAATTTCTGAAACTTGTTTATTTGCATGATAAACCCCCTTAGTGTTACTGGACAATATTCCCCCGGTAGCAGGACTGCAGTGGGTTTACATCACCTAGAGTAGACAATTTAGCCCCCAAAGGTAGATTGCCACACTGCTCAGAATTTGGAAGTAAAATGATTATTTACAAGAGTAGGCTGAATATAAAAGGTAATAAACATGTACATATACATACATACATATATGTATATATACATATACACACATATACTACTATTCCATGAATCTACATACATATATAATATATACTTATACATATACATGTTTATGTGTGTGTATACACACACACACACACACATACACATATATATATATACATATATATATAAAATTAGACAAAAGCCCAGTTAAGCTCCCTGAGAAAGCCCAGGGGCTGTCACTAGCTAAGACAATATTACCTCTTCCTCTGCTCCCAGTCTTACCAATAGCCCAAACAAATGATTGGCACAGAGCAGACATAACCAAAGGGGAGAAACAGTGAGAGAAAGTAAGCGAGTCAGAGAGATAGAATACTCTGAACTTCATATTATATAGAAAAATAACAGGCCAATGAAATGAGATAAATATCATAGAATCATAGAATGGTAAGGTTGGAAGTGACCTCAAGGATCATCTAGTTCCAACCCCCTGCCATAGGCAGGGACACCTCCCACTAGTACAACTCACTCAAGGCCACATCCAATCTGGCCTTGAACACCTCCAAGGAGGGAGCAGCCACAACCTCCCTGGGCAACCTGTTCCAGTGCCTCACCACCCTCACTGCAAAGAACTTCCTCCTAACATCCAGTCTGAATCTCCCCATTGCCCCTTATCCTGTCATTGCAAGATGTTGTAAATAGTCCCTCCCCAACCTTCCTGCAGTCCCCTGGAAGGCTACTCTAAGGTCTCTTCAAAGCCTTCTCTTCTCCAGGCTGCAGAGCCCCAACTCTCTCAGCCTGTCCTCATAGGAGAGCTGCTCCAGCCCTCTGATCATCTTCGTGGCCTTCCTCTGGACCTGCTCCAACACTTCCACGTCCTTCTTGTGCTGAGGGCTCCAGAACTGCACACAGTACTCCAGGTGGGGTCTGATGAAAGCAAACCCCTGTCTCTTATGGTCTGTTCAGCCCCTTTTGGGAGGTGCTCTCAAACTCTCTCAAAAACTTTCTTTACAATTTACAATTAAGACAGTAGTCTTAAAACTGCAACAAGGACATTCTATGATTCTTTCTTGTATGTGGGTTCTTAAATGATCCTATAAAGATAAGTTATCATTATGCTTCCCTTTAAATAAACCTAAAAGATCTAAATCAAACAAGCAGAAAAAAGGGGAAAAAAAAACCCCATAAACTGCACATGAGTACTGTATAAGTACTGGCTACTGGAATGGGCTGCCCAGGGAGGTGGTGGAGTCGCTGTCCCTGGAGGTGTTCAAGGCATGTTTGGACGTGGCACTTGGTGCCATGATCTAGTCTTGAGGTCTGTGGTGACAGGTTGGACTTGATGATCTTTGAGGTCTCTTCCAACCCTGGTGATACTGTGATACTGTAATACAGTAGGTAGAAACTCAGTTCTTAGGTAGAAACAGAAAAGGCTGTTACATACTCTCACTGTTAGACTTTTAGAAACATATGAAAAAGATGCACCTAGCAAAAAAAAAAAAAAAAAGGGAATGGTACTATTAAACATCACATTTAACTCTGCCAACATCCACACCAAGTTAGATTATTTGTCAGCAACCAGAATTCTTCAAGATGTTGGCCATACCTGTCTTGCAGAAACATTAGGCTTGAATCAGTAGAGAACATGCAGCTGTAATTTACACCCTCATGTGTTGACATTTTTGACTCCACATGGATGCTTATACAGTAGAAGAGATAACATTCATTACTATCTCTGTTGCCTTCCCATCTCAGAACTCCAGCAATTGTCACGATCTCTGGGGAACCAGGACAACCCGATGGGGTCTTGAACACATATCAACTGCATCTTCAGGAACTCTGCTTACTGGTTGTTGGGTTTGGGTTTTTTTATTTATCTTCACGTTTTCTGTATTTACATACACATGCACATAGTGGTTAACCGCAAGCAATCAGCTATCCACCAAACAATCTTTGCATGCTAATAGCTGTGTCCTCAGATGTCTTGATCTCAGGAGCAGTCTGGTGCTGCAGATATGGTGCAAGTTTTAATAGCACAAGTACAAAGTTCTGGGTAGTGACAATGCTCTTCTCCCAGGTAATCAGTGACAGAACGAGAAGACACAGTCCCAAGCTGTGCCGGGGCAGGTTTAGGCTGGACGTTAGGAAGAAATTCTTCACAGAAAGAGTGATTAGCATTGGAATGGGCTGCCCTGGGAGGCGGTGGAGTCACACTTCCCTGGAGGTGTTTAAAAGGATACTGGATGAGGCACTTAGTGCCACGGTTTAGTTAATTAGAAAGTATTAGGTGATAAATTGGACTCAATGATCTCGAAAGTCTTTTCCAACCTGGTTAATTCTGTGATTCTGTGAATGCAACATGTGACAAATAAATAAGGGGGAAATCCTTAATAGGTTAACCTATCGGTGTAAATGGAGCTAATGAAATACTTCCAGGAGCAAGCTTCACATCAGACAGATGTGAAGAAATAACCTACCCTACTCACATAAGGAGAAGCAGCCACAAGTCTCTCTCTCACCTACCTAACACAGATAAAATCTATGCAGAAAGCTGTTGTAGAAAGGTGAAATGATAGTATGGATCCAGTCAAAGTCTCTGAAGAATCAAGGGCTAAATTCAAATTCAAGACTAGGAGGTAGGGAAAGATAAAATACTCTTTCATGGTCCCAGGTGGCCCTGGCCAGCCTGATCTAGTTGGAAGTGTCCCTGTTCACTGCAAGGGGTGTTGGACAAGATGACTTTTCAGAGCCCCTTCTAAACCAATGCAAGTTGTGAATCTTTATGGATGACACATGATGAGAGAAAGTGAATCAAAAACTGTGACAGGTGGAGTACTTCTAGGTCTCAGAAATGAATACATAAAATTAATTTAATGTAAAGAATATTCCTAGTTCATTTAACCATGTATGTGTATTATGGGTTCCATTTCCTCTGTTCATCAGAACATTCTCTCAAATAGAGCAAAACTGTGAAAGCCTTGATAGAAATCCACCTGCACTGCATGGGTTAGAATACTGGCAACTTCTTGGGAAGGAGTTCTGAGCTCCAGATTAACATTCTTAGTAAGGGGACAGAACTCAGACTCTTTATTAGAAGAAAAGAAAGAAATCCTAAAGCCTCATCTTGCTAATCAACAAAAAAAGATGTTCATCAATGTCTGTTCCAGGTTAAGCCCAGTTGGGATGAAGGAGTGATCCGGAAACCTGAACCCAGGTGTCCCTGGGCCTTCCTGGGGAGAGGACCCCCCAGGCCAAAGTTTATCCCACTCCTTGCATCTGCTGATTTGATTTTGCATTAAATAGCTAACCCTAAAACTAAGTTTAAACCATAAATAGAGAAAACACATATTTAGGGAGTTCATCATAAGGATTCCAATCAAACCCAGACTTTGCTGACACATTTTACAAGGCACAGGCATACTGATTAGCTTAAAGCAAGCACTGAATGACCTGTTCCAAGAATAGAGTCCCACAAATTGTCTTATTATTTTTCATCAGAAACCCCTTTCTTCTGGACAGGTTCTGCTCATACACTTTGTAGGGCTGGAGCTGTATGGCATGCACATCAAATAGCAGGGCAAATAGTTTAGCCCTTACTCAAACAAAATCAAGGTATGTGCTATGAAAGACTGTCGATGGAATGTGGCTTCTACAGTAGAGCCAAGGGCATAATATCTGCTTTGAAGCCTGACAATAATTTTAACACAGGACGTAGCTAACAATATAGAGAGTGCATTAAAAATACTAGGTAGGAAATAGGTGTGCTCACTTCCCTTGATTTGAAGGGAACAGATGAGGGAAAGCAAAGAGTGAGTTTACCATAAAAGATTATTGTGAGGGCAACAGCCCTGATCCTGAATGGTAAAACTTAAGTGAATAGTCTACCGGCTGTCTGAACTATCAACCACAGGCAGCATTATGAGAAAACCTAGCCCTGTTATAGCAGTTCTAAGTTTAGACTAACTGGGGGTTGAAGGAATCTTATTAATTAATCTGAGGGGTGTGTGTCAAGAGGAAAGTGCCGGTCTCCTTTTGGTGATGCCCAGTGATGGGACAAGGAACAACGGGTACAAGCTAGAACACAGGAGGTTCCATCTCAACACAAGGAGACATTTCTTTACAGTGAGGGTGACAGAGCACTGGATCAGGCTGCCCAGAGAGGTTGTGGGGACTCCTTCTCTAGAGACTTTCAAAACCCACTTTGGATGCATTCCTGTGTGACCTGCCCTAGGTGATCCTGCTTTGGCAGGAGGTTTGGACTAGGTGATCTCTAGAGGTCCTTTCTGACCCCTATCATTCTGTGATTCAACACCATGGATAACAGGAACTATTCTACTTAAATTATAGAACCTATAAAATAGAAATGTTTCTGCAACAAAGATGTTTCTGCAACATGGTGGGACAGCTCCCACGACTGGAATGTTGTCATGGATGGCTATGGACTGTTCAGGAAGGATAGACCAGCAAGACGAGGTGGGGGAGTTGCTCTCTATGTGTGAGAGCAACTTAAATGTGCTGAGTTCTATCCAAGGGGGGAGACAGAACAGGTTGAAATCTTGTGGGTAAGAATTAAGGGATGTGGGAAAGGAGGTGAAATTGTTGTAAACCACCAAACCAAGAGGAAGATGATAATGAGGCCTTCTACAGACAGTTGGAGGTAGGCTTTAGAGCTAACTCCTTGGTATTCATGGGTGCCTTCAGTCACCCTGATGTCTGCTGGGTATCTCACACAGGCAGACACAGCCAGTCCAGAAGGCTCTTGCAGTGTATCAATGATAACTTCTTGATGCAGGTAGTGGGGGAACCAACAAGGAGAGGTGCCCTGCTGGACCTTGTATCAACTAATAAAGAGGGACTGGTTGAGGACATTAAGGTCGGGAAGAGCCTTGGGGACAGTGATCATGACATAGTGGAGTTTAGTATTGTACAGGGTAGAAGCAGACCAACAAATAGATTTACAACCCTGGACTTCTGCAGAGCTAACTCTGTGCTCTGCAGAGACATGCTTGCAGAAATCCCATGGGCTAAGGCTCTAGAGGGTAAAGGAGCCCCGGAAAGTTGGTGAATTTTTAAAGCTTACTTCTTCCAAGCCCAAACTAGGTGTGTTCCCCTGAGTAAAAAAAAACAGGTAGACATGCTAGGAGACCTGCATGG
>VWZE01008565.1:466227-480953 GCA_013396675.1 Eubucco bourcierii
CCCCCAACTTTATTATAAATCACAAAATGTCAGGGGCTGGAGGTAACCTCAAAAGCTCATCCAGTCCAACCTCCCTGCCAGAGCAGGGTCACCTATCCCAGATCACACCGGAATGCATCCAGAGAGGGAGACTCCACAACCTCCCTGTGCAGCCTGTTCCAGTGTTCTGTCATCCTCACAGGGAAAAAAATTCCTCCTCATGTTTCCACGGAATTTTCTGTGTCTCAACTTCCACCCATTGCTCCTTGTCCTGTCACTGGGCATCACCAAGATGCTCTGTATTACATGTTTAGACTTACATCTTTAAAAGAAGAGAATGAGGTACTCCCAGGTGTAATTCACCAGTAAGGTAAATGCTTTTATGAAAATACACAAAAGTAAATAAAAGCTTTTAGTTACAGAGATGGACTTTTCCACAGAGCAACTTAACAGAATTACCTCTCTCTATGAACTTCACTTTCAGATTTATACATAATTACTTATTTTATATGAAGAAAAATTAATGGAAAAGGAGGTATTCTAAATTCAGAACCCAAAGAGCCAAATGGATATTTCTAGACATTCTGTCCAGTAATAATAAAAGCGAGGAGACACTCATTTTTCATATGCTGAAATGTTAAGAGGAAACTGGAAGTAACTGTGAGGGTGACAGAGCACTGGAACAGACTGCCCAGGGAGGCTGTGGAGTCTCCTTCTCTGGAGATATTCAAGAACCTTCTGGATGCATTCCAGTGTGATCTGCTCTGGGTGATCCTGCTCTGGCAGGGGGACTGGACCAGATGAGCTTTCGAGGTCCCTTCCAACCCCTGACATTCTATGGTTCTATGAACTTTAAACCTGATAAGGAGAAGGTTAGTGAAACAAAACATGGATTCTACCCACCAAGTACAAAAGCTCACTCCACCACTGCAGTGTATCTACACTGGAACAGGTTGCCCAGAGAGGCTGTGGCTGCTCCCTCCCTGGAGGTGTTCAAGGCCAGGTTAGATGAGGCCTTGAGTGAGCTGTACTAGTGGGAGGTGTCCCTGCCTATGGCAGGGGGTTGGAACTAGATGATCCTTGAGGTCCCTTCCAACCTTACCATTCTATGATCTGCTCAAACATCACACTGGTGTTTACTAATTCAACAGGAGATCCATGTGGAGAATACAATATCTGTGTAAAGCACAACCAGGTTGACATTGTCTTGCATGGAAATGTTTTTATCCTCATGAGTATTTGTTTACAGCCTCAAAAATAGTATATCATGTCATTAATTTTATCATGGCTTTGATACAAAAAAAAAAAAAATCATAGACAACACAGAAATAGGATGTAAGGATAATCATTCAAAGGGCTTGAGAACCACAAGTAAAGAATAAAAAAGATCAAAGGTCTTTAAAAAACTTTTTTGTTTGTTTTGACATGCAGTTCAACATTACTAAAGTTGCATCACATTTGCCCATACCAGGTTTACAACGTTTCTTAGTTTTGCAAATTTTCCTAATTTCCATGATATATAATCATAGAATCATAGAATCATAGAATGGTAAGGTTGGAAGGGACCTCAAGGATCATCTAGTTCCAACCGCCTGCCATAGGCAGGGACACCTCCCACTAGTACAGCTCACTCAAGGCCTCATCCAGTCTGGCCTTGAACACCTCCAGGGAGGGAGCATCCATGACCTCCCTGGGCAACCTGTTCCAGTGCCTCACCACCCTCACTGTAAAGAACTTCCTCCTAACATCCAGTCTAAACCTCCCCTCTGCCAGTCTCATTTCAGTTGTTTCTTCTCTGTCAATATTTTGGTTTGTTTTATCACTTAACTCAAATGAAACAAACAAGCAAAAATCATGAAAAAAAAAAAAAAAGTAGAGCAGACAGATAATTTTCCTGAACTACTTCTAGCTATAAACCCTATCTTACTCAACAGTGACCTGAAAGGAGACAGTAAGAAAAGGTCACCTGCAAGGCATTGCACTTGCAGATGCAAATGTAATGCTCACTAGCCATAAATAACCTGAGATTCTGGGGCCAACAGTGAATGAGAAAATGTTACACTATAATGTCCTTTCAATATGAAGCCACTTTTGATCAGGAATGAACACTTCCAAAGAGCAGGGAGGGGGGAATGTATACAGGCAGCACTATTTATATTAACAATGTCAAAAAACATAGCAGCTGCTAATCCTCATTTGATACAGAACTAGCACAGTCAACACAGAATGGATAATGATTTTATTTAATACAAGACACTAAGTAGCAGTTGAGATATAAACCATTTTTAATTGCAACCTGTCTTGGTCACTTTTAAACATCAGATTGATACAAATAGCCTGGTACAAATGTCTGACTTCTGTCCCAGTTAAAATAAACAAACAAACACCACACACACACATACACTCAAAACCAAGCCAACCAACCTAACGAAATCCCACCAAACAAAACCAAACCAAAACACCAAACAAAAAAACCTCAAACCAAAACAAAGCAAAAAAACACCACAAAGCCAAAACCAGAAAGTTTCCAACTGACCAAGGAAACATCAAATCTTCTGCTGCTTTTCTCCAGACAAACAATAAAACCAATGAACACTCTGGACCCATCTACAAACTACCAAGGTTCGGTAATATATTATTAAAGAAGGTATATTAAAGTTTTGCACATATGCTCTTAAAACACGAGAGAAACTGCATCTTTGTCAAAAAGTTCATTTTAGTCATCAGAAAGAAAATGAGAATTTGAGGTCACAGCTGTTATGCAAATATGTTGTTTTTCATTTTTCACAGAATCACAGAATGGTCTGGGTTGGAAGGGACCTCCAAAGGTCATTTAGTCCACCCCCACTCTGCAGTCAGCAAGGACATCCTCAACTAGAACAGGTTGCCCAGAGTCTTGTCAAGCCTCACCTTGAATATCTTCAGGGATGAGGCCCCACCTACCTCCCTGGGCAACCCATCCCAGTGTTCCACTACCCTCATGGTAAAGAACTTGTTCTTAACATCCAAACTTGTTCCCAATATCCCTTTCTCCCACCACCAACCACCCCCCCCGAGCTACAAACTCAGCACAATACTGCCTGGCAGCAGGTCTGAACATTGCCATGTTTTAGTGAGGTCAGGAATGAATCCTCCTTCCCTCTGAGTTTCTTCTTCTCTGTTTTTGTGAACGATACCATAATAATCACAAGGCATCACTGACAAAGAGAGATGGAAACACTGTTCAGAGCTAAGATTGAGCAGAAATTCCCAATAGTGAGTCAAATCCAAAGAATGCTAAGGCCGAGTTAGGAAAGCAAAAAGCAAAGGCAATATCTCAAGGTACATCACTTACATCACAATTCTCCCGGTGGCAAACAAACTCCTCTGAAGTCTTCGCTAACTGATGCAAGCTATGGCTGCTCTGCAAACAGGCTGGCGCATTGTGGTGCAATGCCCACAACTGAGAGCTTAGGAATTTGAGCTTGGTGTGGTGGTAGCTGTGAAAACTGACATGTGTTATTATCAGCTCTCCAGGATCCTTCACCCCAAATCCACAACTTCTCCACCAACACCAGTACTGCTCTAAACATGTTCTGCAGAACACTACATAACGTCTGCAGCCCTGTGCCACATCAGTGAGAATGCCAACAGCACTTAACATTTGTAATAACTTCACAATCTGCAAGTAACCCTAGCAGAGAAGCTGGCAACTGCTGTCTACTGATAATGGCCTAGATAAAAACTTGCAAATCTCAGTGGCAAGCAGCATTTCCACTGTCTCACAACTGCAGCATCACTGCTGTGCTTTTTCTACCTTAAATGATGACTTTTTGCAGAAAGGTACTTCATGGAGTCAATGGGAAAATTTGGTAAAAGAAAGTCTTTTCTTAGGTATATACTATGGCACTCTGCAGCTTAGGTCACAAAGCCATTGTTAGTGTTGGTCCAATTCTACTTTTTTTCACCTTTAATTAAAGCTCATTCACCTTTAATTAAAATGTCTACACCTGTAATTACACTTGATTACAGTGTTAAGAATAAAGAGAAGGATACACAAGAGCCAAAGCAGCTATATTAAAAAGTCAAGTATATTATTCCTATTACATCCCCAGAGACTGCCTATAATTTTCTGCAAAATTGGATTTTATTTTTTGTTGTTTTTCCTTTTAAGTACTTTTACCTGCTAAAAAGATGTAAAATACCATCAGTGTGTGCATCCAAATAAGGTAAATACCACACAAACAATTAAACTTTAGATTTTTTTTCTACAAAGATTCATACAAGTGCAAATTTAAACTTAGAATTCGTAAGCAGCAGGCCAGCTCCCTGAAAGGGAAAAGCTCTGCCATTCAAAAGCAAGTTGCTAAAATAGGTTTTACACAATTGAACCTACTGAAACCTTAGTCTTAAGGACAAAAATCCTCATCAAAAATTCTCATGACATCACCTCTCCAGACTCTTTCTATTCTAGTAATAGTTACCAATATGAACAGAAATCCAGGACAAAGCCCTTCTCTAAAGACTTGATGGAAATGGCCCTTAGAAAAGCTAAGGTGCAGGTAAACTGAAGTCAGCATTCTAGACTAGGAACAATCCGCAGTGTAATGTGTGACAGATGACACACAAATGACTGGCTGTTTCCATGGGGTGCTCTAGGTACTCTTCCAAGTGTTTTGCAAGATCATAGAATCACAGAACATTAGAGAGTGGAGAGGACCTCCAGAGATCGTTGAGTCCAATCCCCCTGCCAAACAGAATCCCATAGGGTAGTCTGCACAGGAAAGCATCCAGGCAGGTTTTGAAAGTCTCCAGAGAAGGAGACTCCACAACTTCTCTGGGCAGCCTGTTCCAGTGCTCTGTCACCCTCATTGTAAAGAAGTTTCTCCTCAAGTTGAGGTGAAACCTATGTTCTTCCTTACCATTTCTCTGCAAAGCAGTATTCTGTCTGTTCACATGGTGATACCAATTCAGTGTTCTCAAACCATTGCCTAAAATAGCTAGAAGTACAGGTCAAGGTAAGCTATCATACTATCTTTGTGTTAATTATCACATTTCTCTAAATCTCTCTTATGAAAATCACAGTTAATATTACAGGCTCCTAGAGGACATGGCTTTGAGGTATGAGGGTTTTTTCGGCTGGGGGAGGGGTTGCGTTGCTTTTTGCTTTTTAATTACTGGATACGTTATTTTAGGAATCTAAGGCCATGTTTTGCAAACACTTACACCTTACCAGGAGCCACAAGTTGTAACATTGTCATTCATTACAACCATACAGTAAGTGTCTTGTGATCACATCCCAAACATCTGCTGAGGATGTCTTTATTGTCATTGAACTTGATGACCGTGATGTGAAAAGCTCTTTTCAGGCAGAAACCAAAGTAGCCATTAGCAAGAGTGCAATTCTACAGACACTTTAGGGTGACATCAGTGTGGGATCCCACTGAACTGGACTGGTACCATCTGCCCCTTCTTGTTCCTCTCAAGATCCAGCGCTGGAATTCACACAGCCAGAAAATAGACCCAACTGAAAGCTGATCCTTGGAGAGAAATGAGGCAGGCAAGGAGATACAGAGAGACAAAAGAGACAGAGAGACAGTGAAAGAGACAGAGAGACAGAGAAAGAGACAGAGAAAGAGACAGAGAAAGAGACAGAGAAAGAGACAGAGAAAGAGACAGAAAGAGACAGAGTTAGGTAGGTGGCTGAACCAATTTTCTGCTCAACTGGATGCATGTCTATATCAGTATAAAGGAAGTAAGAGAAATATAAACCAAGAATAAATAATATTTCCCCTTAATTGAAAACCTTTGGCCCATTCTTAGTGGTTTTCCACCCCTATATTCTTCCATGTGTTACTAGCTTCAAAGGTCTGCCAGTTCAGCTGCTCAGAGGACCACTCCCTAATTTGCTTTATTCTCAGCAATCTGGATTAGTTTTAAGGGTTTAAACAGCCTCCAAGCAGATCAGCTGAAGGATCTCAGTCACCAGCAGACTTTGGAAGGAGGATGGTAACAGGCAGCTGGGAGGAGGTTCCTCATTGTCTCATCAACTTGTATGGCTGTGGAAAACAAACTCTGTCCAATAGCCTAAAGCTTCTTTCTAAGAGCCTGACTGTGTCTTCTCTGATGCTGATGCTCTTAATCCTTCTATTGACTAAAAAAGCCTGACATAATACTGGATTGAAAAAATAAATGTGCGATTGGAAAACCATGCAGAAATCAGTATGCAGACTCCATGGTGTTAAGTAGGCACTGCCAACATAACTGGTAGGATCTTTGGACTTCTGGCTACTAAAAATACCCATTCCCTCACCAGCAAGTCAGTTTACATGAGAGCTTCTAAGAAAACTTATCATCTTAGATGGCAAGTAGGACTCTTCTGGCATTGTAGCAGTTTGATCTAAAGTATTACAGCCAACCCTTTTATTTCACCAATGGCCTCTCTTACTGACCTGAATCAGGACATGTTGGTGTCCCTCAAGACAGAGTGAAAGGTAACTAACCTGCCACTTAAGCTACGCATCAAACAATCCACTGTCAAGTACTTTATTAAAATTATCTCAGGCAGAGTGTTAATAATGCTGGGGCAAAATATTAAAATATTCTCATTGACCAAGGAGGGTATCCACAACATCCTAACAAGCAGACTGAGGCAAGGCAGGGCAGTTACTGGAAAACTCTGGATCAACAAGAAAATCCTCCTTTCCTCAACACCACAGACCCTCAGTGCCTTCTTTTACTCTCTGCTGCCTCTCACCCCACCACAGCCCCCTCCCATTTCCTCTGCACCAGCTTCAGCCACCCAGAGCTGCTTACAACTGCTAGATGGGTGCGGAGCAGGGCAAGCTCCACCTGGGCAGAGCATGCCAGACTAGCAGGGTTAATCAACACCAAAGGACAGGACAGCTACAAATGTGACCTGCTGTGCTCAATGTGGGGAGTGGGTTGGTTTCTCCCCTCACAGTGAGGAGGAAACAGGAACACTCAGGTCACCTTCATCCATCAGGACAGACTGGAGAGGTGAGCAAAGAGGAACCTAATGTAGTTCAACAGAGGTAAGTGTAGGGGCCTGCACCTGGGGAGGAACAACACCACACATCAGTACAGATTAAGGGCTACAAGGGTGATTTAGGAACTGGAATATCTGTCTTGTGAGAAAAGGCTGAAGGACCTGGGGATGTATAGCCTGGAGAAGGAAATACTGAGAAGGGTATTATTAATGCTTACAAATACGTGGTGGATGTCAAGAAGAAGGGGACAGTCTCTTTTCACTGGTGCCCAGTGATAAGATGAGAGGCAATGGACACAAACTAGAATGCAGGAAGCTCTACCTTAACGTGAGGAAAACCTTCACAGTAAGGTTGATGGAGCACTGCAACAGGCTGCCCAGAGAGGTTTTGGAGTCTCTTTCTTCAGACACTTCCAAGGCCTGCATGTTCCTGTGTGACCTGCCCTGGGTGATCCTGCTTTGGCAGGGCAGTTGGAGTCAATGATCTCCAGAGATCACTTCCAAATCCTACCATTCTATGATTCTCCTCCGAGCAACAGCAGAGCAGTGTCCAAGCCAGGCCTTTAGCACCTCTCAGCTGTGTTTCCCCCACACTGCTTTTGCAGGTGATGCTGTGGGTTGCCCCAAGGTGCTGAAGTTCATGGTTTGACTTGCCAATGCTTGGGCTGCTCCAGGGGTTTGTTCCCCTGTTTTCTAACTCTTTCCCTTGAGATGTCTCCCAAACCTGAGGGTTACCCCATGCAGGGCTAGGCAGTGCCTGTTGGGGGGTAATTTGGGCAGGCCTGCACTCCTTGCCCCGTAGTTGGCTGCTGCACATGCAGGTATGTGTGGTGGGGATGCACCTTCACTGGACTTGATCTATTTTTCATCCTTTGTGGTGCAGGCTAGCGAGGGCCTGCAGCTCACGCAGTGCCCAGTTTCAGTTTCCCCTTGGCAGAGGGAGTTGGCACATCTCACAGAAGCCCTGGGAGGGACAGGTGCCTGTTTCTGGTGCTGGATGCGAGGCTGACAGGCCAGCTCACCAGCAGAAGTGGGGGAGGCAAATATCTGGATGAGAGCGGAAGCAGACGATGGCCTGCAAAGGCATTTAGCGTGGGTTAAAACACATCTTCATAGAACTACTGTTGTAACTACCACCAAACAATCCCACTCGCTACCAACTGCCCTCTAATTCTTCCATTTATAGTGCTGTTATTTTAGGCTAAACCCCATTTTTTTCAATATCCTTCGCACCTAACACAGGCACCATTAAAGACAGGAACGGATTAGCTGGCGGTGCATGACACTGAGAGCTGGAGGCCTTTGTAGTCAAGTGCAGGAAGTCACACACAGTTAGTTACTGCTTCCAGATTCTGATATTGTCTAATGCAGCAAAAAAATGTTATTTCTTGCAAGTGTGAATTGATTATGGCAAGCTCTTGATTTACTTCAGTTACTTCTTAAACCACTCTTCATTATGATAAAATGCTTACACATAACTTATAGGCTTCTTTTCTTTTCAAAGTAGGTAGACTGGGAAATACTGATTACACTGTGAGAAGACAAAGTAAATCAAGAAGGGAACGTGTATGCCATATGATCAGAATGACAGCTGTCCCTTTACTAACTAGAAATGCTCTCAGGGGTGATTGGATTACTTGAAAACAGCAGCAGTAAACAGAGCACTCTTCCAGACCTTTCTGCCAGGAACACCTCCTATCTCTGTTCGACCTAGTTCTTAAATAACCACACAAGGATATCATGCCTGGAGGAAAACTTAGAGCATGTTGGGATTTGCATGTATTTCATGGGAAAAGAAGTAGTGGAAAAGGCAGGTGAGCAAATGAGAAGTAGTTGCATTTGCCTTCAGGGAGAAGTTTCTCATTTTTCTCTTAGATTATGCAATCTAAGCTCTTCTCTTCTGCATCTTTAAAAATGGTGCTTTGTCACTGATTCCATTGCCTCTTCAGCAAAAATCTCCCATTTGCGTCAGCACTGACACCACAGGTGTGCAATCAAGTGCCCATTCCCCCCCCACCCGCCCCCCAAACCCTCTCCTGCCCAAATACCCCCAATCTATGTACTCATATTTACTTTGAAAATCAATCTTGAGTTCCAGATGGTAACTAGAGCCTTGGTGCACAAGTGCCTTTTGTATGTCAGTCAAAGGTTTTTATTCCTTTGAAAGCTTAGACCAGGATCTTAACCTAGGTGTGGATCTGACGAGAAAGGAGGAGGAGTTCACATGTGCAGCTGATTTATGATTCACCTGCCCACAACACAGCCAGTGGAAGATCACGGAGTATATCTGGTTGGAAGAGATCTTGAGGATCATCCAGTCCAAACTGTAGCCCAGTAGTGGATGATCAACATTAAACCATGTCCTAAGTGCCAGGTCCACCACCCTGCTTGAACACCCCCAGTGATGGTGACCACTACCCTGGGCAGACCATTCCAATGTTTGATAGCCCTTTCAGTGAAGTATTTCCTAATAGCCAGCCTAAACCTCCCCTGGTGCAGCTTGTAACCTCTAGTCCTGTTGCTTGTCATCAAGAGGCTGCCCCCTCCTTGCTCCAACCTCCCTTCAGGTAAAGAGTGATGAGCTCTCCTCTCAGCCTCCTCTTCTCTAGACTTAATAACCCCAGCTCCCTGAGATACTACTTGTAGGTCATGTGTTCCAGGCCCTTCATGAGCCTTGCTGCCCTTCTCTGGACATCCTGCAGCACCTCAATATCCTTCCTATAATGAGGGGTCCAGANTATTTCCTAATAGCCAGCCTAAACCTCCCCTGGTGCAGCTTGTAACCTCTAGTCCTGTTGCTTGTCATCAAGAGGCTGCCCCCTCCTTGCTCCAACCTCCCTTCAGGTAAAGAGTGATGAGCTCTCCTCTCAGCCTCCTCTTCTCTAGACTTAATAACCCCAGCTCCCTGAGATACTACTTGTAGGTCATGTGTTCCAGGCCCTTCATGAGCCTTGCTGCCCTTCTCTGGACATCCTGCAGCACCTCAATATCCTTCCTATAATGAGGGGTCCAGAACTGAACACAATATTCAAGGTGTGGCCTCACCAGTACAGGGGATGATCACCTCCCTGTTCCTGCTGGCCACAGTGTTTCTAATCCAAGCCAGGATGCCATTGCCCTTCTTGGCCACCTGGGCACACTGCTGACTCATGTTCAGTCAACTGTCAACCAATACCTCGAGGTTCCTCCCCAAGCTGTAGCTTTCCAACCACACAGCCCCAGTCCATAACTTACCATGGGTTGTAGTGATCCAAGTGCAGGACCTGGCACTTGGCCTTGTGGAAGATTAAGAGACATTCTTTTTTATTTCACTCTCCTTGGCACAGGAAGAGACAAGTGTTAGTGATTCCCCCACTCTTACCTTTAATGAGTTGATTGATTTTTTTTACATTCTATGACAGTTTCATCCCATCATAGAATCACAGAATGGTAAGATTGGAAAGGCCCTCAAGAATCATCTAGTTCCAATCTCCTGCCATAGGCAGGGACACCTCCACTAGTACAGGTTACTCAAGGGCTCCTCCAATCTGGCTGTGAACACCATCAGGGAGGGAGCAGCCACAACCTCCCTGGGCAACCTGTTCCAGTGTCTCACCACCCTCACTGCAAAGAACTTCCTCCTACCATCTAGTCTAGAGCTCCCCTCTGCCAGTTTAAACCCATGACACCAGTTTAAACCCATCAATGACACTGCTGTGCCCCACTTGCACACAGATTATCACATACAGAACAGAGCAGGTCTGTTCTGCCTGCGAGAAAGGACACTTGGCTCTTGAGAAAATGCTGCCCACAATGGGGCTTTCCCTCTTCCCAAAAATGATGACATTTGGACCTGCTTCGTTTTCTTATCACTCTATATCTCACCCTTCGGTTTCTGCATCTTGCTGCACAGAACACGCTGAGTGTGTTTTACCTTCATGGTAAACTGAACACACACTGACACTTTCTCCTATGCAAGCAACAGAATATCTGCTCAGCTAGGAAAAAAAGCACTTAAACACGATTATCACTAATATTTAGTTACAGCACTGCAGTCACCACAAGCCAGCAATGTGCCCAGGTGGCCAAGAAGGCAAATGGCATCCTGGCCTGCATCAGCAATAGTGTGGCCAGCAGGAGCAGGGAGGTCATTCTCCCCCTGTACTCTGCACTGCTTAGGCCACACCTTGAGTACTGTGTCCAGTTCTGGGCCCCTCAATTTAAGAAGGACATTGAGGTGCTTGACCGTGTCCAGAGAAGGGCAATGAGGCTGGTGAGAGGCCTTGAGCACAAGCCCTACGAGGAGAGACTGAGGGAGCTGGGATTGTTTAGCCTGGAGAAGAGGAGGCTCAGGGGGGACCTTATTGCTGTCTACAACTACCTGAAGGGTGGTTGTAGCCAGGAGGAGGTTACCTTCTTCTCTCAGGCAACCAGTGACAGAACCTAGTCCTGAAGTGTGTGGTAATGGGTTGGACTTCACGAACTTTGAGGTGTCTTCCAACCTTGGTGATACTGTGATACAACTTACCATACTGTTTCACAGAAACAATCAGGTTGGAAAAGACCTTTGAGATCACCAAGTCCAACCTATACCCTGACACTATCTAATCAACTAAATCATGGCAGCAAGTGCCAGTCTCTTTTTAAACACTTCCAGGGATTGGGACTCCACCGCTTCCCTGGGTAGCTCATTCCAAAGGTCAGTCACTCTTTCTGTGAAGAATTTTTTTCCCAACATCCAGCCTAAACCTCCTCTGGCACAGCTTAAGACTGTGTCCCCTCATTGTGTCACTGGTTGCCTGAGAGAAGAGACCGACCCCCACCTGGCCATAGGTGGTAGTTTCGGGTAGTTGTAGACAGCGGTAAGTATCCCCCCCAAGCCTCCTCTTCTCAAGTGCAGCAGGCTAAGCATGTGTTCTCCTACATAGTATTTAGCTACACTATTACTGTGTTTTATTGCCTCTCAGCTCTTGGGTTCTTCTTTACAGGTTTGAATCTGTTTCTTGATACGAGAGGGAGAAGTCCAGAGAGACTCACGCTCCTGTGAGCTCTTGTGAAAGCAGCCAGCCGCACTGGGAAGAGAGGCTGAAATGAGCACCTGGCTTGAAGGCAAGGCTGGCAGAACTCAGCTGGTGCCTGCACTTACTAACAACACCCAACACCTCAATCCCTACACGAGCAGGTTTGGCATGTGCCATCTCTTTCTTTCCCTGAGCCAGCATCATGGCAAGAACCATAGGCTCACGTGGGCAGCAGAAGGGTGTAAATCCGCAGAAAATTAGCATCATTAGTTTCTCCTACTTTTAACTCCTTGTTCTGCCATTACTACACTTCTTGCTTTGTAGCCCTTTAGATTTTGCTACACTTACAGGAAGCCTTTAAAACTTTATGAAATCAAAATCCATAAGCTAACAGAAAATTACAGTAAAGTACCTGTATGACAGCAAAAAGACACTTTTAACTTTGCATTAGCTGAAGTAAATCCCCACACTCTGTATACTTCTAAAATTGCTTTTGACATCAGCTGCTCTACAGCCATTGCACCTAATAACCACCTTTTCAAAAGTGTTAGCAACTGCCCAAAACAGCCCACACACAAGGCAGAAAGACTTGCATTACGCTGCAAACGCTGACAAAATCCTGACTCTGGGGATGAGACTGAAGACTCCTGGACATGCTCAAAGCATGCCCCCTCTGTCGCTTTCAGCTCAGCTGTTGGCAATTCAAGTTCAGCAACGTGAGCCTGGACTCTCTAGAAAAGCAACTGGATGTGTCAGCCACAGTTGGCTGTACTGCAGGGGCTCAGTTAATGAACCAGGGGCTCAGCTGAACTGCCAACAGTAGTCATGCAGAACAGCCCTTCAGTGCCCAAGAGGGAAAGTAAATTCAGAACAGCTTCCTCCAAGTGTTTTAGAGCAAGAAACATAATTTCCAACCATGGCTACACTGTATGACGAAGCACCTGTGGCATTTTGCAGTGTTACAACATTTTTAATCAAGAAACTTTAACGGCCTCTTACCATACACAGTGCGAATATCCCAGTAAAATCTCAGTGCGGAAGAAAATCACTCTGAGTTGATGACAAGCATGATGGAAACACCTTTTCTTTCTCCTACTGGCATCATGCCACTTTGGATTTGCCACAAGCAAAAGCTCGTATGTGAAAACAAACCTTGGTAGCTAATCTTGCAGATACAAGTCACGTGGCTGCACAGTCTGTCTCCAGAACTACATCGAGCAGAGCTTTGCTGTGCGTCACGGTGTGGATCAGCAGTATCCTCTGCTGGTATGTATCCTTCCAACACCAATGAGCCCAACGCACAACTGTGGTAAAAAGGCATGCCAAAATACAAAAGGTTTTGCAACAGGTGTGCCTACATCAATAATAAATGTCAGCCCAAAAGTTAATCAGGACTAGCATTATTGTTACTTTAACTGCAATCACAGAATTGTCAGGGCTGGAAAGGACCTCAAGGACCACCTAGGTCCAACCCCCTGCCATGGGCAGGGACAACTCACACTAGATCAGGCTGCTCAGAGCCACATCCAGCTTAAAGACCTCCAGAGATGGGGCTTCCACCACCTTCCTGTTCCAGTGCCTCACCACCCTCATGGTTAAGAACTTCCTAGGACCCAATCTGAATCTACCCCCTTCTAGTTTTGCTCCATTCCCATTAGTCGTATCACTACCTGACATCCTAAAAAGCACCAGCACCAGCACCAAGGAAATCACTTTACTGAACAAGAATTCCTAAAGCAATACTAGCAAAGCTATTTATCCATTTTCATGTGGTACCTATAGTTTTTATGTGACTGTCATTTGGATGTATGTTTTTGTTGGTTGTTTTTTTTTTTTTCCCATTCCTAGCTTTGAAGATGAGAAATTGAGGCATCTCTAGGTGTGCAGAACACTAGTAAATAATTATGACAAACTGACCAAAAATTCAGTTCTAGAAATAAACTCAGCTATTACCTGTCTGTTGACTTCAACCAATATTGTACCAACTTCTGGTACAATACAAAGGTACAGAAACATGATTAGTTAGACTAGTAGGAGAATGGTAGGTTTCTGCAAAAACACTCAACTTTTCATACTGACACTTCTAAAAAGAACATTTAATTTTGGAGAGTGTAGTAGCACTTGACACAGCAGCTTTTCCTAAGAAAACTCACCACAGATCATAGCCAAGAAAGACTTCATCTCCTCTGCCTTCTATAATGACTTGGTAACAAACTATAGAACAAATATTTTAGTGTTACTCAATGTTCCTGTGTATTCTGGGATCTGCAAAGTTCTATGAGATAATGAAGCTTCTTGCTTTTGAAGCATGTCTGTGTGATCTGAAGAAAAAAAAAATGTTTGATGCATCAATTGTGGACCAGAAAAGAGTAACACTGCCAGAGTTCTGTACCTTAATGCTCCTTTACTTCAGAGCCTATGTGCCACAGACAGCATTCGATTCAACAACAGTCTTAGTAATAAACAATGACAATACACAGAACACTACCCAACATCCCTCCTTTGGCTGGAAGTAATAATCCCAGCTTGTTACTCAACAGTAGGTGTGCAAAATCTCCAAGAGATGACTGGGGACACTAACCTTCGTGTCCTATAGCTGAGGAGGCTAGCAACAAATTGCCAAAGGACAGCTGGATTGCACATCCCTGACAGAGTTGTATTTCTTGAGCACCTTGAAACAGCACTGCTATAACTTTGGCATTAGTCTGAGAAAAGGCTTTGCTGGGAGGGCAGTTGGCACTCAAAGGTTCTCCAAAGGA
>VWZE01008565.1:480992-508242 GCA_013396675.1 Eubucco bourcierii
ACTGCAGGGGCTCAGTTAATGAACCAGGGGCTCAGCTGAACTGCCAACAGTAGTCATGCAGAACAGCCCTTCAGTGCCCAAGAGGGAAAGTAAATTCAGAACAGCTTCCTCCAAGTGTTTTAGAGCAAGAAACATAATTTCCAACCATGGCTACACTGTATGACGAAGCACCTGTGGCATTTTGCAGTGTTACAACATTTTTAATCAAGAAACTTTAACGGCCTCTTACCATACACAGTGCGAATATCCCAGTAAAATCTCAGTGCGGAAGAAAATCACTCTGAGTTGATGACAAGCATGATGGAAACACCTTTTCTTTCTCCTACTGGCATCATGCCACTTTGGATTTGCCACAAGCAAAAGCTCGTATGTGAAAACAAACCTTGGTAGCTAATCTTGCAGATACAAGTCACGTGGCTGCACAGTCTGTCTCCAGAACTACATCGAGCAGAGCTTTGCTGTGCGTCACGGTGTGGATCAGCAGTATCCTCTGCTGGTATGTATCCTTCCAACACCAATGAGCCCAACGCACAACTGTGGTAAAAAGGCATGCCAAAATACAAAAGGTTTTGCAACAGGTGTGCCTACATCAATAATAAATGTCAGCCCAAAAGTTAATCAGGACTAGCATTATTGTTACTTTAACTGCAATCACAGAATTGTCAGGGCTGGAAAGGACCTCAAGGACCACCTAGGTCCAACCCCCTGCCATGGGCAGGGACAACTCACACTAGATCAGGCTGCTCAGAGCCACATCCAGCTTAAAGACCTCCAGAGATGGGGCTTCCACCACCTTCCTGTTCCAGTGCCTCACCACCCTCATGGTTAAGAACTTCCTAGGACCCAATCTGAATCTACCCCCTTCTAGTTTTGCTCCATTCCCATTAGTCGTATCACTACCTGACATAAAGACCTCCAGAGATGGGGCTTCCACCACCTTCCTGTTCCAGTGCCTCACCACCCTCATGGTTAAGAACTTCCTAGGACCCAATCTGAATCTACCCCCTTCTAGTTTTGCTCCATTCCCATTAGTCGTATCACTACCTGACATCCTAAAAAGCACCAGCACCAGCACCAAGGAAATCACTTTACTGAACAAGAATTCCTAAAGCAATACTAGCAAAGCTATTTATCCATTTTCATGTGGTACCTATAGTTTTTATGTGACTGTCATTTGGATGTATGTTTTTGTTGGTTGTTTTTTTTTTTTTCCCATTCCTAGCTTTGAAGATGAGAAATTGAGGCATCTCTAGGTGTGCAGAACACTAGTAAATAATTATGACAAACTGACCAAAAATTCAGTTCTAGAAATAAACTCAGCTATTACCTGTCTGTTGACTTCAACCAATATTGTACCAACTTCTGGTACAATACAAAGGTACAGAAACATGATTAGTTAGACTAGTAGGAGAATGGTAGGTTTCTGCAAAAACACTCAACTTTTCATACTGACACTTCTAAAAAGAACATTTAATTTTGGAGAGTGTAGTAGCACTTGACACAGCAGCTTTTCCTAAGAAAACTCACCACAGATCATAGCCAAGAAAGACTTCATCTCCTCTGCCTTCTATAATGACTTGGTAACAAACTATAGAACAAATATTTTAGTGTTACTCAATGTTCCTGTGTATTCTGGGATCTGCAAAGTTCTATGAGATAATGAAGCTTCTTGCTTTTGAAGCATGTCTGTGTGATCTGAAGAAAAAAAAAATGTTTGATGCATCAATTGTGGACCAGAAAAGAGTAACACTGCCAGAGTTCTGTACCTTAATGCTCCTTTACTTCAGAGCCTATGTGCCACAGACAGCATTCGATTCAACAACAGTCTTAGTAATAAACAATGACAATACACAGAACACTACCCAACATCCCTCCTTTGGCTGGAAGTAATAATCCCAGCTTGTTACTCAACAGTAGGTGTGCAAAATCTCCAAGAGATGACTGGGGACACTAACCTTCGTGTCCTATAGCTGAGGAGGCTAGCAACAAATTGCCAAAGGACAGTTGGATTGCACATCCCTGACAGAGTTGTATTTCTTGAGCACCTTGAAACAGCACTGCTATAACTTTGGCATTAGTCTGAGAAAAGGCTTTGCTGGGAGGGCAGTTGGCACTCAAAGGTTCTCCAAAGGACGCTCTGTCTGGAGGCATCAGCTTACAATTTCTCCAAACAAAACAATTTGTTTCAAACAAAAACAAAGTAGTTTGCTTTGAAACGTTTCACATGCTGCAGCACAGCCAGGATACAGCTGTGTTGTCTTACAGATGTTAGTAGCAGTAACAAGAATCACACTGAGAGATGCTGAGGTACTGTAGGGATGGTTGCAGGGGCAGTGAAGATCATTTCTAAACACAGTGATTAAAAGGAGGAGGGAAGATGAGCTTTCAGAGAACTTTCAATTGCCTTGCCTAGTCAAAGCCCTTCCACTGGTTCCATTTTCCCCTCCTGAAGCAGAGTATTTAGGATAAATTTTACCATCATCCCCTGGAACAACATCCACAGGGACAGTGTAGAGCCTCTGTCACTGGAGGTTTTAAAGATACAGCTGGACCAGGTGCTACATAATCACATCAAGGCTGCCTTTCCAAGGTTCCTTCCAAGGTCCTGTTCAACCTGGGCTGTTCTATGATTCTATGATTTTGGGGAAACTGAGAGACTGAAGAGGCATATTTCTTTTCTATGTGACCACCAACGTGCAACTATTTCTTGTGTGATCATTCCTTTTAAAATCAGCTAGAATCAGTCTTTACCAGAAAGATAAGATACTAATTTGCCTGGATGGGATTATGCAGGCCAGGTAATGTGGGAGGAATGCTAGGCAGTGTTAAGAGTACAGAATACCAGATGATCACATTAGGATAAAGAGTTTGAGTGGAGCCAGAAAGGTCTCTATAATAGTTGATTACCTCCCTATGCAATTCTTGTCAAACAGGCAACTACACGTTAAAAAGACCAGGGCTGATTCAATGCATCATGAATGCTACTATTAGGAGTATTAACACAGCACTCTGCAGCTAAGGCAGAACCCCTCTTTCTTCCCCACTTAAAAGCTCAATCACCATTTACATATGTCTAAACAAACCTCTCATCTTGCAGAAGCTCTATATGCAACACTGTAACCCTCCGTGTGTGCACACATATATATATGTTTCTTTCAGATATTAGCCATCTTTTATTTACTGTAACAATGTGACCTAGGACTTCTCCATTTGCTTTCTTTCTAACACCCCCTACCTCCCTCAGCCCTTTTTTTTTCCCCTCTTTAACATTACTCTGCCAAAAGATAACATGCCCTTACTGTTTAGGCACCAAACACAGGGGGAAAAAAGTTTTAAGTACATGAACAACACACTTCATAAATAAAACCTGGCTTCCTCTTGACCAGTGGGTTTACTGTGGGTTTAGTGTAGTGAGGAGGACTAGCTGATAGCTGAGGAGAAACTTAACTCTCTCAAGCCAGCGGTGAAATAATCCAGGTGATAAGAGTGCACAAGGAATGCATAAAAGTGCACTTCTCAGGACACTGAGAGGCTGATAAAATTACAGGATGTCATAGTACTGTCTTAAAGGGTCTGAGGAAGACAGGAGATAGAGAATGAAAAAACATTTTTTGGCACTCCAGTAAAAGCTGATTTATCTTTTTGATATGCAGTCTTGTCCCATTGGGTGCAAGTCCCTCCCGTGCAAACATTTTACAGGCTTCTTGACATTCACAGTAAAATAGTTCTGCTCCTCTGACATACCACATCTGTCACCAGAAACCCCTTTCCTATACCTGTCTTGTTGCAACTAAGTTTTGTGCAGCAGCTAGCACAGCGAGCCTCTGGACACTGCTGCAGCACCAAGTAAACCACTGCAGGTTAACTTTAATATCCAGACACTTACACTTTGGAAGAGTTTGTTGTAGAGATTATAAGGCATCTTTCAGGGGTCAAGTAGTCCATGTTGTTAATACAGGCTTTCAAAGCTGAAGTAATTTTTGCTAATACATAAAACATTTTCATAAATATGACAGGCACAGACAGGATTTTTACAACCATCAATCTACCTTCACCGTCGAACACAGCAGCTGCTTTACTCTTAGCAAAAAGACTTTAGCATGGCTCTGTGGCTCAGTCTGCTGCCCCAAAGGCCTTTGTTCTTCAGCCACAGCTGGAAGGACAGATTTGGTTTTCAGGATTTCAGCCAGCAACGTTTTTGTAATAGTTTATTCCTTTTTTATATCATCTGTTTTTTCTCTGTGGGAAAGATACTATCTTCTTGACATACTAAAGTCCAGACTGCACATCAAGGTATGGAGAATGGATGAAAGTGTAGCATCAGCGATGATGTATTTGACCCAACCCACTATTTATACCCTTAACAGTCATGCATACCTTGCCCATTATACACTCGGATATACTGCCTCCGTGTGGCAGAATATGCTTCAGACATTCTTTTTTTTTCCCCTTGCATTTCACCATGCAAGAAAATGCTGTGAATTTTGGAAACAGAAGGAATAGAATCCGTATGTCATTTCTGTCAGGAAGGGCAACACAGGGATGAAAAACTTAATGAATCATATTAAGAACTGTTTTTCACACTCAGTAGGAACACACAGTAAAGTATAAAGGCCATATATATATGTGTGTGTGTGTGTGTGTATATATATATATATATCTATCTCCAAAAAACACTTTCTCAAATGTTTATTACATAATGAAAGAAGACTAATTAAAAAAAAAAAAAAAAATCACATCCTGAACTTGATCAAAGGGGACCAATTGCTCTTCAGACCTATTACCTAAGAGTAAGAATTAAAGAGTAGTTTTGAAAAATTACTTAAAACCAAATCACATTCTTGTTGTTTCAGTTCATAACTGCTTTGATTCAAACTTGACCAGAAGACCATAAAAGTGGGTTTAGCATGAGACCAACCATCCGATTCAACCAGCACTAACACTGTGTTATGGGTACAAGTTTCTCCCAGGACTAAAATGGAAATACTTCGTGAAATTGATATATTCTCTTTCACACCACACTCATCCCCACCCCGAAAGCCCCAACTTCTGCCTACTTTATCAGTGTTGTTACATACAAGACCTAAAGAAGATAAAACCCAAGACAATTATTGTTTCGCTCATTTCAGTCTTTACCAGCTGACCACAAGTGCACTCCACACCACTGTGAGAAAGGTCTTCATATGTCATTTCCAGACTGGAAAGAAGTATGGCTCAGAGGGTTTTGTATCACCAGTGCTGTAGTATTTAGGTTTTCCCTGCTTTGGTTAAGAAGTATTATGATGCTCCTGCCAAATCTCAATCTTACTGCATGAAATACACACTGCAAAGGGGTGCTAAATTTATGGTCAGATTTCTTTCTTTCTTTCTTTTTTTTTTTTTTTTTAAAGACAGTGCAAGACATAGAGATAGCATGAGAATCTCAAGACTAGGGTGTTGGAGGGTGCTCTGCCAATTTTACTTACATTTCACTGTATGAACATTTTGCCATCTCTGTTTGGTATCCAGCAAACAGTCCTATTAGAAATTTTCCAAATGTCTGTGTGTTTTTGTCTCTCAGTACTGTCCATTTCAAACCTCTTCAAAATATAAATTAGTAGCTATACATCTGTTGCTGTTGCTGCTCTGTTTGAACCTGTTGCTGTCCAGACTGCTGTTGCGTTGGCTGTGCCTGAGGCTGCAAGACATCAGTCTGGGGCACTGACCTCCAAGTGAGAGGGTGCTGTTCCGTTACCTGGTTCCCTAGAGGAGCAATGGAGTTCACCAAGGTGGTCAGGTTTATAAAATGGGCCACAGACTGAGGATTGGCTGCCTCTGGCTGTGGCTGGATCTGAATGTCATTTTGGCGGTTGTGCAGCATGGCGGAGCCGCTGACAGTGTCGAACGTCACGGTGAGAATTGAATTGTCCAGCTGTAACTGGCGTTCAGGCGCAGTCAGATGGCCCACAGCCACTGGCTGGAGGTTTGTGAACTGGGTTCCAGCTGCTGTCGTAATGGGGGTAACAGTGATATTTGTCAGCCCAACAGAACTGGAAGGGGCTGTGACATTTGGGTCACTAAGGGTCACCACCACCTGAGGAAAAACAGAAAAGTAACCTCAACCTTCTGTTTTGCAGCTGACAAACAAAATACCTAGCATCAAGAAAGATTGGCTGGGTGATGATGGGCTGACATGTTGGTACTGCCAGCAAGAGAGCAACACACAGAGAGGACAACGCAGAAAGCTTGCAATGCGACAGCTTCCACATACAGAAGTAAGAAGGCGATGGGAGGGAGGCATACGCAACAACCAAAACAAGCAGCCGAGTTAACTTCCGTACTTTTCAGTCACACCTTCAGCCTGTTAGTGCTGTCTGGCAAAGCAAGGAGATGGTAAGAGCAGAGGAAATAAAAAAAGTCAAGGAGCTTTCAGGTCCAACTCCTTGGTTTTTTAAAGTCTTTATTAATCTTTGTGTCACCACAATTTATAAAATCAGCCCTCAATGTTCCAATCATTGTTTTATGTTTGCTATTAAAGGAAAAAAAAAAACAAATGGTTACCCCTCTAAGTAATGTCCACTACTCATCATTCTGCTACCGGAGCTCACCTGCTGAATGCTCTGTACAGCAGAATTAGTTTCATCTCCAACATTCCCTGTGAATTCCCCTTCCTTCTCTGTGTATTCACTGAAGGCAGGTTCATCAGGCACTTGAGCTTCCTCCTCCTCACCTGACTTTTGTTTTCGTTTCTGGCCACGTTTAAGAGCTTTCATTTGCCGCTTTCCTTCTGGTAAATCTCCCTGTTCCAAGGCTAATTCCGGCTGGAGCAACATATTTAAAAACAAAACACAAAGTCATTTTGCTTAGTGAATTTCCAACTATGAGACTATCACCTGAAGCTGGTTTACTGTCAACTCTCAAGTGAAGAACTTTTAATAAAAGCCTGACTTCAGGGAGGGACACCTCTTCCCATAACTACCTTCATTGCAACAGCACCCACGTTATGTAACAACACAGCTTGCATCTGCTTACACACATTAAACCAGGGCTGACTCTCTTAAAAAGCACATTGGTTGTCCATCAGCCTACGCCCAACTACGATATGTACCAAAAAAAGTCGCATCCTCACCTCACCCTCCAGTAGGCCTGGAACCTAGCTGCCACCAGAATTCTGCAACGGCGAATTTACCTGAACAATCCCAATTGAGGAGGCATCAATGGTGGTCGTCTCTGGCAGCTGCTCTAAATCATCGATCCTCACCGAAATAATCTGTGGACAGAGGGGTTAGTCAGTGAACTGCAACAGGACACATTATGGGCAAACAATGGAGCACTGCCCTAAGTAATCCTGTCACAATGCAAAAATTATGTAAGTTAACACTTTACAAATATCATTGAATACAAGGGATCTAACCATGGTTTATTTTAAAGTAACTTCATGGTACATCATCTTTTCTTTCTCGCTGAAACTCAGTAAAGGTTGAAGATAACAACAGAAGAATGTGTTTATTTTCTTATTTTAGACAGAAGACAACCCACTGGGAAGTGATGAATTCTACAGAACACAGTAAGTCTGAAAAAAAATTATTTTAGGATGATTTCTATTCATTAACCTATCAACTGTGTCCTGCTCCATTATTTTCACCTAAGTCTACACATCTCAGCTTATCAAAGAACAGAGACAAATCACCCTCTGGATTTCAGATATGTAGCTGCATTTTCAATGCAAAAGTCAATCAACAAAACTTTTTGTTGATTTCTTTCCCTGTCATGATGACAAAAAAAACCCACACAACCCAGGGGTAGTTCAAGGCTTAGCAATACTAATGATAAAATAAATGGTAGTTGCAAAAATCTGAAACAGATGAAAGGGAATGGACAAGCCTTAGTCAACCTAAACAAGAAATGCTGAAGAGAAACACAATAGCTATTCAGAAATGTAGAACAGAGAAAAAAGCCCCACTGGGGTCAGACAAAACATCACTCTAATCCAGCTCCTCTGCAGTCAGCATTCATTTTTAATACTAAGAATAATTCTGTATCATCAGCAGATGCTGCCATCACCTCTCTATTCAACCACTTCTTTCAGATCACTTCTGAATACAGAGAACACAATGGAGAAAAAGAATCAATTATACTCCCTAGTGGATGAAGACAAAACATGAGAAAACATACATCTAAGCTGAGGCAGAAAAAGAAAAGGGATTTAAGATAACCAGAATTTCATTTTAGGGACTGACAGTCAGATAGGTTTACTACTGAAACATAACATAAAAAAAGGCTGATTCATTTAAGTGCATGCTTTAATAAACACTATGTAAAAATCAGACCCCCCCAAAAAACAAAAGAAAAAAAAAAAGAGATAAAAAATATCCTTTCAGGTTCTGAAGGCCATAAACTATCTTTAAAATAAATTTTAAGAAGTAAAAAAATCACAACAAATGACCTCGCAATCTACCTGCCAAACTAACTCACCTCTGGATGCTTACGTCGCATATGCCGGCTCATGGATGCTCTGGTAGAAACCTTTGTCCCACACAGCTGACAGCTCTGAGCTTCTACCTTATCATGAGTGAGCTGGATGTGCTTCTGCAGCATGTAATCAGTGACATATTTCTTATCACAGACTGAACACGTCCACTGTTTTCCTACTGGCGGCAGACGGAAGGAACGCTGTTAGCAACAGGGCCCAAAGATGAATATTGCATTGTCAACATCTCAGCAAGTGGAACAGTATCATGTCAGTAACTTTGTTAGTTCCAAGACTGGCAAGTCTAAAAAGCAAGCCTAGAAACAAAATCAAGTTGTTGTCTTTGGATACCGTTTTTCAGAGGCCTTACCTGTATGAATCAACTTGTGAGTCTCCATTGTATTTCTCTCGCTAAACGTCTTGCCACAGAGCTCACACATGAAATCTTTGATTCCTGCACGAAGAGCACATTTGACACCTGAGTCAGAATAGTCAAAGGTACCTGAGACAATTCCAAGTCTCATATTACTAACAAAGAAGGCAAACAAGTAGAAGCAGCCCAGCTTCACTAGTTATTTTTATCCAAGCCATGTCATTATATCTGGCAGAAAATGAATCCAAGAGGAACTGATGTGGGAGACAAAATTTTGGTATGGGAAATGAGAACCCGAACACTAATGCTAAACCAACACTCTAGAGCTGCCCAAAACCAAAACCACCTCTCTTTAAAAAGTAAAATAATAAACCAATCAAGCTATGTATCTTAGCTGTACAGGAGGTGGCCTCAGCTGATAAAAGGACAAAATGTCACTTTTCAAAAATGAGAACATATATGTTTTAATATTAGTGTTTCTTCTACTCTGACTGTTCTGGGTGAGAGCTCTTTTGGGAAGCATTTAACTGATGCAGTGCCCTTTTTGCACATCTCCAGAGACCTCACCTGTGTGTCTTTTGTAATGCTTCAGCATGTTAACTTTCTGAGCGAATTTCCGGTGACATTCCTTGCATTCATATTCCTTAATCCCTTTGTGAAGTTTCATGTGGTGACGAAGTGCATGTTTTGTCTTCATCCCTGTGAGACAAAAAGTACACTGTGACCATCAGCCCATTGCTCCCCCCTTCTGAGGACAAGCTGGGATGATCACGTTGTTATGAGATTATATCTGCTGCATGTCCACAGTAGAGTATTTTTAATTATTTAGACAGCAGTGCGCATTACTATTATTTTAAATGCCAGGCAAAAGGAAAACATCTGAGTAACCCATGAGGAAGAGTCAAAACATCAAGGGCAAGCAAAGACAGACCATTAGAGATGTCAGACTTACTGCCATCCACTAACGAAGATGATCAGAGGGCTGCAGCAGCTCTCCTGTGAGGACAGGCTGAGAGAGTTTGGGCTCTTCAGCCTGGAGAAGAGGAGGCTTCCAGGAGACCTTAGAGTAGCCTTCCAGTATCTGAAGGGGGCCTATAGGAAGGCTGAGGAGGGACTATTTACAAGGTCTTGTAATGGTAAGACAAGGGGCAATGGGTTTGCAGAGGATGATTTAGACTGGATGTTAGGAGGAAGTTCTTTGCAGTGAGGGTGGTGAGGGACTGGCACAGGTTGCCCAGGGGAGGTTGTGGCTGCTCCCTCCCTGGAGGTGTTCAAGGCCAGATTGGATGAGGCCTTGAGTAACCTGTACTAGTGGGAGGTGTCCCTCTATGGCAGGGGGTTGGAACTAGATCATCCTTGAAGTCCCTTCCAACCTTACCATTCTATGATTCTAAAATATCAGTTCATGTTTGTCTCAAATTAAAACGAAAACACTTCATGAAGTAAAAGCAACTCTCAGAAAGAGAAATTCCTTATTTGTTAATAGTGAAAAGATTTGCCTCTATTCAGTTTTGTGCTGCAAATGTATTGGAATTCAGGCAAGCACTCCTCAGTCTGGCAAATGTAAATGTTATTATGACTGTAATAATTTTATTATGACTGTAAATTATTGTTTTGTCTAAGAGGCCATGAATGTAGATCAAATAAAATGAGGAATAGTTTATGTATCCATAAAGCTCCTGACTAATATGGTTTCTACCTCTCAAAAAACGCAGGCTTTACAGCACTCTGAGGACCTTCCCATTATTCTGAGAATGGAAGCAGTTCTAATTCAGATATTCACCTGCTATTCAGTATCACAGTTAATGGAAAACGAGGCATCAGACATACCTTTGCCACATTCTGCACACAAGTATTCTCGGATATTATCATGGACTCGCATATGTTCTTTTAACATGTCTTTTCTAGCAAATGATTTGCCACATTGCTCACAAGCATGACTTTTTACACCTTAAAAATAAATGTAAAAGACAACATAAACAAACAAACAAAAAAATGTTAATGAAAAATGTGCATCTCCTAAAAAGTTTACTAAACTGGTGAATTAGGGGGGCAACAGTCCACCTGTGCTGTCAACCACATCTTTCATGCATATCGTGGCCCAAACTAAACTACAAGACTTTGGAGAGAGACAAGAGAAAAGCTGTCTTTTTGAGTGAGATCTGGAAGAAAATATACAAACCCTGAAGTAGGAAAACACTGAATAGCATGAAATAATAATGAGCTGTCAAAAATGATTTTGCAATAGCAGTATTCAGCCTGTGTAATGGTGAGATGGTGGTATGAAGAATTTGAGAAAGAACAGAATAGAGAATTAGGATTTTTAGCAGGTGAATTCTACATCATATTAACCATGAATCTAGGTTGTCTGCTTAGCCTAAATACTTTCACTAGTACTATTTCCTTTGGAAAACTGGTCTACTCTAGAAGGATAACATTTATCTTATAACAGTTGCAACACATAACTTATGTCCTGAAAAAAATAAAGCAGGCACTGGCAACAGATATTTCTTTTTAATATTGATAAAAATAAAGAAACACAGTATTTTTACCTGTATGTATAAGCTTATGCCTTTCCAGATTCCCTATACTGTTAAAAATCCTTCCACAGATTTCGCATGGATGGATGTATCTGAAACCAAAGAGACCAAAACCTGTCACTCTCATTCCTGAGAGAGAGTTGGGTTTGAAGCATCTTCATCAGTAACTGCATTACATTTGGCAATAGCAATTACTAAAAAACACTCCTTGGAACACGAAGGCATTTTTAAAATGTGCCTTAAGAAATCACTAAGTTCACTGCAAGCTTGGAGCAGTCTAGCATTGCTCAAATTACAGTTTTTAAGAAATATTTACCAAAATCATAGATTGATACTTCACAAAAAAAGGAGGATGCTAACTAATAATCTTTATGAAGTGAATCATTAGTGATATATAAACACACATATATATATGTATTTCAGACTTTTAATAAACATTTTTAACACTTCTTACAAAGTTTCAGGTATTTCAGTATAGCTCAATTCTCTAAAAGGATCAGGTGGCAGAGCTACTGTAACTACAAAAAACCCAGTTTCTCTTATCAGTCCAACATGTGTCATCTTACTTCTGCACATTGGGATCTGGCAGGTTCTCCCGATGAATGACCATGTGTGCGTGGTAAGTTGCCTTCAAGGCAAAACGTCGGTTACAAATGCTACAGCCATAGCCTTTCTCCTTGTGAACCTCCATGATGTGCTTCAGGTACTCCTTCCCTCTGCCAAAAGACAACTGTGGAATGAACCAATAGTGAATGCAAGGGAAAAAAAGATCTTAGGAACAGCAACAATCTAGTGATTGGTAAGAGTCAGAGCGAGTAGACAAAAATAGTCTGTGTGTCACCAGATGAAAAAAATCTGGGACAGCTGGATTTAGTCCTGAACCTCTTCAGCCACTACAAGCACATTGCTATAGGACATTAGTTAACTCATTTGGAAAAGTAGCTTGAGATGGTATCTCTGCTTCTTACACTGCACAAGAAGAGGACCTTCAGTTATTTATGCAGTGAGGAAAAAAAAGCCTTAAAGAAAAACATATTTAACCTCCACTAGCTGTCAAAGCAATGACACCACAGATTGAGAAAATAAAATGTCTTTGGGACATGGTAAACTCTGGTCTGCATAGTATGCTTGGGCACTTGCTCCAGAGGAGCTGGTATTTCTAGGCATTGCAAGGCAGTGATTGCAGCTCAGCTCTTGGAAGTGCTACAGCTACAACAGACAGGTGCTCCACTACTTAGCTCCCTGGGATAAGTCACCCTGCAAATGCATTGTGTGCTCCAACACATCAGGGCAAAGAGGCATAATGACATGTTTCTCACAGCACTGCACAGCTTGGTGAAGAAAAAAAAAAAAAAAAAAGTCTTAAGAGTTCAGAAGAGCTGTTTCATGAAGACTCATTCATACATTGTTGTGTCCCTTAGGCAAATGTTTTCATCTAAAAAGAGCTTTCCCATCTCACTGCAGGTAACAACTCATTTTCCACAGCTGCTGCCTACACATCTGTTCAAAAACACCTGCAAAAGTGCTAAAAGCCCACTCTTTAAGAAAAAAAAAAAAAAAAAGCTTTCTAATGTGAATGGCACAACTACCCTCATTTAGAAGCATACAAATTTATATAGTTTATATATTGTTTTATAGTTGTATGCATTAAGTGGTAGGTATCAAAATGACCACTTTGAAAGTGACCCTGTGATTTGGTAGCAAATCTTTTTATGCTTACTGACATAAACTTAAAATCAGTTTGCACTTAAAAACAGTTTGCAGATAAGAACAGAAAATTATGTCCATAAACTAAGCCCTTGGATCACATTAAGTGTAAACTGTGAAACAAACTCTGATTTCCAAGGGCTGAGGCAATAGCTTAATTTTCGGAATTCCCTTGTTCCTATGTCAGCCTGGCTTTTTCTCACTGATTGTTTTTACATCCCACTCACACAAGCATAGTGTCCTTGAACATTAAGGACACAGAATCCAGATGGGCCTTATGGACCCTGTTCTCCCTCATAATTTCTTTAATCAATGGCAAAAACCATTCATCAAGAAGTTTCAAAAGTCTCTCTGCTGACTGAGTAAAGTCTCTCTTATACTGAGTAAAGTATGTTCCTGCAGTACTTTCAATGCTACTCTGTTAGTATGAGGGTAAGCCAAGAATAATTAGTCATGCTTAAAATAAGCAACAGTTTTAATCCTCCAAACTGGATATCCACTTGAGGACCATCTGATCTCATAAAAAATAACCAGTCTGTAGACTGTATCATTCAGAAATTAAATAATTATTTTAATTTGCATGCAGTTAAAAGGTAGTATAAGACTTGAACGTTCCTCTATTGTTTCTTCTTTCAGCCTTGCTCGTTTGCTTCCTTATGCACAGACAAGCACATGAATGCACATTCCTCCTTCCAAGCATCGAGCATTCACCTCACAGAACACCACCTACAGTCTCAAGGGAATAGCATCACTTCATAGACTAGCGGTAACATGCACTGCAGAAGGGAGCAGACCCTGTGGACTGGCTTTCTCTTTATTGAAACATTCATGTTACTCAAAACTCAGAACTATTTATAGGTATGTCCATTCCCTCACCCCATCCCAAAACAAGTTAATTTGAAAGTATTTAAAGCTACCTGGCACCTTTTGCAGCTATACTTGTGAGGTTCAGAATCTGCACTTTCATCAGAGTTGTCATCATTTTCCTCTGATGAGATCCCAATTTTACCAATGAACTCTTCCCTCTGGTGATCATCCATAAGAGCTATGTCCTGTGTAGGGCGGGAAAGAATACTCTGGTTTAATAGGTTAAATTTATCTTTCAAAAGGTAACACCTGGACAGTTTTTGTTGCCATCCCAACTGCTTTGCATTAACAATTACTTATTTAAAGTATCCTCCTGCTTCATTCAATTCAGGTAAACAAAGTTCCTCTGTCTATGACTAAACAAGGAGCAACTGTTTATTCAAGTAAGTAATAGTCATTTTTTTTTGTGTGTGTGAAAGGAACTTTAGTGTAAACAGAAACTCAATTGGTACAGCGTTACAGCCATAAAAGCTTCTTTATGAGCACCACTGAGTGATAAGATTCTCTTTCAAACCAATTCCTCACAATTCAGCATTAACCTAGTTTGATCAAGATAATCTAAGTTTGATTAAGCAGTAAGGATGGGGTTTTTTTGTGATTTGGAACTTTTTGACTAAACCAGGTAAGAACTCAATACACAGGCAGTTATGTTGGCATATAAAAGGGAATTACAATCACTTAACAATTAGTTAACAATTGTTCTCATCCATTTTTTCCTCACAAAGAGAGGATGACAGCAACCCCTCAGCTCAACCAAACTAAAGCTAGAACAGTATGTCTGTCTGCAACCTTCCTAGTAAATTATTCTCCCTGCTTTAAAGTGAGCAACTTCTGTGATTCACCCAAGGCCACAGAGGTGTTCTTTTTCCATAGTGTTCAAGATCAGTGTTCTGTAGCAGTAGCTAAAATACTTCAGACACAATAATCCATATACTCTGCAGCAACCCAGATGCAGAAAGAGAGCCATGGGTAAATCAGAGAACAGCTCTTACTAGGATGCGGTAGAAACATCCCTGCACAGGGTGCATAATCACTGTTGTGCTGCCAGTATGAACATTTGGCTGTAACAATCTCAATATATTTACTGATATGCTTATGTATCTGGTAGGTAACATGCCTTTTGGAATAACTTATTAAACACAGTACCTTAAAATGGACATGAATATGATCTCTTAACACATCCACCCTGAAAAATTTACGTCCACAGATTTCACAAGTGTACTTCTTGTCTCCATGCGTTAGAAGGTGTTTGTTCATATTGCTTCTACATGAAAATACCTAAAAGAAAAGAAGGAAGCAGTTTTGTGTCATGTCCAGAGGGGCTACAGTTCTCTGCAAGTTATCCAGCAGATAGCACAGAACATATTTACTGCCCTGTTTTACCCATCTGGGCCAGAAACATGTAGGAGCCTCCTGTTTACTAGCCAGCAGGCTACCTCAGAAGCTACTGGGACAGCAAGAGACAAGTGTGCAGTTCCAAGGAACTGACTGCAATTGGCTGTTCATCAGAGGGGAGCTTCTAAAAAAGCTGCATCAAAATTACACAGGGTAGATTTAGAAAGATTTAGATGGTGTCTTTTGAATCATGAATGTTCCTCCTATCTGTAAAAAGACACATCCACAAAACCTGCCTCCGTTCATGCAAAAGCATCAAAGGTCTACGCACCAATCTGACTTGCCTGAGTACATCTTGCACTATGCATTCTTAATACAGTCACTAGTTACATAGTCTTTGAACTTGTTCTGACAGCACTTAAGATCATGAGTGTTAAACACAGAAATGCAACAGTGCCATTACTTTGATTTCACATGAATTCAATCTGATTCCTTATAAAAAATTGCTTCTAACAAAAAATTAGTATTGATGCAGAGAGTCAACTCCAGCTGCTTATACACCAGCACAAAAAACTTCACTCTAAATAACATAACCCATTAGATTTTGCTGATGGACACGGTGGACACATTACACTGTGCCACACATCCTGAAAAACTGTCTGGTCTGAACCTCAGTTTTGTTCTTACTTTTGTCCCATCACCCACTGGCCACAGTGCACTTGGATATATAACAAAGTGAAGGCAGTTTAAAGCCTAACATCCTGGCTAGGCAGCAATGCTCACCAGTAACTGACCATGTGCCTGTCTGGCTTCCTGGCATGTATCTCCGTGCAAGTCATTTACCTCAACCATTTGGCATGCTGTGGGACCTGCCCAGGTAGGCTGCTATCGTGGCTTGATAGAAGGTGCCTCATTTGGAGGCACAGGCTTGAGTTGCACTGTACCCCTGGAGTATTTTTGGAGCTGCAGTGAAAAGCTTCGTGTGGCACACACTGGCAAAGACGCCTACCTTCCCGCACACAGGGCATCCCGAAGGCTCCTTCTTGTAGCGAACCATGTTTTCCGTGCTGTGCTCAAAGTCTTCTCTTTTCACACGCCTCACCCCTTAACAGAACAGTTCCCATCAAAAAAACAAAACAAAAAAAATAAACCATGGTTTTCCACTCCAATCTGCATGCCCTTTCAGGTGAATACTGTAAAGAAGAGTGAAACACCGGGAAAAAGCCTCAATGCAGAATTTAATTGCTAACAAAAGGATCATTTCTAAATTAAAACAGTGTCTTCAGAATATAAAAGAGGTCTACTGAAGAGATGTAGTATGGATCATTGGTTATTACACCAATTGTAAAGGGTCTGAAAATAGACATTTATTGCCAACACCTAGAAACAGGCAGATCTAGTGGGCCTTGACACTTTTGATCAGTTACCTGGCCCAGAAATTCCCCCTCACAGTCTTTTAAGGAGAGAAGCAATCGTCCGGCATCATCTTTAATGCTCAGTGGAGATTTCAGACCTCTTCCTCTGCTCGTTTCAGGAGGGAAGAGGGCTGCTGATGTTGTGACACATAAATGTGGGACACCTTGCATTACCATTCAACCCCTTGTCCTCTGCCTGTCCTCTAGTTCACAACAGAAAGGTCTGACTCACAAGAGCAAGCCAGTGCTGATCAGTCACATCCAAACCAACTTTGGTTTTATTATTAAGATCGCTAGATGCATTTTAGTCCATATTTTGGCACTTTACCATTACTCAAGTTTTTACAGAGCCTTTGAGTACCTATAATAACCTTAGATGTTTGAGATTTTGAATAGAAACCCGTTAGAATCTAATTTTAATATATTCTCAGTCTTGAAAGACAACATTACATGGCATTCCATTTGTACTAATTTATCCAGCAGTCACTTCCAGGTGTACATTGCAAGCTCATTGTCTGTCTTCACATTTTCCAGTTACTATGCATTTTTTTTTAAAGAAAGAAAAGAATTCAAAGAGGGTTTAGACTGGATATTAGGAAGAAGTTCTTCGGTACAAGGGTGGTAGGACTCTGGAATAGACTGCCCAGGGAGGTTGTGGATGCCTCCTCCCTGGGGATGTTCATGGCCAGACTGGATAAGGCCTTGAGCAGCTGAAAGGCATCCCTGCCTATGGCAGGGAAGTTGGAGTAGATGATCTCTAAGGCCCCTTCCAACCTAACTCATTGATTCTGTGTTTCTAAAATTAGCTAAACTGCTGGATAAGCCAAGCAACTTCCCTGTAGTACTGGATCCAGTCACATGAGGCTTAAAATAAGAAAAGTAGGTCCATCTCTTAGAAAGTTTTTCATGGGATCAGACAACTCCCCTCCAGGAACTGTTACTATGAATTTTAATGAAAGTCACATTTTGCTGAAAGCTGCTACTCTTACATCAGGTAACTGACAAGATAAAAAAAACCAACACCCCCCCCCCAGCAGAGCTACCATCAGAAGAATCTAATATGCAACCATTTTCTTAACCTTCTCATCTCTACCGCTGTTTCAAGAATAATGATTAGGTTGATCTGCAGTATATTTACCTTCCAAGTGTCGTCTCTGATGGTCAAGCATGACATCCTTCCGGTAGAACATCTTGTTGCAGATTTCACATGCAAACTTCTTGTCCCCATGTTTTTTCTTGTGTTTTGAAAGATTACTGTTGGTAGAGAAGAATCTGAAACACATCTCACATTGGAATGTCTTGTCATCTGTAAGCAAGAGAAACAACACAGCTCTTGAGGGTGAAAACGGATATTGTGTGTTTGTGAGTTGTTATTCTGTTAGACAAAAACTCTTTCTGAGTTTTAACATATAATCTCTTGCTATATGGATTGAGGAGAGAAACGCACAAACACGTATTTTTTAATTTTACTTTAAAAATAAACATCAATCTACTGAGTTAACTTGGGCTACCTATAACTTTATCACTGGAATGAACTGAAAGACATTTCTTTAGATGTAATAAATATATATGATGCTAACTTGAACAACAACTCTTGCATCACAGCTTCTTCACGCAGATTATTTCCACTGTGGTTTAGTATACTATAAAACTGTGATGGTTTGGGAGTTCCCCGCCCCCCACACTTTGTAAAATCACCCAGACTAGACTCAGCTGGCTGGAAGTTAAGGACTGAAGCTCTATTTACAGCTCAGCACGATATACAAGCAGATATATACACAATAGACAGGAATAGTTACAGAAATATACAAGCTAAAGGTAATATAGAAACGCATAACCCTTCCCAGAAATCAAAGTCCCCAGGAGGGGCTCCCAACCACCCTTCCACCTTCTTCCCACCCCTCTACCTTACCCCCAGGTTTGGCTCACGTGCAAGATGAGTTTGGAGGATTGGGCAGGGAGGTTAGAGGTAGAGTGGTTAGTTAGATTATTCAGCAGAGAGAAGAAGACCCACTAGGTCTCAGAGAGAGACCGAGAGACTGCCTTATCTATGTTTGTGTTCTTGTTCTTACACATTTCAGCAAGCCTATGAGTGAAGTAGACATCAGCGTTGTTTGCTTTTCACAGCCTGTAATTTTCTCCATTAAAATATTCCAATTAGCCTCAAACCAGCACAAAAACTAAGTTTGCAACAGATTCTGTTAACAGATGATTCAAGTTTTTAATGCTGTTAAAATCACTGCACGTACAGCAGTGCAACATTACATGAACAGCTGTGCCTAAGCACCAGAGTACTTCTTACCAGTACTGGTTCCTAATATCAGGCAGTACTGAATATTCCAGGAGAAAGTGTAAAATCTCCAGACCCCTGGGTTGCCATAGACCTATGGGGAATTTGTCTTGTATTCATGTTTCAACAGAAGTCTCCAGTACTGAAAGTACAGTCCTGTAGACGGAACTGTCACAGAGAATGCTATGGAAATTCTAAAAGAAGCAACAGTTTGATGCGTTAAAGAGTTGAGCAAAAACTACTAAACTACTGCTCATTTTGTTGACAGTCACCACAGACAAAAAAATGAGCTGCTGTTTTTGAATAAAGAGAATACTGGGGTTACTTGGCATTACTACCCATTCTTCGTAAGGCCATGGTTTTTGCACAAGCTGTGCCCTCTAAAAGGAAGTGAGAAAACCTTCGAGTGACGCTGTAAGGGGCAATTATCCAGGTGATTCTGGGTTAGGAGTTATTATGGGTCTACTAAAGTAGTGACAATGTAATTTTTAAAGCATAAGATCACTCAGCATAAATAATATTAATAACCACAAGGGATGGCTATGGGACAGAAGGACAGGTTCTAGTGACATCAAGAAAAAACACCTAGAGAGACTACTGCAACTCTAAAGAAAGCAAGAACCCTTTCCAGTTCCTCTAGTCCACAGAAACTTGGTAAACCTTAGTTTCAGCAAAGGAAGTTAAAGAAAGATGGTAATAGAGTATCTGTGAACAAGCAAATGAAATCCTAGTAAAGATAGTACACAGGGGAGCAGCAGACACTAAAAGAAGCAATACAGAAAGGGATTTGTTGCTCTGCAGATTACTGCATATACTTATCCCAGCAATGCAGGGAAGCAGAGGGGCAGGCTGCTAACAACTGATTATAAAAAAAAAAAAGAAAAATCTAAATGCTTACTTCCCCCTTGCTATTACTGTGCTGGAATGGATTTGTGGACATTTGTGGACAACATGTGAGCAGAGACGACAGGAAGCAGATGGTCAGCCATTCTCACCTGTTCTGCAGTTATGGAATTCCAATGCACTCTCTATCCGAAAGGCCTTTTCACAAGTGGTGCACTTGTATCTGTACTCACTGTCAACCTGAGGATTACAAGCAGTAAGTAAGAGGGGAAAAAGCCAAGTCATGTCTGACAGAGAAATCTAAATCTCTATTTTTTCTATTTTCTGTTTTACTATTATTATTATATTTTCCAATTTTTCTTCAACAGGACATTCAAATACCACTGATGCAAAACCATCCTGCCATGTTCCTGTATCTGAGTTCTCTCTCAAAAAACCTCATAGATCATGCACCTGTGTTCATGTAACAGTCTTCCTGATAATCCACAGTCCAACACAGAGACAGAATTTTGAGAAGCAAGATGTAACCTGCTCTAGAACACATGCCAGCGGTCTAATACCTTACAACCTCAATGCCAAGCAGCAACAGAAATATGCACTGATAAGGCCCCACTATAGGCATGTTTGATATTTATATGGCAGCAGCACTGACAGGCTCTCACCAACAGGCACAGTGATGCTCCACTGTACATTTACAGGAGCACACAACCTTTATGACACAGCCTGTACTAAGAGAATTCACACATGAAGTGATGCTGTAAGGTGGGGATAAATGAAATAGGACAAGCAAACAAAACTGGAACAGTCCTATTTAGTACCACAAACTGAAATCACATCTGCCCTCTAGATCAAGCAGGTCCTGCTAACTCCAGCTTGTCTTGTTGTTAACTTATGCCTGAAAACAACTTTCTATAGGAAATTCAGACGTGAAAAAGAAGTTGAATGCTCAAAAGCTTGTCCACGCTTTATAAAATTTATCAGCTATTTTAACAGATGTTACCTCTCCCCATCAGTCTTGTCTTACTCACACAGATATCTGCTCAAACATAATAGATCCGAGCTCCCCAGTTAGCACACAGAAGCTCAAGGTATGTTTTCATCTAATCTCAGAGCCCACTAGTTATTGCCACTCACTTCGTTCCTGCTGTGCTTGTAGGAAACATGCTGCTTCAAGCTCTCTTTACGGCTGAACAGCTTGGCGCATTCCTCACATTTAAACAGTTTGTCACCTGAGGAGATCAATCAGGATAAAATAAAACAAAGAAGGTAGTCAGTGACTGATAACAATCAAGTCCAAGCAAGAAAGTGGGAACCAAAGTGCAAGCAACTGCAAAGAAACAGGCTAGCGATGAGAAACCTCAATAATTTAGGAGGTCCAAATAGTGGATTTTACCCTTTTCAAACAATTTTGTTGGGTCTCCCCATCCTTCTTCAGTAATTCTTTTTCACTTAATCTTTAGAAACAGGTTACAGACCCCTGGGACTGTAGATCACAAGCTAGAAACGCATCCTGGCTTGTATTAGAAACTGTGGCCAGCAGGAACAGAGAGGCGATTACCCCCCTGTACTCAGCACTGGTGAGGCCACGCTTCAAGTATTGTGTTGATTCTGGGCCCCTGGCTATAGAAAAAAAAATATTAAGGTGCTGGAGCACGTCCAAAGAATGGCAGAGAGGCTCATGATGGGCTTGAAGCACGTGATCTACAAGGAGCATCTGAGGGAGCTGAGGTTCTTCAGTCTGGAGAAGAGGAGGTTGAGCAGAGACCTCATTGCTCTCTACAACTACCTGAAAGGAGGCTGTAGCAAGGAGGGAGTGGCCTCTTCTCCTCAATGACAGGAGACAGGACCAGAGGAAATGGTTTCAAGTTGTCCCAGGGGAGGTTTAGGCTGGATATCAGGAAATACTTCTTTACCGAAAGGGTTATCAAACATTGGAATACTCTGTCCAGGGCAGTGGTGGAGTCACCATCCCTGGGGGTGTTCAAGTGCTGTGTGGACCTGAAGCTTAAGGACATGCTTTAGTTGACCCTTCAGTACTGGGTCAAAGGTTGGACTTGATGATTCTCAATGTCTCTTCCAAACGGATGTATTCTGTGATTTTGTGAAAGCATTCAGCTAACACACAGCAATGTTAATCATGTGCCTGTGAGGGTGGGGTTGATATACATGTATATATTTGAAGGCAAGAATTGTGCTGGAAAAAAAAAATNGCAATCCCTCCTGCAAGGACCCTCTTCCCCCTTCGAGAGAGGTGTCTCCTGTTTGGGCTCAACAACCCTGGTGCTGTAAAGGCCTCAGCATTGTCAAAGAACCCAAATTTGTGGTGGCGACACCATCCCCGGAGCCACATATTAAAAGAATCTATCCTGCTGCCTAATCCAATGTCTCTGCCATCAGTTGGAATGATGGAAGAGAAGATTATTTGTGCGCCCGAGTCTCTAATCATTCGCCCCAAGGTCCTGAAGTCTCTCTTGATTGCCCGAGGACTACCAGTCATTATTTCTTCTCCCCCTATGTGGAAGATTAATAATGGATAGTAATCCGTAGGGCTGCTTCACATGCTTTGGTCTAGGTAACTACAAATGTTTCCAAGAGAGAGTCAAAACAAAAGAAAAAATATCTCTCTTACAATTATGTATCCCGTTTTCTAAGACCAGCTTAGCTCTTTTGATCGTAGATGGAACCAACAGGAGACAGAAATCAAGGTGCAAGTAAAGCAAAACTAAACTCACCATGAGAACGGATGTGCCTGCTGAGGTTGCTGCTGTTCTGGAAGATCTTACTGCAAATACTGCATTGATAGACTCGCTTGTGCTCCCCAAGCTGTTTTATCAGCTTCCGCCGTATACCATGTCTACTGGAGAGAATTAAACTTCTTTTGAGGGACATGGTGTTTTGGTGATGGGCAAACCTACTGGATTAGAGAAAGAAAGGTAGGGACTGAAAGGTATCCCACAGGTTGCAAGAAAGTTCCACCAGCTGGCAAAAGCTAGAGTGTAATGCTCAGCCTCTGCTGGGAGGGAGAGGTGCCTGGAGCTTCCTCATTGCCAAGCTACGCTCCTGGCCACCCCCTGCAAGCAGCAGATGTCAGAGTGCAGTTCGCTCCAAATCATCTTCACCCAGCACAAATGAGGAAAAAAGCACCATCCACCAGCCTCAGAGGTTCTCTTAGCATGCCCCTCAGAGGGACATAAAAGATCTGTTCTGCTTATCCTCTGATAATCAGCACTACCTCAGTTTAGAAAGCTTGGCAGTTTGCGTGCAAAAGGCGTATACAAGAGGGCGGCAGGGCACCAAGAAGCAGTAATGATTTATTTCCTCATACAGCCACCCACTGCAATGCATCTTTGATGGCTCTCTCTGTTAAGGACTTTAATATATACCATTAATAGCTAATTTTTAAAAATTAAGTGCTCTGTTGCACACACATACAAAAAAAAAATTCAAAAAGCTGATTTAACCCAGACGAAAAGGCATAAAGGGATCTAAATTAATCAAATTATATTTAAGAGTCTCCCTGATGTTCTATTATACTGAGAATTCCCTCTCCACTGCTCTGAATCTGAAGTATCACATGCACAAATCAACAAGAAGTCATTCGTGACTTACAGTCACAAGAAAGACTGAATAGTAATAATAATAATTAGCATAATTTTTTAAAAACAAAATTCTCTTTTTCTGGTTTACCATCAACATTCAACAGGAGTAATATTTCTACTTGCAGCTGCAGGAGGCTTTTGGAATCATACTGAACAAAAGAGTAACATGATGGAAAATTAAAGTCTTATGGTTTATACTCTAAAATTCTACCACCAATATCTTACCATCTGTGCATCATTCTCTGGTGCACAAGCCATCCCTGTGGCACTCAAAGTCAGCTCTTGTAGCAGCAGCAGACAATTTTTTTGCTAATAAAAACCAGTAGAGCCAGAAGTGGAGCACAGTTGTTACACGCTACTTAATTAATTAATGCTACTGAGAGGAAATTCTCCATCCCAGAACACTTACTTTGTCACTGGACTGATGCTATTTGTGGTGCTAGGCACCTTTCCTAAAACCAGTTCCATAATCCTCTCTTCTGCAGCTGAAGGCACGGCTACCTCTTCTGGTGGGACCTCAGTTACAACCTCAGCTACGTGTTCCACTGCAAACACATCATGAAAATACATTGTTAATGTGGATATCCTAGAAATAAAATCTCAGATGCATACTTTGTAAGGAGATGTGGCACGCAACACATTATTTGTCTACAAACATGTTAGTTGTCAATCAAGGATTACTAATGAGTAGGTAGCACTTGCAAGACAGAATGTGGCTACTGAGTGACAAGGAAGATGTAGCCAATACCTCTTAAGGAGAGATAATTTCTTACTTTTTCAGCCTATCACTAAGGGATCAGTTGACTGTGCATCATGACTTTTCCTACCAGAACTTCCCTTGAAGGTAGATGAGGTCCTGAAAAAGGCCATTCTGAAGAATGAACCTCAAGGTAGAGAGAGGAAGGTATCTCCTTTTGAGAGAGAGGACACTTTCTCTGCTGTTCCTCCTTGCATAAAGCTAGACAGGTCTCTTATAACCACTACCCTGGGTTTAAACTGGCAGAGGGGAGATTTAGACTAGATGTTAGGAGGAAGTTCTTTACAGTGAGGGTGGTGAGACACTGGTACAGGTTGCCCAGGGAGGCCGTGGCTGCTCCCTCCCTGAAGGTGTTCAAGGTCAGATTGTATGAGGCCTTGAGTAACCTGTACTAGTGGGAGGTGTCCTTGCCTATGGCAGGGGGTTGGAACTAGATGATCCTTGAGGTCCCTTCCAACCTTACCATTCTATGATTCTCTGGGCTTCTCTATTACTAATACCATCACAGGAGAATGCAGGTGATCTAAGTGTAGATGCTGCAATGTTTAGCATGGACAAGACCCTCAGAGACAGTTAACAGAATCACAGAACGCTAGAAATTGGAAAAGACTTCCAGAGATTGAGTCCAACCCCTCTGCCAAAGTAGGATTCCCTTGGGTAGTCTGCACAGGAATGCATCCAGGTGGGTTTGGAAAACTCTCCAGAGAAGGAGACTCCACAATCTCTCTGGGAAGCCCATTCAAAGAAGTTTCTCCTCATATGAGGAGAAACCTTCTATGTTCAAGTTTGTATCCACTGTTCCTTGTCTAATTACTGCGCACCACCGAAAAGAGGTTGGCCCCCTCTACTTGACACCCACCCCTCAGATATTTACAGACAAAATCTGTAAATCATCTGGTTTAGTGAATCTAACTAAAAATCTCCATCTTGTCTCCATGCTACTTTTTAGGCTTTTCTGAGAAGGCATCAATACAGATGAATAAGGGGATGCATGCTTAGCATTTTCTAAAGTTTTGCTTTACCTGGAGAATCTTCATCTTCAACAATGACAATAGGTGTTTCTGCTTTTGCTGTTTTGGGCTTTCTTCCCCGCCTGGCCTTCCTCCTTGAGTCTGTACTGGCACTGGCTGCTGCATCAGAGACCACTGGCTGGTCCTCAGAGGGAGTTTCTGATGCTTTCTCTGCAACAGTCTCATTTTGGCTGGTTCGGGGGGCACCTTTGGCTTGTTCCAGGTGACTCAGCAAATGTTCTGGGTGGATGGGAAAGAATAAGAAAGTAAGGCTGAAAGAAACTGTCATGGAATACTCGAAGGGATAGATCCAGTTGAAGCCTATCCATCAGGTCAATCTGATTTAGCAGAGATTCAACACCAAATTATTTAAAAAGCAGTCACAACACCTTCCTGAATAAAAGCACAGCAGCTATCAAATATTTCAGTGATTGTTCACAGGGACTGAATTTTTAAAGAAATGTGTTAGATATCACTGTTAAAAAGGTTGTGCTCCCTGATCAGGGATGTGTTTCCTTTTCCAAAATAATTCATCAAATAGCCAGAAGACTTACTTTAAATTCTCTTGAAAACTGCATAAAATAGCTGCAAATGAAATGCAGGGGAAAAGAGAAAGATTTTGGAAAAAAAAAAAAAAAAAAAAAGTATTACATTACCTTGACTAAATCTGTGCCGTAAATACCAGGCAGATATCATTAAGTTAAGCTGGTATTACTGACCTTACACATTGCTCATGCAGATCCTCATCCCTGACATTCCTAACATTCACGTTATCTTAGAATCTCAGAATTGCTTTTATTGGAAAATACCTCTAAGACTATCAAGTCCAACCACCAACTTAACACCACCATGGCCATCAAACCATGTCCCAAAGTTCCATGTCCACATGTCTCTTGAACACCTCCGGGGATGGTGGAGTCCACTACACTCCTGAGCACATTTTCCAAATCCTGACCATTCCTTTAGTAAATTTTTTTTTTTTTTCTAATATCCAACCTAAAGCTCTCCTGGCACAGTTTCAGGTCCCTTCTTCTCATTCTATCACCTGATAGCAGGGAGAAGAGACCAACTCCCATCTCACTGCAGCCTCCTCTCTGGATGCTGCAGAGAGCAGTGAGGTCTCCCCTCAACCTCCTCCTCTCCAGACCAAACAACCCCAGCTGGCCCCAGCCAGACTTGCCTTCCAGACCCACCACCAGCTCTGTTGCCCCTCTCCCAACACACTCCAGCATGTCTCATTCTGCCACATCATCACCTTGCTGCATTTTCTAGACAACAGTTTTGTTTCTTCAACTTTACAGCTTTTTTTAATCCAGAAACTCACCACAGCCATATCCAGAATATCACTATTTCACCTTCCCTGCCATTCTTCTTAAAGGAACATGATAATCAAAATCTCTATCTTACTACATCATGGATGGGGCATGGCTCCAGCATCCTGCTCCAGAGGAGCATAATACTCCCAACGCTTCTCAGTACTCTCTCACTGAATTCTGGAACTTCTTACCTGTCAGCAGCTGGGGCTCCTGGAAAGCAGATGAACACACTTTACATGTCCACTGGCTGGACTCTGCTTCTGCAGCTCCACTGCCTTCTGGAGCAGTCACTAAATCATAACAAGAAAAAACATTAAGAAGCTTTGAAAATGGGAAGGTGACAAATCCCCACAGTTTTGCTTATCCTTCAAGAGCTCCCTGAGTATCAGAAGTTGTGATTTAAGTATTTAAGAAGCCCATAAGGGCTGCTGGGACAGCTTCAGGACTTTCCAAATGTGAACACTTGAAACACTGTAGCAAGTAAGAAGTCGGAACAGAAACTAAAGGGTGTCAGAAGAGAGGAGTATCTGCGTTCTTATAAACTCTTACGGATAACTGGTCCTGATGCACCTTGCATTCTGGGAATTGACTTTTTGAGACAAGGTTGTTTCAAAGATCCTAAAGGTCACAAATGGGTTTCTGGAATAGCACCTGTAGAAACTGAGGATGGTAAACTGAAGTTGTCCATCAGACCTGAACTTTCAGATGAATCGGCATCATGACATAGAGGATCTGAAACTGCCAATTGC
>VWZE01008566.1:0-13978 GCA_013396675.1 Eubucco bourcierii
ACCATTCTATGATTCTATGATTCTATGATTTTTGACTTAGATACCAGAGTTATGCAATGGAGTGGGGTAAAACCAGATGAGCTATTGTCTCCCCTTCTACTCTAAAAATGGCAATAATATAATGCCTTCATCTAACAGAAGTATTATGCATAAAAATTCAATAACCTTCATAAAATCCATGGATGCTACAAAACACAAGCAGTGTGGAAATGCTAGGAAGAAATCAATCATTCTGTCTTCAGAGTGAAATCTGAATTTTGTACAGTAAATAAAGCTTGTGAACATTGGTTGAAACGGAAAAACAAAATCATAGAATCATAGAATGGTAAGGTTGGAAGGGACCTCAAAGATCATCCAGTTCCAACCCCCTGCCATAGGCAGTGACACCTCACACTAGGACAGGACACTCAAGGCCTCCTCCAACCTGGCCTTGAACACCTCCAGGGAGGGAGCATCCACAACCTCCCTGGGCAACCTGTGACAGTGCTTCATTACCCTCACTGCAAACAACTTCCTCCTAACTTCCAATTTAAATCTCTCCTCTGCCAGTTTAAACCCACTGCCCCTTGTCCTGGCATTGCAAGACCTTGTAAATAGTCCCTCCCCAGCCTTCCTCTAGGCCCCCTTCAGTTATTGGAAGGCTATTATAAGGTCTCCTGGAAGCCTTCTCTTCTCCAGGTTGCAGAGCCCCAACTCTCTCAGCCTGTCCTCATAGCAGAGCTGCTGCAGCCCTCTGAACATCTTTGTGGCCCTCCTCTGGGCCTGCTCCAACACTTCAGTGTTGGCTTCAGTGTCGCCTTGTTCATTAGTAGTCAGCTATCCAGTCTGTTCTCTAAAGAAGGCTGGGACCTTGTAGAAAAAGTAACATGCAATCATTTGATTAAAACAAGAAAGACAGGAGGTGCAAGTAGATTTTTTTTTTCCCCAGTGTCTGAAGTGTTTTTTTAAGATCAATTTAGTTCAACCATTTTTTTTCTAACTATTAATATATAGAACAATATAAATTTACTTTTCCCATTTCTTTCACCATGAAATATATTCTGATGAATTGCTGGAAAACATAACTAATATGAGACTATTAATACATCAGTAAATTAGATATAAAAGAAGCATACCAATCCTGAGATGCAGGTGGCGGTGTATGTGGAATATAAATGCCAGCTAATGTAGTACAAAAGTGCAGAGCAACTAACAAAAATTACCTAACTGTTACAAACAGGTCTCCACAGCTATAAAGCAAAGATTTGAACTGTATCTCATTTACACAAGTTTTATGCTTAGGGAGCTCCTGATTTACGCAGGTGTCAGAGAAAAGAGAATCAGCCCAATTATAGTCTGAATTTATTGTGCCATCACATTAGCCAGTTTAGCTATTTCAGTGATGACCGTGTCATTAACATCTTTTCAGGACAGCAATAACTGAGTCATTTTTATTGCTGTAATTAATATTGATGGCAATGAAACAAGCAATATAGGTGCTTGACTCGTATGTATTGCAGATAATTATTGTGAAAGTGACTTACTTTCTGTTCATCTTTGCTTCTTGTTAGTTATACAAACTCATACTTGCCATGGTTATTTCATGTAATTCTATATCATTTATGCAGATATAGATAGATAGGCAGGTAGACAGACAGACAGACTGATAGATAGACAGATAGATATTTAAATACTTTCAAAATGCTTTTCAGCCATAATATAAAAATATTTCATGAGTCACAGACTAGTAACCCTGTCATCTGTCTTAGATAAAACATTCAGCTATTAGAGATTCAGTCTTCTCTAAGGGATCTTATGATAGAATAATAGAAATATAAAAGAGGGAAAATATCCCAAACATTCATTTTGGGATAATCTCCAAAGGGAAAAAAAAAATAAAAAAAATCCTTCACCTGCAAGTTATTATCTAGCAGAAGAATGGAACAGATGAAAGCTATGATTTTGTATTACTCTAAAAATAAAGGAAGGCAGGAGAAGAGTTTAGCGGTGACAATTTGCTTTTATAACACATATCATAAACCTGTAGCTTCTTTTGTCTCTCACAGAAAAGAGAGAGTTTTTAGAATATATTATAAACCTTATTATTCCTTTCACTAATTTGAAGTAAAGCATGATTTCAAATAAGATAGAAAAACTCATGACTTAGAGAAGAAAGAAGTTGGGGGTTTTTTGTTTTGTTTGTTTTTCAAATATGTTGTCATGTCAGTTTCTGTTACATTAAAGAATTACCCAATATAGGGAAGACAATACTTCATTCAACTCAGAGTTAGACAGGCCAAGTGCTCACTTTCAACACTTGTGCATTCATAAGCACATGGAAGTTTAAAACCAGTTCAAACTACTTCCCACTCAGATCCATTGGTTCCTGCCCATGAGACTCCTTTCTTTTCTCCAAGATCTTCTTCTGGCTTCTAGAACTGGTAACTGGCATCCAGCTTCTTTGAAAAAAAAATAAAAAAAAAATTGTACAATATTTCACAGGTTTATTTTTTTTAGATATAAAAATTTTGGACCTGATCTTCATTTATTTGAGGCAGGTATTGCTACTAGAAAAGTCCATTCATTGTGTCACTTTATATATATATAAAACTGTGTACAGTTCTGGAGCCCTCAGCACAGGAAGGACATGGAAGTGTTGGAGCAGGTCCAGAGGAGGCTACAAAGATGATCAGAGGGCTGGAGCAGCTCTGCTATTAGGACAGGCTGAGAGAGTTTGGGTTCTGCAGCCTGGAGAAGAGAAGGCTTCAAGGAGACCTTATAATAGACTTCCAATATCTGAAGGGGACCTAACCTACAGGAAGGCTGGGGAGGGACAAGGTCTTGAAATGACAGGGCAAGGGGCGATGGGTTTAAACTGGCAGAGGGGAGATTGAAACTGGATGTTAGGAGGAAGTTGTTTGCAGTGAGGGTAGTGAGGCACTGGCACAGGTTGCCCAGGGAGGTTGTGGCTGCTCCTTCCCTGGAGGGGTTCAAGGTCAGGTTGGAGGAGGCCTTGAGTAACCTGTACGAGAGGTTTGGTGGTTTTTTTTGCAAAGGACTCTGCCAGGAGGAAGATCTCTACAACCAATATCTAATTTGATGAAACATAGAAATCAATTTTTTTCTACTGAGATAGATTCCTTATAAATCATGAAAGGTGCTTATAGAATAGAGTCTGCTTGCGTGAGGAGTGTGCAGATGTGGTGCTTAAGGACATGCATGATTCAGTGGTGGAATTGTCAGGTTTATGTTAATGGTTGGATTCGATGATCTTGGAGGTATTTTCCAACATTAATGATTCTATGATTCTATAGAAATATTTTGCACCATAATTCTTTAGCAAAAGAGCAGGCATTAGCATCAATAGTTTAACCAGCATCGAGTTATTTAACTGGAATTGGAGAAGGGAAGCAAACCCACCATCCCTATTTATAGGAAAATTTCAGGGTAGATGTCCTTTATACTTCAAAATTATTTGTGCATTTTCAGACTTTAACTTTTACTATCCTGTGACAACTTTTTTGCAACAGAGAAGAATTTTTCCACATAATTTGCAATGGAGTAAAAATCATCTGGGTTTGGTTTAAAATTTGTTTGGATAGGCACATGGATAGGCAGATAGCAGCTCCAGATTAATGTAAAAAATTCCCCGTGGTCTGGAGTGAATTAAATGTTGTTCTGAGGTGATTTGTTCTCTCTGGAAATCTGTCTCTGCATCTTGGGTGTTTTACCTTTGCTTATCAGCTTTGTTTTCCTCTTCAGTCTCGTGCAAAACTGGAGAAGAGGGAAAGAACTGGGTACACAGGAAGGTCATATAATAAGGCTGATGACAAAATTAATGTTAATACAAAAATGATGGAGAAAAGAACCAGGTACAGTAAGGTCATATTAAAAGGCCAATGACAAAATTAGTATTAAAACTCTTAGGCAAGACTGGGAAAAGTAGACATTTCTGGAGAGATTATTAAAATTGGTAAAAAAAAATTGCATCAAAAAAGGTTAAAATACTCAGTTTTGGATACTGAGTTTCATAATTCACCTGTTTCTGCAGCTAGGCTTATGCTTACCATCTACTTTCTACCCCTTTACTCTGCTCTTGTCAGACCCCACCTGGAGTCCTGTGTGCAGTTCTGGAGCCCTCAGCACAGGAAGGACATGGAAGTGTTGGAGCGGGTCCAGAGGAGGGCCACAAAGATGCTCAGAGGGCTGCAGCAGCTCTCCTATGAGGACAGGCTACAAGAGTTGGGGCTCTGCAGCCTGGAGAAGAGAAGGCTTAGAGGAGACCTTAGAGTACCCTTCCAGTATCTGAAGGGGGCCTACAGGAAGGCTGAGGAGGGACTATTTACAAGGTCTTGCAATGCCGGGACAAGGGGCAATGGGTTTAAACTGGCAGAGGGGAGATTTAGACTGGATGTCAGGAGGAAGTTCTTTGCAGTGAGGGTGGTGAGGCACTGGCACAGGTTGCCCAGGGAGGTTGTGACTGCTCCCTCCCTGGAGGTGTTCAAGGCCAGGTTGGATGAGGCCTTTAGTGAGTTGTACTAGTGGGAGGTGTCCCTGCCTATGGCAGGGGGTTGGAACTAGATGATCCTTGAGATCCCTTCCAACCTTACTATTCTATGATACTTTATTTCCAGTCTACTGGACTGTCTTCCCAAGTAGTTCAGAATGGCATAATGCTTTAAAGTGTACATAATGTTTTATCTATATGTGATTTAAATAAAATTATGACCATTACAGATGATCCAGTTGCTATAACAGGGTTTTATGTTTGTCATAAAATTTTAACACATAAGAAAATGAATCAAAATGTATCTCCCCAATGGTCATTAAATAATAACTCTACATTGCCTATCATACTTAAGTATCTTATTTTAAAACCTCATGAAGAAAAGAGATGTAATTAGGTTGATGGATATTTTTGATAGGGGAATAGTAATGTCTCTTTCAATGATAATGCAAAAGGATGAAATTCTATCTAGTCATTGTACTGACTTTCATTACTCAGGCATTACACAAATGCAGTTTGGGGAAATGAACTGAAAAAGACTCAACTGAATATTTGGAGAAAAAATAAAAAAGGGTGATCGATGTGGTGACAGGAGATAAAGACAAATTCTTTCCCATCCTGAGGTGAAGAAAAATATAGATAGAGCTTAGAAAGAGTGATAGAGGAGTATGCACTTTCTCTCTACTCACTAACAATACCGAAGACCTGTTTATGAGTCAATCTTAAGAAATGTGATTTGAGGGCAATGTGAGTTTCACTACTGTCTTAATATTCTTCAAGATGGAAGATTCATTTAATCTAAAGTTGACACCTATATGTTTCAGTGGGTTGGATGTCCACACTTCATTAAATCTCTCTGAAGATCATCTTCATTTCCATTAGTCTTGTAAAATAGGAAGATACTCACCTACTTACAGCAGGGTAACTTCATATCTTTTTTTTCCCTATGGTTTCTTGCCTGAAAATGCAGCCTGACTTGTGGTGACTGCAGGGTTGGATAACAGGATGTAAGCACAGTGTCACTATCCTCAGAGACTGTAATTTCCAAAACATTTAGAATGAAACCCATTGCTCATGCACATCTGACAGATATCAAAGGAATTCATAGAGTTATAGAGTCACAGAACGATTTGAATTGGAAGGTACATTTAAAGAAAATATAACCTAAATCCCTTGCCATAAACAGGGGTGTATTCACTAAGTCAGGTTGCTTAAGATTCTGTCCAATATGTCCTCCACCAATAGCAGGCCACCCACAACTTTTCTGCATCATCTCTTCCATTGTCTTGTTAACCTCTTCATAAAATACATGCTCTTTATAGTCAATTGAAATCTACCTATAAACTATTGAAAGACCTGTTGAAAGACCACAGAAGGTCTCTGTCACCTTCTCTTCTTCAGGGTGAATGTCCTCAGCTGAGGAAATGTTTCAGTCCTCTCATGATCTTTGTGGGCTTTCAATGGACCTGCTGCAAGAGCTTCATGGTTTTCTTGCATTGGAAACTGTGAGGCTGGATGCAGTACCCCAAGTAGGTATTCGTGAACCAAGTACTTGTGAGAAGGGGCAGAATCATCTCCCTTAACCTGCTGACCACAATTCTTTTGATGTTGCCCAGGATACAACTGTCTTTCTGTACTGCAAGTGCGCATTGCTGGCTCACACCCAATTATTTCATCCTCCAGTATTTCCAAGTCCTTCTCCACAAGGATGTTTTGATCCTTTAATCCACCCGTCTGTATTGATACCAGGATTTGCACTCAGCTTTATCGAACTTCATCTCCTGCAGCACTTAGTGTGGTGTCATCAGCAAACTTGATGAGGGTACACAGCCTAAACCATTGTTCTGGTTTTGCTGAGACAGAATTGTAGGACAGCCATGGGCTGTAGGCAATTAACAGCTCTGAGTCAGCAAGAATAACTGACTTGAGTATGGTCATAGGTGTATCACAGACCATGAGCATCACACAGTGTAAAGAAGGAAGTTTGCTAGGGAGAGAGAAGTGTCTTGCTAGAGCCTTCTTCTTGAATTTTGTGTTTGGGACACCATTATTGTTATTCCCATCATTCCTTCCTGCTCTCGAGGGCTGTTTTTCTGTGTATTGTGACTACAGCACTGTTAGTGGGCTGAGTATAACTATGTAACTTGTACTTATGTTGGTGCCAGTTTGGCTATTTCATTAAATTCCATTTCATTTCAGCCAGTGGATCCCCTCTCCTTTTCCTTGTTCTCTTTCTCTTTGAGTAGAGGTTACTGGATGATAGAGTAACTGCTCTAGTTGAGTCCCAGATATCAATTAAATATAGACAATCATTGATTAATATATTATTAGTGACAAATAGCAATTGCTTTAGTTTGCATCTCTAAGAGGCTGATTGCCACTTGGGTGTCAAGTCACTGACTGTAACTTTGTGAATGCAGACATGCAGCAAATTTCTCATCCTTTCAACAGTGCATCCATCAAACCCGTATTTCTCCAATTTAGCTTTCAGAATGTTGTATTTGGAGTGTATCAAAAGCCTTACAGAAGTCTGGGTAGATGATAGGTGCAGTTTCTTCCCCCATCCAGTGTTGCAGTCACTATTGTAAAAGGCCACTGAATGATTCAGTGCCTATGGCAGGGGGTTGGAACTAGATGATCCTTGAGGCCCCTTCCAACCTTACCATTCTATGATTCTATGATTCTATGAATGATTCAGTGGTTATTTGCCCTTTGCCCTTTCCCAAACCATGTTGATTGTTTCTAATCATGTTTCTGTCTTCCACATGTTCTTCCAGGAGAATCTGTTCCAGGATTGTACTGGACCTAGAGCTGAGGTAAGGCTGAATCTTTCATATCTTTCTCTATTTCCTGTGAAAGCTGGGAATAAAATGCAGATGTTCTGCATAGAAAGCACTTTATACATAGGATCACTGAGAGAAATGGCAGCTCCTTTCACTGAGCAATGAACTATCCAGCCAATTAACTGTTCACTGAGCTACTAATAACACCTAAGGATCTGTACTGCTGTGTTTCCATCTATAGAAGGTGAAGAACTCAGTCAAAATATAAACAGTGAAATGTATAGTGTTTTTATGCTTTACGTATCTCAGGGAATTGATCTTTACATGGAATACACACTGCTCCAAACTAACTAATACTAATAATAAAAACAAACAAACAAAAAACACCGCCAACAGCAAAAACAAAACAAAAAAACAAACCCCAAGCAACACGTACACAAACACACATACAAAAGCAAACAACAAAAAAAGCCTCCCCCCGCCCCCAAACCAAACCAAACCAACCAACCAAAGCCAGTTATGTGCAGAAGAATGTGCAAATTGCCCTGTCTCAAGAATAATCTTATTCTGGTAAGTTTCTGTTGAAATTAGCAAGAGATATTTTATTATTTTCATTGTAAATTTAGAACTTTTGAAATTCCCAAGCGGAAAGTAGAGAGATTGGGCCAGCAAGATAACATTAAATATATATATATATATATATATAAATTAGGTGATACAGGACTAATCTAGTGTTTAAAAGCTTGTCATCTAAGATTAAGCAAGTCTCTTTTCAGGCAGTAGAGAGAAATAGGCATCCAAGAGATTTCAGCTTAAAAAAGGACCTTGATTCAGATGAATCACCCTTGGAAGCATTTCTTCCTTTAATTGACTACAAATGCACATCTTGCATATGTTGAATAGTTGACTTAAATGCTTAAAATTTTGTGCAATGAATTACACATGGGGAAAAGTGTTGGGTTTTTTTGTTTGTTTGGTTGGTTTGTTTGTTTGTTTTCTAAAGTCCTAATGTCTTCTCATTATAGTTATATATTTCTAAATAGAACAATGATGGATTTGAAAACTGTACTTGGCTTCTCAGAATCACAATAACTGAAAAACTTTATTCAAAGCCATTAGTCTTTCTGGTGCTTTATTCATTGAGATAATGGAGGGGAAATTGAAGAATGTCCTAAAATGCAAAAATGCACAACATTGTACTGGGCAAATTTTTACTCTCAGGGGCAGGAAAAAAGTAAAATAAGAAAATGTATGTCTTCCTTAAACACTTATTCACCTAGTGGGTAACCTGAAATTACTAAATTGGGGAATATGTGCTGGAGTTAAATACAAGATATCAAACCTTATAGGACTGTTAGTATGACAGCTTTGAAAAAGAAACCTAGTTCATATTTTGTAGGTTTTTAAAAGGCAAGCTGTTTGTTGCACAAACCAAAGAACTCTTTTCAGAGATTCCACAATCTAGGCTAACATATTATTCATGAAAAAAATGAAATTCATTAGAAGTTCAGGGGAAAAAATTTCATTAACATTTTATTAAAATTTCTTGTAAAATAACCAGAAAAAAAGTTGTTCCTATAGCATCTTCTTATCTACAAAAAACCCTATGATTTATGGACAGGAATTTTTGAGTTTAAAATCTGTTGAAAAGTTGACTAATTTCTAGCACTTAAGCCTGTTACACAGTTTATACAATTGTGTTGCTTTCTGTACTCCTCTAATAACTTTAAAACACATTATCCAATTTGACAGGCTGCTGAGATCTCAAAATAGACAACAGGTAACAGAAAGAGAAGAGGGGCTCTATTTCAGCAGAAGCACAAAGTCAGCAGTTGAGTTAATTAAGGGCTGGCCAATAGCACCATCACGGTGTTAATGATCCTTGCTTGGAGGGGTGGTGGAGTTCTTGGGACACATGGAAACCTTGATGAGGAAAGAAGTCATACCATGGTGGCTCCACATCGTATTGTGATGTGGAAAAGTGGAGGGAAGCAGAATCCTAAAGTGCAGGGAAGCAGGCCTCAGTTCCATTGTACAAAGAAAAGCTTGCGGGAGGTACTGAAGCTTGGACTTCATAGTGTGGGATTATTAGCAATGGACAAATGTATGTAGGCTCAGTGTTATTTTCAGTGCCACTGATCTCCTTAGCATGCTTCCAATTTGCAGTAGAATAGCTAGTATTTGAGAGGTTTTGAGAAAAATCATAAGTAATTTTCATAAGAAAAAGGACACTACATTTTTTTCTATATTTTTTGTTATTCAGTAGATTCCCATTATGACTTTTGACTGCCTTGTAATAAAGTCCGTGCAGTTCCCCAGAATAATCTTACCAGTCTAATAATACTGAGCCTTACTTTGTGTCTTTCTTTGAGATTTAGAGTGACTCTTGAGAATTTTTGCTCCTCCCCCATCAACTCATCACACAAATATGCACAATTAAAGATATATAAACCTCCTACATTTGATACTTTGACAGAATTTTGAAACTCATTCTTGTAATGACATACAGTTGAGAATGAGGAAAGCCATAATGATTCAGCTTGGTCATAATTTGAAAGAAAAAAAAAATTCAAAGTGAGATTTTGTTCTGTAAATTCACAATGCATGTTTTCTTCAGCTGTATTTTGGTATGCTTTTTCACTGTCTGAATTTGAGAAGCTGGACTGGAGTTTCAAGTCTTTGGGGAGCTTGTCTGTATTTGAAAACATCGTATCGCTCCTGCACACCATAGAGCATTGTATACTGCTGGAGATATCTGAACTAATTACACCTTGTTATAACCTGTGCATCCTTTCTAATGCTGGATTTTGACAATATTTCTTCTACTCTTAATAACACAAACAGATCTAATGGGGAACACTTGAGAAGGCATTTTTTTCACTGAAGTTACCTTACATAAATAATAAAGGTAGCTAATAGGGGCACTGCTCTTCCTCTCATTGCCTGTTTTTCAGGGGCAGTGTTTAGTATTAAAAATCTTTCCTTTACACCCAAAGTAGGAGCCCAGGTGGTGTTCTGTTCCATCCTCACTGTGGCAGGGATGGATGCTGAAGGGTACAAGAGCACCAACATTACCAGTAAGCGGCTCAAGGGCTGAAAGCAAAAGTTTGGGTTCTTTGACCATGGGGCAACCTTTACTCCCTCTGGTCCGCTGAACTCAGACCAAGTCCAACTATAAAAGACAGACAAAAGAATTCTAGCCCATGAGTTGGCAGCACTCATTGAGAGGGCTTTAAACTGGGTTTGATGGGGTAGGGGATGGAATCAGGCTCTCCTCAAAGGAAGCTGAGGGTGGAAAGCCAGTGTCAGGGGTAAAATCAGCAGCCCAGTATGTACACTAATCTGCATGTACACTGATGCACGCAGTATGGGCAACAAGCAGGATGAGCTGGAAGCCTTGATGCAACAGGAGGGCTATGATGTGGTTGCCACCACAGAAACATGTTGGGATGCATCACATGACTGGAATGCTACCATGAATGGATACAGGCTTTTCAGGGAGGACAGGAGAGGGAGAAGGGGTGGAGGGGTGGCCCTGTATGTTAGGGAAGCTCTTGATGCCATGGAGCTTGTAATTGATGATGAGTGGGTTGAGCGCCTATGGGTAAAAATCAGAGGGCAGATCAATAAGATTGACATAGTGGTTGAAGTCTGTTACAGGCCACCCAACCAAGAAGAGGAGGTGGATGTGTTATTCTATAAACAGCTGCAAGATGTTTCAAGACTGCCAGCCCTTGTTCTTGTAGGTGACTTTAGCCTGCTAGATATCTTCTGGGAACTCAACATGGCAGAGAGAGGGCAGTCTAGAAGGTTTTCAGAGAGTATAGAGGATAACTACTTGACACAGCTGCTGTTCCAGCCTATGAGGGGTGAGGCACTTAAGTGCCAGGGTTTAGTTGATTAGAAGGGTTATATGATAGGTTGGACTCTATGATCCTATCCAACCTGGTTAATTCTGTGATTCTGTGAAAAAATAACCAGAAGGGCATATTCTTATTTAATTTTTTTCCTAATTATTTTATTTAAGACAGAGGTATTTTGACCATTTCTTAATTTTTAGAGTTTTAACTAATTTCCCTTTACTTGGGGATCCAAAGGGTTCCTTTCTGCTTTAGTCTGCAAACTCCTTCCTGACATAGTCTGTGGTAATAGGAAATGTTACTATGACCACGGTTTCAGAAATGTTATTTCAAACGTATATTCAATGGAAGAAATTGGAATGAATTAAACCAAAAATTAACATCAGTGAAAAAGGACACATAACATAAACTTCAGTCTGATTCCTCACATAAATTTTATTTATTAAACATGTAAAGTTAAAAGAGAGGAGAGCTGCAATTCAGCAATGCAAGCACAAATCGTAAGTCCCTCTAGATCTGTGAAAATGCTTGTGTTAAAGCATTTGACTGAAGGCTGTGTGTACCTAGGTGTGATTCCCAGCTCTATCACTAGGATTTAGTCATTCACATTTGGTTCTCAGGTCACCTGCAGGGAATATATAAGTCTTCACAAACACTTGGATTTTTGAAAACCTGCTAATGTCTGTGTTTTCACTAAATAATTCTCAGCCTGGTAGTTTCTATGCTGTCCCCAAAGCTGCCACCTCTTTGGCAAAGCTTCACGTATGATTGCCAGATCTGCCCAGGACCCATCAACAAAGGTTTCCTCCATATCATATCACTTCTGAACCCAATATGATGAACACATTCAGAATATGCCTAACAACAAAAATGCACAAATCAGAGCAGATGACAGACATTTTTGTGCAAAATACCAGGTAGATGCTGAGGAGGTGGAAGAGAATGAGGAGGTGGAAGAGTGGGAGGAGTTGATATGCTTATAGAGGGTGGAAATGGTCTTAATGACTTCAGGAAATAGTCTTAATGACTTTAGGCAGAGAGGTGGGGTGTGGCAAAATCATTTGGAGTACCGTCCTGGAGTGAGGATCCCTCTGTTTCTGTTCCAGGACCTGTTAATGGAATTTATCCAGTGTATGCTTAATGTAAAATACATAGACAAGTAAAGTATCAAGAAAGCATCTGGTATACCAGTAGCTAATTCTCTCGCAAGTCTTATTTCTCTGAACCCAAATATTCCTCTCACTGTGTTGATTTTCAACAGTTATCCTCTGTCCAGTTTCCAGAATCTGGCAAATTAGGCAACACTTCAAGAAGAAGACGTAGGACTAGATACGATCAGGATGAGGAAAGAAGCTAATGGCTATGTTCAGGACAAACAATACCACCAAGTCAGAGATTCTGTAGGATACCACCCTGCTGAAGGCATTAGGACAGCCTAGAAACATTATGTCACAGTTTGCTCTAGAATCTACTGGAATATGTACGGCCTTCGGTTTCCTTTAATTTTACATTACCTTTACGCAGATGTTTTCTATAGGTTAAGGCACTCTGAAGATGCAAAAAGTTTTCCTCCACTGAGGAAGTATTTTCAATACCCTGCCATTATTAAGTAAAATGAGCTTGTCTTACCTCTGCTTCAGAAAAACTTCGATGCTGAAGAAGAGACTTGTTGAAAATACCTAATTAAACGGAGCAGAAAAGGGCAATGGCTGAATTATCTCTCTAGTTTTATGAAGTCAAAAAATAATCAGGTCCAAATTAGGAAGTTCTCTATTGTATAATTTTATAATTATAGGGGAAGCTTACACCAGTCTGCCTCTGGTATCAACTTTCTCTCCTATTTCATCTCTTATACTTTAACACTGTCTTTTCCTTTTTATGCTAAACAGGGAGGTTTCTTATTTTGGAACTCAATCAGCATATGCTGGTAAGAGGGCAGCAGCAATTTTTTTCAGAAATAATGAGAGGACCCACTGTCTAGGACCCACTGTGCCTGAGTGATAATTTCAAGATCTTTGCTTTTGTATGGTTGTTTGGTTGGGGTTTTTTTGTTTGTTTGTTTGTTTTGATTTTGGGTTTGGGTTTTTTTTGTTTGTTTTGATATTTTGGTTTTGTTTTGTTGTTTGTTTGTTTGGGGGGTTTTTTGTGGATGTGATTTTACTAAACAGCTCAGCCCAAACAACAAAAATTCCTCCAGGGGAGCTATTATGCTCTGTTGCATATTCAAATGCATGTACCCTCATACAAAAACATATGCATGAGGTTGTATAACTCCTCCTCCAACCTTCAGTTTGCTTTGTTCCCTTTTTCTTTAGATCTCCATTCTTGGATCTCTGTTTTCTAATCATGGGTTCCAACATTTGAACTTCAAATGCACCTTTCTCTGAGGTGTCTGTTCAAACTCGATGCAACAACTGCCAGTTTTCTCCATCACCTCAATACCAAGCCCATCACATTTTGGATTTGTTTCTGCATCTGGAACAGGAAACCTAAATTTTGGTTCTTTCTAGGCAGCTGTTAGCAGAGCTGGCTGGAGAAGTGAGACCTGATGCTAAAAACAGAGGCAAGTCACTGCTGGTCCTCTGATGCTGTCTACACAAAGGCATAAGATCAGATACGGGGAGGAAGTGTTCACAGAATGTGCTTAGAGCTACTACCCCTTGAAGTGTTTTGTATACCATTTACCTTTTGGAAATTTCCAAGTGATTTATAAGGTCTTACTAATATGGAATCATAGAATCATAGAATCATAGAATGGTAAGGTTGGAAGGGACCTCAAGGATCATCTAGTTCCAATCCCCTGCCATAGGCAGGGACACCTCCCACTAGCACAGGTTACTCAAGGCCTC
>VWZE01008566.1:16466-26469 GCA_013396675.1 Eubucco bourcierii
CTTTTCATCAACCCAGACTCCAAGGTCCTTTTCCTCAGGGCTGCTCTCCAGCCATTCACCACCCAGCCTGGATTTGTGCTTGGGATTGTGCCTACCCAGGTGCAGGACCTTACACTTGGCCTTATTGAATTTCATCAGGTTGGCCTGGGCCCAACTCTCCAGCCTGTCCAGGTCCCTCTGGATGGCATCCCTGCCCTCTAGCAAGTCGACTGTGCCACACAGCTTGGTGTCATCTGCAAACTTGCTGAGGGTGCACTCCATTCCTCTGTCCATGTCACTGACAAAGATGTTAAACAGCACTGGTCCCAGCACTGACCCCTGAGGGACACCACTTGTCACTGGTCTCCAGGTGGACATTGTGCCGTTGATCGCCACTCTCTGGGTTCGACCATCCAGCCAATTCCTATATATATATGTGAGCACCTAAAACAAACAAACAAATAAATATGTATATATATATGAACACCTAAAATAAATACACGGATTCTGACTTGAACACGTATGAGAAACGAGAAATTGATAACAATGAGGTGCTCAGAGCTAATCACAACAGCCTAAAAATCCTTTACAAAATCAAGATGTAAGTAGGTTCTTGTACATGGATTCCTAATGTCTCTGAGGAATGGTTGTAGCAGTGAAGAATGTGTTGTGTTTGAATCTAGTTGGGGTTATATCAACAGCAGACTTAATTAAGATCTGGTGACAGAAGCTTTCACTGGGAGCAATACAGGAGTCAGAAGGAACATGGTTTGGCACTCCTGAATGATTGTGTCAATCTGACATCTTCCTGTGCATAACAGAAACACACTTATCCTGGACATAGCTGAGTGGTAATAAAAATGGATGCCATTATGCTTTTAAGGTTATTTTCCAGAGTCAAGACATGTTTTCTTTATTAATATTTGCAAATAATTATGGAAGATTTACAGATATGATACTAAAAATAAACGTGAATTTTATGTGGATTTTTGATTGATTTTGAACTTCTTGGTTTTTCTCAGTCAAGCATCACTTTAAACATATATTTGGGTGATTAATTAATTACCATAATCTCAACATTCATGCAACATTTTGATATGCGTTGAGCTGATCTATTTTATGCTCTGAAGTAAATTAAACCTATTTTTAAATGACACTTTTAATACATATGAAAACCAAGGGACTGACACAATTCTAATTTTTTTTTGTTCAACACACTAATTAAATTTGTTCAACTCAAATTTAAATGTCTGTCTGTGATTACAAGATTAATTCTTTCCAGGTAATTTTTAGGGGAGAAATGGTAAATGGAACATGGAGAAGTTAGGTAAAAAAGAATCTACCAAATAATAGCAACCAAATCTACCATAATTATTCTGTGGGTTTGACTCAGAAGGTGTCACACTGGGCTAGACAGAACTGGAGTGATGGATTCCTGTATATTACAGGGGGGAAGCAAGAAGGTTTGATTTGGTGCTTCTGCAGAGTTAGAAAGAGACACAGTCCAAGAATAATGACACCAGCGGATGAATTCAGCATACAGAAAATGTGTCTCCTTATGAGTGACAGGGCAGATGCAGCTTCTTTCTCACAGCTAATGTCACTGTTACCCAGTGTTTCTGTCTTTGCAGTTGATTGAGTAGATATGCTCCTGAATTTCCATCCTGGTATGCAGTGCTTTCCTTATGAATTCTATAAATGAGCACGCTCTGAGAAACACTGACTTTGCTAAGCTGGCCAGCAGCTCTATGCTAATCGAGTCTCAATGACCTCATCTTATTTCTGCTCTCATTGTAGGGTTATTTTTTAAACCTAGCATACTCAGGTCTGAGCATCCAACAGAAGTTAATCACAGAATAATGTACAGATTTCTGAGTACGACTGAACACAAGAATTAAACAAACAAACAAAAACAAAGAAAAAAAAAGGAACCAAACCAACAACAAAAACAAAAAAACCCCTCACAAACAATCAAACAGAAAAACCCAACCCAACACACAGGCCAGCCTTGACTCTACATTTGAAATCTGTGGATCCTAAAGCATGGGAATGCCAGAGACTGTTGTCTGAGTCAGGGAAATATAACAGTGGCTGATTTTTTTTAAGGGTTACAGCTCTAGCAATGGTTTCCTATAAATAACTCATAGATGTCATTTGAATTACAGTCTTCTGCAAATAAGGGGGCTGCAGGCATACCCAGAAGCCTGTTAACAACGAGATGACAAGCTTCAGGCTTCTAATTGCTTTAGCTCACCACCAGTAAGACACCAGCAGTTCTGCAGCTAATCTGACCAGCAATTGACTGAAAATTTGATCTAAACCAGGAGGGTTATTTCACTGACTTCAAAGGCCTGTCCACTTCTAAAAAGAAACCACAGCCCTTTATCAGTTCAGCCAGCTGCTATGCAAGAGAGCCAGTAGCTTTTGTGAATTTTCTTAGCACTTCATTCTTAGAACCTGGTGTCTGCAGAGAGCAGTCCAAACACATGAAGCTAATTGCATTTCCAAATGCAATGCGAACAGTCACAGATAATTATAGTATCTTTAAAAAAACCCAGACCTTGCCCTCCAGTTTTGTGAAGCAGAATAAGGGAACAGGCCCAAAGGTGTATAGGCTAATGTGTTGTTACATTACAGTGGCACTAGCAAGTTGCTCTGACACACATAAGTGTGTCAAGCAGGACTGACATTTCAAGGGTGTGGGGTCTTTTTTTTTTCATTTTTTCTTCCCCCCAGAAAATATCACTAAAAGATTATCCTGAAGCTATGAATCTTAAGAAACAAGTGAGTTTTTCTCCTTACACATATATGTCAGGCACTCTCTGAAGCCAAAACTGAATGGGGGGTAGACAGACAGGGCATGTAACTGTTTGCTATATTGCTAGAGAAGACTTGAGTATGCAACTTCAGCCCTATCTCTTGGCAAGCTCTGTTACCACAACATGGAATTTCCTCCCCATTACAGCACTCTGTCCAGATGAGTTGATTAAACAGCAAAGGAGTATAGGCTGACTGAGGAACTTCCCCAATAACCTGCAGGATCTCCCACCTGGCCCTAGGGATAAAAAGAGAAGTTGGAAGATATACGTTTTGTGTGTATTCCCAGTTCCAGCTTTGTAAAAGGTCATTCAGTCAATAAAGTGCTAAACCTACATGTAGGCTTCTAATTATGCTGTGAATGTTGTACTTTGGCTAAGTTAGAGCCAGTAATCTCAGTGAAAGCAAGTCATACAAAGTGTTTTATGGGAGGTTTGTGGCATGGTTTGAAGAAACTATTATTTCAGCTACTTTCATAGACTGAGAACTCTACGATGTGGACACAAATCATAGAATCATAGAATATTAGAGATTGGAAGGGACCCTGGGAGATGATCAAAGAAAAAATCACCTAGGGCAGACCACAGAGGAATGCATTCAGACAAGTCTTGAAAGTCTCTAGAAAAGGAGACTTCAGAGCTTTTCTGGACAGCCTGTTACAGTTCTCTATTACCCTTACAGGAAAGAAGTTTCTCCTCATGTCAAGGTTGTGCTGGTTTGAAGCTAATTGGAATATTTTTAGGAAAAGGATTAGATTATAGGCTGTGAAAAGAAAACAATGGTGATGTCTAATTCACTCATAGGCTTGCTGAGATGTATAGGAACAAGAACACAAACATAGATAACGCAGAGCATCTCAGTCTCTCTAGCTGTTCTTGTCTTCTCCTCTCTGCTGAATAACCTAACCAACCACTCTGCTTCTAACTCCCCTGGCTGATCCTCCAAACTCACCTTGAGCATAACCCAGACCCTGCAGTAAGGTGGAGGGGTGGAAAGAAGGAGGAAGGGTGGTTGGGAGCCTCTCCTGGGCTCTCTGATTTCTGGGAGGGGGATTGTGTTCCTATATTACCTTTAACTTGTATATTTCTTTCACTATTCCTGTCTATTGTGTGTATCTTTGCTTGTATATTGTGCTGAGCTGTAAACAGAGCTTCAGTCCTTAACTTCCAGCTGGTTGAGTCTAGTCTGGGTGATTTTATAAAGGGGGGTGGGGGCAGGTCATTCCCAAACCATCACAAAGGTGAAAATTTCTGTGTTCCAGTTTGTATCCATAACCCCTTGTCCCACCACAGGACAGCATTGAAAACAGACCTGCATATTCTTCTTGACACTCACCCTTCCAATAAACACTAATAAGATCTCCAATGTGTTTAGATAACAGATACTGAAAAGTAGATTGTGTTCCATGAAATTTGGGCACCCTCATCTTGCCCAAGCATCTATTTGCCCCTTCCAGGTGAGTGCTGCAACCGTTTCTTCCTTTTTGATGAAATGTGACAAAATATTGCCAGGAAAAAACAAACAAACAAACAAACAAACAAACCCAAACCAATAACCACAAACTATTACTTAGCTTCAATAATAGGAGGAGGTCAGATGTAGCAGTGTCAGGTATGTACTTTGATTCAGGATGAGAGTAGTGGCAATAGCATGGATGCAGCTTCATCAAAAGGGTTGTGAACACTGGAATAAGCTCCTCAGTGAGGTGATAGAATCCCTAAGCCTTGAGGTGTTTAAAAGATTCAGAGCTGTGGTGCTGAGGAACACAGTATACTATCAGAATTAGTAGAGCTGGATAATGGTTGGTCTTGATGATCTCCAAGATTTTCCAAGCAGATTCAGATGATTCAGAAGTAGTTCTCCAAAAATATTTCTGGTACAGCATTCTCAGTTCAGAAAAAGGTGCCAGAGAGAGGTTGTCTTGAGGGAAACAGGGTACATGCATCAGAGTTAGTTATTTATACCTGTGTGAGTGTCACTGAAGGAAGAAGGTTTTTTCTCAGTGTTTTAAAACTGTAATAAATCCATGCTCACATAATTTACTGCTGAAAGTACTACCTGTTTCAAAACTTTTAAAAACAAATGTTGAAAATTAGTCTTTACAAGAGAAAGAATTTCTTGCAGTGCAATTATTTTTTTCCTATAAATGATTTCTTGTTTCTCATTTCTCTTCAGGACTATCTAATATATTTGTTGTTTCCCACTCTAAGCACGAGGGTGAGCATGGTAGTTCAGTAGAACACCAAGAATGTGTCCAATTTAGGCATATGATGGTCCAGCTGAGGTAAATTGGACTTTTCAAACACTTCATGCTTGCATGCTTTTAACCATGAACCACAGAAGTATTAGAATTACTTACAAGCATAATAATTTTCAGAATCCTTCTTTTAGTTCACATCTTCCTAACTCCAGATTTCTCAAGGAAAAAAAAAAGAAAAAAAAAAAGAAAAAAAAGTGAAAATATAAAAAAAACCCCAGCAGCTTATTGGATGTATTATTGTTCTACTGCTGCACCATCCTGAAAGCTTGGGGAAATTATGCTACAAACTCATTGAAATCCTTTGTTGCTTTCGGTGACCACATAAGCCCTCCTCTCTATTCACAGTGAGGAGCTAAAATGGTAAACATTCCGCTTCAAAGAAATTTAGATATGTATACATGTTCATTCCTCATCATCAGGCTTAGCCTTGTGAACCTAAAGAACATTTTTATACCAATAGAAATGCATAATTGTATGCTTTTCATTCCAGCAGTACAAACTTAACCTTCTATCGTTTTCATCATCCTAAACACACAACAGATATTCAGCACAATGTGTCTGGTATGCTGCATGACTTGGAGTTTCTACTCTGAGTAACTCTGGCTTTTTAGTGAAAGTTAAGGACACTGAGGAAACTGCAAAATGCTTATGAACAATGTGCATGCTAAAAAGATTTTGAAAAAAAACCAAACAAAAAAACCAGACCTTACATTTAGCAAACGTTTCACTTGCGGTTAGGAAAGTCTCTCTCAGGGCAATAAGAAAGCAAGAACCTTTCTTTCTTCTAGACTTCAGTGGGAAAAAAAAGAAAATAAAAGCTTCCTTCAGGATTGTAAGGTTTCTAATAAGATGTGTTTGAATGTCTATTGTAATTTCAACAAATGTCTTATTGTCTAAATAAAACAGACTCCACAAGAAACTCTTCCTCTATTATAGATTTTTCAAGCACTGAAGGTGGAATTTTGTTCCCTCTTGGCTGTATCTGTTGTCCTTCCTTCGATATTAATACTGACACTTCTCTATTAACTCATTAAAGGCTTGTGACACTGGATACAAAGACTCCATAATTACTGTTCTTGCAATTCCACTTGAAGATTTACCACCAAGACTGAAACTTCTTGTATTAGACACTGCACAGACAGGAAAAAATGCAAGCCTTTTGCCAGAGAGTGTTGTATTTGAAAGGACAAAGTTGACAAATCTAACAAAGAAGGAACAAAGACTTAAATAGATTTGTCCAAGATCATGCAATAGGCTTGGGGTTTGTTTGGGTTTTTTTTATTTACTTGTTTGGTTGTGTTGTTTCTTTTTGTTGTTGTTGTTGCTATTTGTTTGTTTGTTCGTTGTTGTGTTTTGGTTTTGGTTTGTTTTGATTTGTTTTTTCTTGGATTTTTGGGGTTTTTTTAATGCATGTCAAACCTGGGTTCAGTGACTTTCCATTAGTTATTCATCTACCTCTTTATAATCTGATGTAATTAATCTCCTTCTGTTTCAATATGTTTGCACTCTCAGATCCCATTCACCCAAATGGCTTCAGATGGGTAGGAGGTATGTTATGGAATTGTGGTCTGTGAGGGCTGGAAAAAACTGTGAAAGGAAAACCAAGTCAAAGAATTACTGAACCACATCAATGTCCAGTCTGAACTAGTACACTGGGGCCTTACTGTCTCACAGCCAAGAAAGTGTCACAAGACAAACCCATCTCAAATAAAAAAATATATCCTAACCAACTATACATTTAGCAAAGTATTCAATGGTGTGCTGCTAATCAGTGTCATGTTGCACTATCACAGGAAGGGTCCAATAGACAGAAACTATTCTTCAAACTCTTAAACAGTTTTGGAGTTTTGACCTTAGTACATTAGGACTAGAAGTTTGGGTTTGTTCAACTATATGTTAAATACAGCTTTAAACTTTTAGTTCACTTTGCCCACTGTTGCTAAGCAGATGGGCTGCAGGTGGTAGGTGGGTTTGTGGAGATCCCTGTATTTCAGACTCTTTAACTACTATCTTACCATTTGCCAAAGAAACTAGGGATAACACTTGTCAAAAGATAAACCTCTAAGCAGTTGAGTAATCAAGATTATTTTCTTACAGCCGGGATCTTGCAGTTACAGATGCTTATGACCTCAATTTCCCCCAATCTGTGAGATGAAAGATTCTTGGAATGTGCAGTCCAGTCTTGAGGAATGACTGTCCATGAAAGAAGCAAGCAGGATATTTACCTTCTGCCAAAGCATTCAACATTAGACTTTCCCTGTGTAAGTGCAAAAATTAGAATTGTAGAATGGTTTAGTTTGGAAGGGACCTTATAGGTATCTACTCTTACTATGACTTCTGCTGTATAGCATGGTCTTAAAGATGGTGATGCTGTATGAGCATGTAGGAAGTAGAAAAGAGCTTTCAGGAGAAAAGCTGATAAAAAATTTCTAACTCAAGAGGCAAATAATTGCTTTAAGTCGAAGATAGTACTGAAAAAACAGTGGAGTCTTCAACCCTAAATGGAGTTCAGAGGCAACCATCACCTTCTCTGGTGATGTCTCTTCCAGGTCCTGGAAATGAAAGGCTGGATGCAACAGTTTCATACAGAGGAAGACAAATAATTGAGGGAAATGTTAGAGATGAAGACGGGAAGAAAAGTGAAACCTACACAGCATAAAGTAATCAGGAAATTTGTAGAGAGGGAAAGTACTGTGAAACTAGGAAGCCAAACCAATTCCCTGTCACTGATGTGAAAACTTATCTTATGTGGAAACCATGGGCTAAGCCTTGCTAATAATTCCGTTCTTGCCTTGGAAATGTTAAGTGCTAAAAACCACAATAATTATTTTCAAGGGGCCATAAAGAATTCAAGGTTGCATTGGAAGTTCTCTCGTTCTAGTGACTTCCCACAGAGTTGTTGTTTGACCAGTTCAACAGTTCAGATTCAGACTGATTCTGCTGTGAGTGGAAGGTAATAGCACCACCTCTAATGTACAAGTGAACACTTGTACAGGAATCATGTAATGGCTGTGGAATGATCTGATCCACAACTGTCATGTCTTTTGTTACTTTCTGCTTGTAGTGAGGATCTCCTGCTTTGCCTTGGCTTTCCTCACCATAAAGGATGGAGCAACCTTTCTAAAATAACGGTACCACTGAATGTCACTCATTGCACAAGTTCCTCCACCAGCAGAAACACGGAAGAACAAATAGCATCCAACAGATTAACGTCCTAACTAATTAATGGAAGGCTCAGAGATATTACTTCAGCTATTTGGACTGGAGGTAGGACCTCTACTTTAAAAATATCTCTCTAAATATGAAAGTACCATTCCCAGTTTTTAATACCCTCCACAGTCGTATCTCCTTTTCCTCCGTTCCAGTATGCTGCTTCTGGTTGTAACAGTTCAAAAATCTGTGACCCTCTGTTTGAGCATGTTTTTGACTGGTAATAGAGAAAATCAGGACTTGATATGATTTGCTTAACAATGATGCCCAGCTTCTGAAAGTACTGAAGTTACTGACTCTTCACCTTTTTTACTTGTCCTAGTTGTACCACTTGCACTACTTCTATCACTAGCGGTTTTCCCTAAGCATTATCAGGATGCAAAGAACAACAACAACAGCAGCAACTAAAGCAACTGGATTAACAAGACTAATTAGTTTATATCAATTTCCAAAAGAAAGGAAATTATAATCTTTGTTGCTTCCTCCCCCCCCTCCCCCCCTTATTTATGTAGCATTTTGCAATGGGATATCATTGTTACCACCTGGGGAATGTTAAATCACTGGTTTTGAATGCCCAAATTAAGATATTATTTTACTTCAGATAATAATAATAATTTAAAATCATATATTAGTTTATTATGTATTAATAAATACCAATACATATTATTGTTATTATTAGTAGTATTATTATATGCTTCCCAAGAGAAAGAGTTGTGGAATATTTTCTAGAACTCAGTATAAGTAATACAAGACTTCATTTTGATACACGAGGAAGTGATATTTATAACAACCTGGCCAGATTGCAAACAGATGTTGGTAGAAAGTGAACCTATTGTTAAATTAATTTGTGTTTCCACTCCCAAAAGGCTACATAACATCAATCAGGCATATTTAATAAAAATCCAGTTTGCCAGAAAAGGTTCAGTACTGAAGCACACGCAATATGACACTGCCAGAGTCACAGTTCTGAATAAAATTAAACATCCCAGTCCTGAGAGATTCTAGTCACAATTGATTGACCAGGGCAAGGCTACATAATCTTTGTAAACAGAAATAAGATGAATCAAAAAACTTGCTATTAGCATACACATACCAATCTGCTTCCAGTTGATGGGGAGGCCCCATTAACTGGATGTAGTAGGTATGGATTTTGATATCCAGCATTACAAGACAGTGTTTTGAACAGGGTGATCTACCTGTTAATGCAAGAAGAAGTTTGTCTTGGATCATGAAGTGGTCTTGGAAAATAATGGAAGTTTGGTGAGAATTGCAAACATTATCAAGTGACTTACATCTGGGGTGTAGAAAAACACATTTGTTATACTAATTGTTGTTCAGCCTTGTGTGCCTGACAAGTAGAACATCTGTGTTTAGATACCATAGCTCTGTGATAGACTAAGAGGCACCCTATTGAACATGCTTCAGATTCTTGGCATGCTGTGGAAAAGATCAAAGTACAGTGTTAAAGTATGACTGCTTGGATCACAGATATACTGGTAAAAACAGCAGGTTCAGTGATCCTCTCTCATAGACCAAGCTCTGTGGAGATTGTGTCCCCACTTAGAATCATAGAATGGTAAGGTTGGAAGGCACCTCAAGGATCATCTAGTTCCAACCCCCTGCCATAGGCAGGGCCATCTCCCACTAGTACAGGTTATTCAAGGCCTCATCCAACCTGGCCTTGAACACCTCCAGGGAGGGAGCAGCCACAACCTCCCTGGGCAACCTGTGCCAGTG
>VWZE01008566.1:26591-90615 GCA_013396675.1 Eubucco bourcierii
GTCTGGACCCGCTCCAACAGTTCCATGTCCTTCCTGTGCTGGGGACTCCAGAACTGCACACAGGACTCCAGGTGGGGTCTGACGAGAGCAAAGGAGCAGAATCCCCTCCCTTGCCCCTGCTGGCCACACTGCTCTTGATGCATCCCAGGACTCGGTTGCTGTCTGGGTTGCATGTGCACACTGCATGCTCTTATCGAGCTTTACATCAACCCCCACTTATCTGGGTGATGCTTTGGAGGTGCCTCAGTTATTGTAGCAAAAATAAAAGTACTCTTTGCAGTTTGTTTCTTTTTGTTTGTTTGTTTGTTTTGTAGAATTTTTTTTTTCTCTGTTGAAGATTTCTGTAAGTTTGGGGAGAAATCCCTTCTGGTGACAAACTATGCTTCAATTTACCATTTTTATCACTCTTTAAGAGAAAGTGGAAGAGACTAAGGAAAATTCACTGGTGCTTAAGAATTGATTTCATGTCTACCAGAATTTGATTGTGAAGTTATAGCAACACTCTTATTGTAGATATTCAAGCAATAACAAAAGGAAATGTAAATAGAATGTCTAGTGAGCAGGTAACTCATATTCAGACAAGAAACTAGTAAAACATGGTGCATAATCCTGTATGTTTAGTTGGCACAAGCTTGGTGTAAGCTGTGCAGCAGACTCAGGCACAGAATCATAGAATCATTTAAGTTGAAAAAGACTTAAGATCATCAAGTCACAGTATTTCACAGTATTTCACAGTATCACCAGGGTTGGAAGAGACCTCAAAGATCATCAAGTCCAACCTGTTATCACAGACCTCAAGACTAGACCATGGCACCAAGTGCCACGTCCGAATGCGCCTTGAACACCAAGCATAGTCCAAGCATAGGAGAGATCTGTAACTCAGCCACAAGTACCTAAATACATGTTACTGTATTAGAGCTACTGGTGCTCAATCTGGGTTATCATGCATCGAAATAAAAAAGCAATAAATCTGAGGTTTCCCTGAACGCTACATATTGCCTGACATTGTGGCACAGAGTTCACACATTAGGCTCTGCTTGAAGTCCACATGAATTTAATTCTAGAAGCAGAACTCAAGCTGGAGTGATGCTTGCATTTTGAAGTGCTACTTCAGACAGACACTTAAATAGGTGTTTAATGGAAGTACATGCTTAAGCCCTAAAATGCCAATGGGATGGCAACTCATTTACATTTTCACTCACTCAGATCTTTCAAACCTGGCCTTTTGATCCCTTGCAATTGAATAGTTCACGAAGAAGATGAATGTAACTACCATAGTTGGAGTAACTGTGATGACTTCTCTATCACGTTATTTGTAGTCTGTCTTGTCAGGAGTCCCTTTAAGATTTAAAAATTCAATTCAAACTGAATTCCTGGGGAGTAAAACAATGACTCTGAGGGACTGTGTGCTACAGGGTTGACAAAATAAAATATAAATAAACAATTTAAATGTTCTTTGCTAGAAATAGGACAAAAATGTATTCTGACAAGTAATAAGATTTTAAAGATCAGGAAGGATTTTTATTTTAATAAAGTGAGGACCAAAATCACTATTCCTATCTTTCTTATAAGTTTGAGCAAAAAGCAGTAAGGAAGATGGAAATGGGAAGCTTTCCCTTCATTCCTTCTTTCCAAGCAGTGCAGGAGAATTGAGACCTTGAATCAGCTCTATCCAACTTTCCATTTGCTCCCAGAGCTCATTCCATCAGCATCACTATGAAATCGCTGAAACTGAAAGCAAGCTCTGGGGCTGACATTTGCCTGGTATTCCCACTTCCTCCAAAGCCAAAGCACAGAGGACTTTGGAACTATGTAGAAGCAGGTTTTTCCCAACCAGCCATGAACATCCCTGGCCCCATTAAGGCTAAATTAACACAGAGCCAGTCACTTAGAGCATCTTACGCATCTCTCCTCTGCATCCAAATACTTACAATGCCTTTCTAGTTGTTACTGAGTTGAGGGTTTGGGGTTTGCATTGTTTGTGAGATATTTATCATGTGTTTTTTGTTTTGTTTTACTTTAAAAAAAATGATTTCTAAATGTCTGGTTTCTGAGAAGAATGTTTATGCATGGGCTGGACTTAGGTAGTTTTAATTCCAGCCTCATGCTCCCAGGAACAGTAAGTACAGCCTGAAGGATGCTGCAGTTCGACTTGCATTCAGCTGAAGCAAATCACTGCTGCCTGGATCCTGCTTCTTACACAGATGCCATCCTGAAATATTTTAGGCAGTATTGATTATGATAATAATGAACAACAATGGACAGTTCACAGGTCTAGGAGAGATCATCACAGTGTGAAAACACAAATTTCTTCTCACTGCCATTGATTCTTGCTGTTTATCAACTTAATATCTAAGATCTACATTCTGAATAATCCCCATAGTATTTTAGAAGATGAAACAATAACAAAAACTTCCTAGGCTCTTCAGAAAGATAGAGTTTTATTTTAATGATGTAATGAACCCAGAAAGACTTACGCTCCTATTAGAATATAAAATAATCCAAATGGAACCCTCTATAATCAGGATTTTATCTGAGCAATGTGCTCTCTGTATTACCCACTGCCTATAAGATTGTGTTCCATTTTACTGTAGCAGTAATAGGAAAGGAACTAAACTATTTGCATCAACAATAATGCAACCAATTTTCAAGACTTGCATGTCAAAAATCCATTATTCCAGACATGATTACCTGAAACTGCCGATAACAATTGCCACCAATTACACTTATTTTACAATGTAGCAAGATTTCTATTTCTCTTTCCCCACCTCATCTTTTTTTCCTCTTTCTTTTTGTCTTTTTTTTTTTTTCCTTTTCTCCTCCAAGGGGGTGGAGTAATGTCTCCATCATTTAGATTAGAACATCGCATTTAGTACAAGCAGCAGATGTTAATATGGAAAGACAGAACATCTCAATTTTCACACTGTTAATTCAGCTTGCTGAGCCAATTTCACAATTCTCACATTCCTCTAGTCCTAAGAGAAAATGTTAATTTAGATTGTTAAAACTGACACAGGTTAGGGTATAAAGGGTAATTAGCATAAGATCCTACACAAAGTGTTTTTAGCACAACTAATCAACACCCACCTATACATACACATTTTTAGTCAGAAGTGGTGTTGAATATTTCTGGAAAAAAAAAAGAAAAGGCAAGTAAAATGATAAAAAAAATCAAAACAACCCACCACCAAAAAAAAAAAAAAAAANAAAAAAAAAAAACCCCCCCCCAAAAAAAAAAAAAAAAAAAAAAAAGGAAATCCAACCAAAAAACAGCTCTAAAACATCCTGTACTAGTTAACAAAATAAATATGAATAAAAAACCCCCACCCTGCCCCTCAAAACCAAATAAACCAAAACCAACTAACCAACAAACAAAAAAATCCCCAGAAATGTAGATTTTGTTAGAAGCATTCTCCAGCGAATCTACCTAATACGCAGCTAAAATGGAACTTGTATTTCACACATGAGACTTATTAAAAGCTCATAAAAACATGCTAGAAAAAAAAAAACCAACAAACCCCACCCTTATGATTTTTAAGAATGTAGGATGATCTACTAAAATGTAGAAAGATGTCAGAATCATAGAATCATAGAATGGTAAGGTTGGAAGGGACCTCAAGGATCATCTAGCTCCAACCCTCTACCACAGGCAGGGACACCTCCCACTAGTACAGCTCACTCAAGGCCTCATCCAAACAGGCCTTGAACACCTCCAGGGAGGGAGCAGCCACAACCTCCCTGGGCAACCTGTGCCAGCACCTCACTACCCTCACTGGAAAGAACTTCCTCCTCAATGAATGCATTAGCTGGTTTGGATCGTTTCCATATTCTCATCCAGAAAAGTCAGGTAGTTATGTAAAAGAATATAATTCTGCCTTGCAGTCCATTTTGTTTACACACATATAATTCAAGTAAATTAGGTTTTCATTAACACAGACTGGTTTAATTTTTGCTTGGGATTGGATAACCCAGTGTAATTTTACAATACTTGATCCAGAAGTGTATCCTACATCAAATCTATGTTACAGTTAACGTGAATTATTTTAAGTGATTCAAATTGATCATATGAGCTACCCTGAAAGGAATTTCTGAAGATAATAAATGAAATAAAGACATTAGGAATATTAGTTTAAAAAACAGTGGAATTCTACAATTTGGGGAATCTTTACTTGCTCGTTAAATCAAGTTCCATTAAAAAAAAAATCTAAATCAGATAAGTGCAGAAATAAAAATTCTAGCTGCCAAGGACAAGGAGTTTTAGGCATTTTAATGCTAAAGCAGACAAGTCAAATAATTATTGCCTCTAATTGGCACTTCCACAAGATGTAACCACTTTCACAGCACCCACAGCCAAGTGGCACTTAAAAAGGTGATAAATTACTTCCTGCCTAGGGAAAAAAAGAGAAAAAAAATCACATGGTTTTCTAATCTGAGCTTTGCAGAAGACTGGCCAAGCACTTCAAGGTCTGAATCAGCAAATCACTTAAGCACATGCTGAATTTTAAGCACTTGCATAATATCACTTGCCTGAAAGGCTGTTTTTACACTTCTGACTGGTATACTTCAATGCTTTATTGGTTCAGTATTTGTCCTGTTCAGATGATCAGCTCCAGGGTTTCAGCTCCAGGTTTTGCCAACTGATTTTGATTTTGCATGGTCCTCTGTAAGAGCTAGAGCTTACAATTCCTGCTCTATAGTATAGACACAGTGCTTGTTTTTGCTAACACACATCTAATGACACTGTAGGTAACTCAGGTCATCTTGAAATCCATCTCCTGCTAAGGAGGGACCTCAGTCTTCTTGAGGTCTGTGTCACATCTGCCAGCCCTATGGATGGTATCTCAAGCAAATGCCACATTAAGTAGCAGTAGATACCCATTTTAACAAGTAAGTCAAGCCCTCTTCAGACACAGGTAGAAAGGTTTGAATAATTTGTCTTTATTTAGATGTGTGCTTCAGGTCAAGATACCATAGACTTGAGTACTACCTGGGCACCAACTGCTGCTTTGGAAGTGCAGGTCCCTATATGTGATAGGTTATATATGTAGATGTCATGATGATGTCTTAAATAAATAATACTAAATGACTCCATGGTCAACTAAATTGAGCTCAATGGAGATGAGAGTTATTCAGCTGGTCGCTGTTGTAGAATCTGGTGAGCTGATGAGCTTTATAGGCTCTGTAGACAAAAATAGGAGGTTAAACACCTAACATCACATGTGAACGCTACATAACAGACACCTTATCTGAACCTGGAACTGCATCCAGTCCTTAGAGATACATTCATGTACCTGTGAATAGACAGCTGGTGCCATTTGAGATGCCTGGGGGTATTCACAACATCTGTACAGACCTGACAAATATGATGCATGACCTAAGGGAGGTTTGTGACCTTTTAGGATGGGAAATGGAGGCCGGCAGATATTTATGCTCAAGTGACTGAATTGAATTTTATACCAAATTAACAGGCTTACACAGAAGCATCCACTAACACCTTTTGTTAACTAAGACTTGAGTAATCAATAGCAGCACTTCTATTAATAGTGTGAAATTGGGGGAGGAGTAGGTGTATTCTAGGAGGAGAAAATACACAAATTTGCCCTAGAAAAATACTTAATCACTAAGGTATCTATCTCCTGTGAGGTATCTATCTCCTGAAACCAGTTTCTACTGCACAGCTAACGAAACTGCTTAATTAACCCATTGCTGCAATAAGATGAAATATTCTTTTGATACACAGCAAACAGAAAGCCATAGAAAGCCATAGATTGCTTTTTACCATGGTATTATCTCCTCCTGGAGTTGCAAACTTTGTAGTTACAGGTATCACAGAGTAACTATCTACATAAGCACCATCATCTATTAGTTTGCAAATCAAGAGGGCAGATACTCTGAGAGAGATTAAGGTGTTGCCCCAAGGTCAGAGACCAATAAGAAAAGGAGAAAAAAAATTCTCTAGCTTCTTGAGAGTTGCTCTCTCTCCAGAGCATCTTGTATGCTCATACTTGACAGTAGGACAAGGGAGGTTATTCTGCCCCTGTACTCAGCACTGGTCAGGCCACACCTTGAGTGCTGTGTCCAGTTCTGGGCACCGCAATTCAAGAGGGATGTTGAGGGACTGGAACGTATTCAGAGAAGGGTGACAAAGCTGGTGAGGGGCCTGGAACACAGCCCTGTGAGGAGAGGTTGAGGGAGCTGGGGGTGTGCAGCCTGCAAAATAGGAGGCTCAGGGCTGAGCTCATTGCTCTCTAGGACTATGTGAAGGAAGGTTGTAGCCAGATGGGGGTAAATCTCTTCTACCAGGCAACCAGCAACAGAATGAGGGGATACAGTCTCAAGATGTGCCACAGGAGGTCTAGGCTGGATGTTAGGAGGAAGTTCTTCACAGATGGAGTGATTGGCATTGGAATGGGCTGCCCAGGGATGTGGTGGATTCACTGTCTCTGGAGGTGTCCCAGAAAAGCCTGGATGGGGCACTTAGTGCCATGGTCTAGTTGATTGGCTAGGGCTGGGTGCTAGGTTGGACTGGATGATCTTGGAGGCCTCTTCCAACCTGGTTGATTCTATGACTCTGTGACAGAAAACAAACAAAAACCTCAACTCAAAACAAGCAAAAAATCTTATTGCTACTACATCGCTTGAAATTCTTCATTATGTTAAAATAATCTAGAGCCTTTAACCAGCTCCAAATTAATAAATTACTAAAAGATACATCTGTGTCAACCTACTTACTTGACTTTCTGTTGAGAAGTCAATGGGCAGATAGTGCTGTGCTACACATTGCTCAAATGAAGGCAGGGATGCTGTGGTTGAACAAAACCACACTGTTGCCTTTTTATAAAACCAGAATTACTTCAGGCTGGTGACTCTATATCTATCTGGATACAACAAAGTACTAAATTTAATAGCACACAGTCTGGAAGGTCTTCTGGTTTCCTGATTTGGTGCTTATTCCATCCCAAAAAGGCCATATGAGAAGGTTTCAGACTGAGAACATTCTTATAATAAAAACTTCTAGTCTATCCTGTACCAGATATATATAACATCTTCTCTGGGCCCTCTCCATCTCATTCTTTGTTACAGCCTAGGAGTAGCTAAGCTCATGGGAAAAGGAGGAAGTGAGAACATCATAAGATAGATTTTGGGCAGATATAGGTAGTCATCACTAGATATCTTTGCCCATAATTCAAACCTTTGTGGTGTTTACTTGTAAATAAATACTTGCCTATGCATAGAATGCACCTGACCTAATGTTTCTAGAAAGCATACAAATTCATGCCAGCCAGATTAACTGTATTTACTGTGTGCAGTAACTTGTAGTCATAGAATCATATAGAATCATAGAATGGTAAGGTTGGAAGGGACCTCAAGGATCATCTAGTTCCAACCCCCTGCCACTGGCAGGGACACCTCCCACTAGTACAGGTCACTCAAGGCTTCGTCCAACCTGGCCATGAAATACCACTAATTTTTTCCACTCTTTGTAGTCTTATCTAGATTTTCATTAAACGAAAATTCCTGGAGAAATAAAGATAGATAATCTAGAGAGGTTTTTTTTCACGCTCTTTTATTTTTTATTATTACCACTCCTCAAACACATTTCCTTAGCCAAATCCAGAAATGTTTCTTTCTCAGAAATAATCTGCACTCCAACATATTTTAACAACCATACAACTGCTTTCTTCATTAGCAGGAAAATGTTACTGACCAAAGCTAGCACAGCTTCAGAATGGACATTTTCCAAAAGACCGTGATATAAAGGAGAGATATTTCATACTGGAATCATTTATAGGCATCATTATGAAGTTTATACTGAAAAACAGAACAAGCCATCACAGTAATTTACACATTCAAGCTGTTAGTATGACAAATAAAGCCAAAGGGATGAAATCTTCAGTTTCCAATGAACATCAGATATAGTTGGCCTATACATAGAGATTAGAGCTACATTTACTTTGGTTTTCATGTACACTTGGCCTATGCTGGGACTAACAATGAGAACTGACCAATCTTTGTCTTTTTTTTTTTTTTTTTTTTTTTCCCTTTTTTTCCCCTAGTGGACAGTAAGTTTATTGAAAAGATAAAGATTTAAAGGAAGAATAAAAAAAAATCTCTGGAAGCTGAGACAAAAATCAGTAATTATTTTCAGGCAAGAAGAAAATGAAAAATTAAGGAAGTCCTATGAGAATGTCATAGTATTTTATTTCACTATTTAAAAATGAATGTTATTACTTTCACCAAAACTAATTGACTTCATATTTTGGAACAATATCTTGTACTTAAATCATCCTCACTGAAAGAAAAATGATCACATAATAGCACCAACTAACCTTGGAAAGAAAATAAATAGATATATATGCTCATATTGATGAAACACATGAATACAGAAAAAAAATCGTTGTGCAATTTTTATTCTTTTTGCTGAAATATGTTATTGTACCAAATTTTCCCACTTTTTTTTGGGGGTGTGTTTTGGCCACTAAGCAGAAAAAAAAAATAAAATTAAAGAATTATTCACCTGGCTCTAGTGCCAACAACTATGTCAATTAGTGTTAAGTATTGTAGTTTTTTCAGTCAGCCGTATGTCTGCTTTGGCTAGGATTGAGGCCAGCTGCTAATTTTATACGAGATATAAACAGCTGCTGGATAGCAAATCTTGATGTTTGCTTGTCTGAGATGAAAACAACACATTAACAAGCAACATTCTTTCTTTAGTGGTTGTCGCAGATCAATAATGTCTACCATAGTGACCATTTAAGACAAAAACATTTTTGCAGACCTGCTTTCATGATTGCTTTTCTTTTCTGTTCCTTCTACATGTCTAAGAGGTTGTTTTATTTTTCTTGAGAGAAAAAGAGATTGTTTTCTTTTTTCTTTTTTACTTTTTTTTTTTTTTTTTTTTTTTTTTTTTTTTTTTTTTATTAATACCCTTCATAAGCAACTACCTGGATCCTTCTGTTTCTGCATGGAATACAAAAGCGCTTAGATGCCTTGAATAGATCTTCATATACAGAATCATAGAATCATAGAATGGTAAGGTTGGAACGGAGCTCAAAGATCATCCAGTTACAACCCTCTGCCATAGGCAGGGACACCTCCCTCTAGTACAGCTCACTCAAGGCCTCCTCCAACCTGGCCTTGAACACCTCCAGGGAGGGAGCAGCCACAACCTCCCTGGGCAACCTGTGCCAGTACCTCACCACCCTCACTGCAAAGAACTTCCTCCTAACATCCAGTCTAAATCTCCCCTATGCCAGTTTAAACCCATTGCCCCTTGTCCTGTCATTGCAAGACCTTGTCAATAGTCCCTCCCCAGCCTTCCTGTAGGCCCCCTTCAGATACTGGAAGGGTACTGTAAGGTCTCGTTGAAGCCTTCTCTTCTCCACGCTGCAGAGCCCCAACTCTCTCAGCCTGTCCTCATAGGAGAGCCGCTGCAGCCCTCTGAGCATCTTCATGGCCCTCCTGCTCCAACACTTCCATGTCCTTCCTGTGCTGAGGGCTCCAGAACTGTACACAGTACTCCAGACGGGGCCTTTCAGAAGAAAGACCTGGAAACAAAGGGATTCCTAAGTGGATAGAGTGTTCAGAAATATTAAGCCAATAGGTAGATCAGTTTGCTTCTAAGACATCTTCTTGGTGATTTTGTGCAAACATTGCCTCATGCATGCTTTTGTACGCATACCATTGGTTGTCTTGACAAACTCAGACATATTTATGCTTGTTTATGTAGACTGTTAAACCCTAACAGTCTACTAGCTTTGAGTGCAAGACTATCCTGGGGCTAATTTCCCATTCTCTGCATATAAAACCATCTTGTAAAAAAGTCCCATTTAATGTTCCAACTTCCAGAAATAGCAAGCTCTATAATAGTGTTTGCCTTGCATGTTTCATAAGCAAATGGTTATTTAAACAAATGTAATTATTTTTACTGGTTTCATTATTGTTGTTGTTGTTGTTGTTTTTGACAAACAAGAGGTACCCAAGGGGTGCTCTGCTCCTGAGCTCTCTGGGCTACACTCTGTGTGTATTGTAGGACTATACTACTAATGTCTCATAAGTATAGAGCTTGGTGCTTATCTCTGAAAGGAATGTGTAGAATGATAACCTGGTTGTACTTCATCATATGCTCAGCCTCATGCAAAAGTCAAATCAACTGCCTTTTTCTAAATTACTTCCTTTCTTGATATATGGACCTTATTTATAGCCTCCCTTTGTGTAACCATAACGCCATCACATAGGGCTTAGGTTCTGAAAACCGTAGCAATTGCCTGAAAATTGATTTGATGTCTTCTGCCCATCCCTCCCTCAGGTCCCCCAAGACATTTTAATATGAACCATGACATTATGATGGATGAAATCTGGCATTTTACTGTAGCAATGCTACTCCCATGTGGAAAATAACAGCTTGTTCAAAGCCTATCTTGCAGCCAGATTTAGGATATACACTAAGCCACATCTTCAGTCTCCCTCTTTCTACTTTTCTCTACTCTTTCACACAGTCCTTTGCAAACAGCTTCATTTCATACACCAGCCTGAGTAACAGATTCTCACTAATCCTTAACTCTATGTAGCTAGCTTGAAGCACACCCTCCCTCCCAAAACTCTCACAGAGGAGTTTTTGTCCTCCCAAAACTCTCACAAACAAGCAACATATGCAACTAATTCACCTGGAAGCTATCTAATATGTGGAATCTGCTTTAAAGAATGTCTGACAATACCAAGATCCTGGTGAACTGTAAATTTAGTCCCTTAGAATAAAAAAAAAAACCACCACAAACCCTGACCGAAACGTAGTCATGCCAGTCAGTCAAAAATTGAAGCAATGAAGGCAATTCTTGAAGATGTCTCTTTGCTTAATTTACCCTCCAGATGTTTGATTGCTTAATTTGCCTAGCAGAAGCTGAGACAAAGCAAAGAGGATTTTGCCTTTGTGGGTTCTGAAGAAAGGTGAACTCATTTCAAAAATTCAGTACCTTCAGCCTATGTCTTTGTAGCCCTTTACCTGGAAAATCCTTCTCTGTCATCAACTCTTGCAATTGCTTATTTTGTTCATAAATAAAGATGTAATCACACTGCACAGTGGTTTGCTTCTTATTTTTAAGTCTCAAGTGACCATCTCTTTTTGTTGATCAGAGAGTAGGGTTTATCTGTTATACCATTGAATACGATGAAGTTTCTCCACTGGCAATAATGAGAATGCAACATCTAGTTCAGATGTGGACTTCCCTTATGAGAACTAGGGGGTAAGGAGCAACACCAACAAGAGCTGCCTTCCAATACCAGCACAGGAATGGCTCTCAGCATGAAACAGTATAGTAAGTGCTAACAAGACAAGAATATTCTAGGTTGAATTGTTTTTCCTCTGTACTTTACAGGGCTTGTGTTGATTTGAATTGTTCACAATACATTTTAAACTATGGATACATAAACATTCCAGGAAAGAATGAAGGAAGTTTTATAAACACTGATGTGGAGATTTGGTGCTTAGTTGACCATGGGACTTGGGCACCTGAAATGTCAGTATTCACCTTCTCTTAGTAGTTCAGACAGGTGGTGTTTAGAAGAACAATGAATTGTGTCAGGGCTTTGTGGGCAGTAATAGTCCTTATCACCTTTTCCCAGACCCAAGGCTTGGGGATATCAACCCTTCCTTCAACAATGCTGTCAGGTGCCATGCCGAGCTGAGCTCTACCACAACTCTGTCCCACACATCCCACACATTCCTGCTTTCGTTTCACTGCAAGCAGAGAATCAGATCCTCTGCCTTGCATGCACATCCAGAATCTAGCAGAGAATCATATCCTCCGCCTTGCATGCACATCCAGAATCTGATGACACGAAAACTGTAGGAAAACAGATGCACAAAGTGGTTGAGGACTAAGGGTCTGAATAACCTTTTAATTGTGAAGATGATCAAAATTGCCTTCAATTTTCCATTCGTGCTGCACATTGCAGTCTGAGTCATCTAGAGATTTCCCAAACCACTTTTTTTCAACCCCCAAACACTTATATGTAACTTAAAAGGGTAAATGGATGTACATGTAAAGGGAATATATATGATCATAGCACCAGAAAAATAGTTTTTTCTTCTCTCTTTACTTTTGTAATGTATATACACTACACAGACAAATAATTCATCAGCATATGTTACCTTAAAAGGCAATGCCAAAATGTCTCTGTAGTTCATGGAACATTCTTGAAGTATTTGCTGATGACTGACTTGATAAAAAACAATTCCTGGAAGACTTTTGCCATGTATTTCAGTTCACTTAATATTTTTCCCTGCTGTCCTTCAGCTCATGTTTGAATTTGGCTTAGCTATTTCATCCTGTTCTTTTTTTTTCTTTTTTAACTACCTTCTTCAAATTCCTTTGACAACCTGAGAAAGTCTCTCAGCTGAATGCAGTATTAATTATATTTCAAAGTAAACCTTTTATTCATTTGGGGACAATCTGTGAAACAGAAATCTGTGACTGAAGCGGCTGCCAGGCCAATTACTGCAAAATAACTCAAATATGTCTCGACAGATTGCAGGTTTTTTCCTATTGTTAGATTGTTTTTTTTTTTCAGATTTAAAAAAAAAAAAAAAGTTGTGTTCACTTAAATCAGACCTACATTTAAATATTCCATAAAATTTGCATGTGATGTTATCTATAGGTATATATAATGTATACCGTGATTAGCATGATGCAAACAACTTTAATTCAGCTGATGATGGATATCATTAATCTATTTCCACTTATTTTTTTTTAGAAATCATCTACAATATACTTTAAGTATTACAGATTCACAAATTCTAGGGCTAGAAAAGTTAAGTTACAGTCTAATTTCTTTCATAAGCACAGGAAAACAAAAAGAGCTTCTCGCTCAGTTATTTTTGCATCAAACAACTCTTTTACAATATATAAAAATATGATTTAATACCTTTCAGTGGTAGAAAATCCATTGTGTTCCTAGCCAAGTGTTTCTGGTAGTTTAGAATCTATTATTGTCAAAAGGAAATTGCTACTGTATTTATTTACTTAATTGCCTTCTCTTTGAAAATAAATAAATAAATAGAAAGGCAACAAAATCTTCCCTGACCATACTGTACAACACTGCTCAGGTGTCAGAATTTCTATGAATGCCAGTGGAACTAATGCTTCCTACAGTGCTTGGTGTAAGCAAAGTTGATACAACAGGTTTCAAGAATTTGTTCAGTTTCAAGTTACCTGATGAATATTTTATACAAATATGACAACCTATTGATTGTTCATGACATATTTGCTGCTGCCACAGTTATTCTATTCATAAATTTCCAATTGCAAAGAAAAATAAGAGAATTAAGACACACTGTTATTTTTGCTACCAGGAGAAAATAAACCTTCCACAGTGGGAACAGACACGCACATGCATATACACACACACACACACACACATACACACATTTTGAGTCTATCTTCTGTGCTAAATATAGATTTGCATTATAAAGCTATTTCTTTATACTGGAATTCATCCTACACAAAGTCATTAGTCAGTCTAACGATTTTTCCAGGGAGATATTATAACAACTTTCCAGCACTTTAAAGGAGTTCTAGAGGAAAGATGAGGAGGAGAGAGTCTTTATCAGGGAGTGCAGGGATAGGACAAGGGGTAATGATCTTAAAACTAAAAGAGGGTAAATTTCATGGAATCATCATATAATCATCAAATCATTAAGGCCTCTAAGACTGTCAAATCCAACCACCAGCCTACCACCGCCATATCCACTAAAGCATGTACCAAAGTCCCATGTCTATACAATTTTTTACCATCTCAAAGGATGATGACTTTACCAGTTCCCTGGGTAGTCTGTTGTCTGTTCCAATGCTTGACCACTCTTCCAGTAAAGCTTTTTCCTTTTTTTTTTTTTTTTTCCTTTTTTCCCCAATTACATATAAGAAATTATTTACTGTGAGAGTGGTAGGGCCCTAGAACACATTGTGCAGAGAAATTGTGAATGGCCCATCTTTGTAAGGACTCTGTGCTGGTATGAGGCTAACTGAAAAAATTAGCCTAATGAAAAAATTAGATTATAGGCTGTGAAAAGAAAACAATGGTGATGTCTACCTCACTCATAGGCTTGCTGAGATGTATAAGAACAAGGACACATACATAAGTAAGATAGAGTCTTGGTCTCTCTGGGAGCTTGTATGTCTGCTGGTATCTTTTCTGACCTAACTAACCACTCTGCTTCTAACTCCCCTGGCTGATCCTCCAAACTCATCTTGCATGTAAGGTAAACCCTGGGGTAAGGTAGAGGGGTGGGAGGAAGGTGGAAGGGTGGTTGGGAACCCCTCCTGGGAACTCAGATTTCTGGGAGGGGAGTTGTGTTTCTGTATTACCTTTAACCTGTGTATTTCTGTAAATATTCCTGTATATTGTGTATCTATCTGCTTGTATGTTGTGCTAAGCTGTAAACATGGATTCATTCCTTAACTTCCAGCCAGCTGAGTCTAGTCTGGGTGATTTTTTTTCATAGTGTGAGGGGGCAGGGAACTCCCAAACCATCACATACTCAAAGCCAGGTCAATTGAACAACCTTGCTCAAGGGAAGTTTGAGCAACCTAACCTACTAGCACATGTCATTGTCCGTGGCAGGGAGTTGTAACTAGATGATATTTAAGGTTCCTTCCAATACATAGCACTCTATAATTCTGTGGTTGTTGGCTTTGCACAGTATAGTCCAAATTCTCCTAATTCTCATTCTTTCTATTTACAAATTTGTCTATAGTTTTGGACTTACTCCTTGTTGCTGTTCAACCCTTACTAAGCTGAACAATTCCTGATAAGTAGAGCAGGAAACAAAGAGGTTGTTTCATGCTTGAAGTAGTCGCTGTGATTAAGCTTTTGGATGTACTCATTGACCATATAATATACACTTCTGTTAACTGTATAAGGACCTCCCAAAAGTATAGATACCACCTCAGATGCCTGGAAATTTTCTGACAGGTATTAATGGAAGAATTCTGACACTACTTTCTTCAGCCAACCTGCAAAGACCAAAGAATGTGGATTTTGGCTTGGTTTGTATTTTGGCAAATAATTAAGCATTTCCACTGGTTCCGTATAAATTCGTTTAGAGCTGAAGGCAAAAATTTCAGAAGTTATGCGTGCCTGTGACTTGACTGGCTCCAGAGCTGAAAACTTCATCTCTGTTTCTCTAAAGAAGCCAAATGGAGACAACAATTGGCCCTGGCAGCAACAAACCGACATCCTCCTCTCTATTCTGTCTGTTGAACAATCTTACAAATATTACACTGCTAACAAAAAGGGAGAAAGAAAAAAAAAAAAAACAAGTGGTAAAGAGACGTCTACATTCTCAAACTGCATATTTACTCATTTTACTGTTTTTCATGAGTTTCAGCAAAGCACAATACCTAAAGCAGATTTTATCTTGTAGGGCCTCACTTTTCACCACATTCTGAAAAGTTTGCTTGCTACCATCAGATGTTTCACATTTATCTATCTTTGAGATGTTCTTTTTAAAAACTCACCTCACTAACGCTGATGTTAGCATCATGCTGCCACATCTTTCATCCTCAAGCCCCGTTACAGCCAAATCCACTCCAGGAAGAAGTAGTTTCTCCAGGGAATCCCATGCTGTTTCATATGGGAACAGATTTTTTTCCTATTTATTTTTCTGTGCTCAGGACAAAATCTGAGTCTACAGCAATGCACAGAAGGATGTGAAGCAGAACCTAGTCTGTACGCAGTCTGGAACTGTTGAGTTAAAATGGATTTTGTTCAAAGGAGCTCTCCTTAAAAATACTGAAGAAGATTTTGACTGTATTAGCTTACATTTTGTGGACTGTGATTACTGCTAGTGAAGAACTGACAGCATCACATCATTCTGTTACCTCTAATTCCCACCTGGCAGGTTTGGTTTTTTAACACTTTGAATTGTTCGCAGAAGGGTACAGAAATGGTAGCATGTCTCAATGACTGCATAGAGGCTTAGGTGGGTGGTCCTCCAAATACTCTATCATTAAAAAAGTTACATAAAGTAATTCATCATTGCTTCATCTTGAGCAGAATGTTTGGAAAACATGATCCTGAATGTGAGAGAGTTTAATTTTTATTATATTTTCTTCATGTAAAAATAATCTAAAAGAAACAGAGGGTATGCAAAATGGAGTTGGCTTAATAGCAAGTTAACTCTTGTAAATAACAAGTGATTTTGTAATTGCCACATAGAATCATGGAATTATAGAATTGTCAGGGCTGGAAGGGACCTCAAGGATCATCTAGTTTCAACTCCCCTGTTGTGGACAGGGACACCTCACACTAGATCAGGTTGATCAGAGCCCCATCCAGACTTGCCTTAAAAACTTCCAGGAATGTGGCTTCTACCACCTTCCTGGACAACCTTTTCCAGTGTCTCATCACACCTATGGTGAAGAACTTCTTCCTGACATTCAATGTGAATCTACCCAGTTCTACTTTTGTGCCATTCCAAGTCCAAGAGACTGAATCCCTCAAAGAGTTTAATTTAAAAACTCTTGCAAACCCTCGATTGTTGCATCCCAGCATCTGTGTCCCAAACCTGCCAAGTATAACCTCTGAATGGTCACCAAGCTATTGGCTCCAATACTAAAACATATTGAGGAGTGAAAGTGGAGAAGGTAATCCAGAAATGGGAGAAACTAGTGCCAAAAAAATGCCACACAGATACATAGGCGCCAATTACCTTTGTAATTGCATTCTACCAATAAAAGCCAACATTGTGTCCAAATTCCTGTAAGCTCTGCTTGCTTCAGTGACAGTTTACAAATGTAGTTAATGAGTTGATGTGAAGATACAACTCTCACAGAAAGGGAATGACTGTATTACATGAAGAAGAAGTCAAGGATGTAAGAGGAAGTCCTCAAACTTTTGTCAAGTATTAGTAGGTGCTGTTAACCTCCTTTAAGTGAAGTGGGTAGGAAGCATCTTCCGGGATAAGTCCTTTTATTTGCATCCATCTATGAAGGAAGCACTAGGTGGAAATGAAGTTCATCATAGAAAGAGTTCTCTGTTTCAAAGCTGTTCTATTAAACACATCCTTGAAGCCTACAGGTGGTTTAGTCTGGTCCTTGCAAATACAATTCTACTATTCTTACAGAAAAACAATCTTAAATAAAGTGCTGTCAGAAACAGTTCAGATCTGTTAAACAGCAACTATCAAATACAAACTAAAAGATAAAGCTAAAAGATAAAGTCAAAATTTTCACATGCAGTACAGATTGCTAGAATATACAGGCAGATGTGAATTAGTAAAGACAATAACAAAAATAAAAAGACTAAACATTTCAGATTCTAAAATCCAAACCAAGGGGCAAAGATCTTCAGTGAACTACAGGTCCAAGTACATTATTCATCTAAGCTACTTATGTGACCTCCATTATGAGACTACCCAGAGAGCCCCATCTTTTCATGAATTCATCTTCAAAACAAAGACATCTTTTATTACTATTATCATTATTATTATTCCCTGTAGAAGAAGATAAAATTGAAACAGAATATTAAGCCTAAATTTATCACTTTAAATAATGATTAGGGCACCTTCTTTTATTCTGAGGTGCCCACATTGTCTGACCTCAAGTCATTTCATAGTTCAGACCTTCCCCTCCAGACTCTCCCTTTCTCAAGTGTTTCAAATGAACGGCCAGAAAAGGAAGCCACCAAAATCATAAAGCATTTGTGGAGTAACTCATCAGGGTTATTTTCTCTGTGGTATGTAAGTCAACTGATTGTCACAGGTAGAAGGCAAAGAGGATATGGGGAAAAATAAAGAAGTGAAGCGCTGAGTTGCTCAGGAAATTTTGTTCACATTAAAAGAAATTATACAGAATATTTTCACTATGCATTTCCCTTTCTAAAGGTAAATATTTTAAAATTACTCTATATGTTCAGCCAGGGCAAAAAGGTAACTCTTTTTATAGCATCAGTATATTCCTAATAACATCTCAGTCAAAAATTCTTCAAAGTACAGTCCCAGAAATTTCATTTGTAAAAGTTTCATATTTCAGGGAGATATTTTCTTTGACTAGATATACATTTGCAAAGACAAACTGCTTTTGATCTTATCAACAGCAAAACACTGACAATGAATTTTCCTGACACGAAGACCCATGTATGGACAGTCTCATCCCATACATTTCTGTTTGTGATGACAAAGATAAATGCTACTATATTGGACAACACTCATGTGAACGAGCACATCCAGGAGAGCAATATCTTGGGAGTCCAGAGATGAGATTTTTCTTTGACACTTATCTACACAGCCCTGGGAAAGACTTTTCTGGTCTCAACTTTTGTTCCTTACAATATGGACTCTTTGGGAAAAGATTTTCCCTGGTTCTGTATGTGAATCTCTGGTTCCAGTGCAGACCTTCTGTGATGGTTTGGGAGTTCCCTGCCCCACCCCCACTTTGTAAAATGACCCAGACTAGAACTCAACTGGCTGGTAGTTAAGGACTGAAGCTCTATTTACAGCTTAGCACAATATACAAGCAGATATATACAAAATATACAGGAATAGTTACAGAAATATACAAGTTAAAGGTAATACAGAAACACAACTTCCCTCCCAGAAATCACAGACCCCAGCAGGGACTCCCAACCACCCTTCCACCTTCTCCCCACCCCTATACCTTACCCCAAGGTTTGCCTTATGTGCAAGGTGAGTTTGGAGGATTGGCCAGGGAGGTTAGAAGAAAAGTGGTTAGTCATGATTAATCAGCAGAACGGAGTCAGAAGCTAGACCACCCGAGATGCTGTGCCCCTACAAACAGGCTGTGTTATCTAATGTTTTGAGTTCTCTTAAACATCTCAGCAAGCAAGAGTGAAGTAGACATCACCATGTTTTCCTTTCACAACCTACAGTATAATTTTCTCTATGAAAATATTCCAATTTGCCTCAAACCAGCACACCTTCAAACTGTTTTTACCAGTTCTGGCAACTTAGAGGTCCAGATGTGCATTTAGACTGCATCCAAGGATGAGAACCATGTACAAACCACTTCATCAACTGCTTGTGTGAGGAAAAATCTTGCACAACCAGTTTAGAAACGACCCGTGGCATTCTTCTGCCTTTCATCCACATCAAGGAACCACAAATATGACGTTTCCCAGGGTTCCTGAAGCTCAGGGACTAACAGGACAATATCTCTGTATATTATATTCTGAATTTTATAAATATGTATTTAAGAAAATTGAAGTGGCAAGTCACCTTGCACATTTGAGAGCTACAACAGGTTTCCAGGATCAGGACCAACGCATATGAAGGTTCTATGAAAGGATATTGAACAGTGGAGAAAGGGAGGAGTCTGCCATTAAGAACTGACTAAAACAAGCTTGATCAGGGTAAGCACAGTAAATCTTCAATCTGACTTGGTTCAAGGTCTATTTCCACTGTATGTGCTAACATAGTTCTCTGGGAGATGTGAACAATTATGAAAATGTGCTTTCAATTAACAGTAAGAAAATAAATACATATATGCATGCATATGCCTGAGGCTGATAGTTTTTAGCTGAAGTAAATGGGAAATATACTTAAAATTGTTTTGACTGAGGTCTATTACATACTTCCTCTAAATATTAAAACTTTGCAGATTTAAAAAACAGCTTCTTCCTCTATTCTACCAAAAACCTTATAGCCACTGAGAGAGTTACAGTTTGGGTATCTGCCTGTTTTGAGTTAAATTTGCATACATCATCTTATTGAAGCAGTACTGAGAATAATTCTTTCCCATTGAATTGCAGGTGTTCTGTGAGAGGATTTACTTAGTTTTCTGGGTTGACTCTCAGGCATTCAATTCCTTGGAAATTAGTTTTAGTGTGTGCACTTACCAAATGTGGGGAGATACTGGTCAACTGGCCCTAAAGCTTCTTCATCTTTCTTATAATATCCTATGTAATGATGTTGCCTGAGGGAATTTCTAGGGCTTGGAGTTTAATGAAAATGAGAATATGGGATTTAATACTCAAGGTGCTTAGTTTTACCACTCCCATTGGCTTAATATTATCCTGTATTTTATGTCCTACAATTTCATAGGTTTAATAATTTCACAGAGTTTGTGGCCAGAAGGTACCATTAGATCATCTAGTCTGACTGCTTGCCTATCGCAGCCCATTATGTGACACATGCATTCAGTATTTTAAACCCAAATACTTAAGTTAAATTGAAGCTTTTCAGTCTTGAGAAGACTAAATCCTGTGCCACAGGGAGGTACTATGAGGTAAAATAGGTAACAGTTTGTCTAGGTGACTACAAAACCACAGAAAATAGATTGATGCTTCAGAAAATGAGAAAATGACATCTAAATACAGTGAGATAATTGTGTATGAGACAGACCAGACTTCCTGAGTCACAACTGAGTAGATGAGATCTTGAAGCAGAAGAATTAATTTCAGCCAGTTGCAATCATTGCCTGACTTTAGGTTGAGAGTCTGTAAGAAAATCCTGGACAATCTCATGATAGTGTTGCCCCCAAGTAGCTGTAGAAAGGAGGCAAGCACAGCAATCCAAACATCCACCTCCTCTGAATGCACAAAGCTGTGCAATGAGCATAAAGCAGCAGATTTCCTATACCAAGGTCTTGGCTAAGTAAAAGCTAAGGATTTTTAATATTGATATTATAATTTAAAACTGTTCAAAATCTGTAACATCTCATCTCTAAACAGTTGAGCTTCTGTCCTTTGTAGTCATCTTGAGAAATGGCTGTTGGGTGAAAATTTTGCCAGAGCATTTGCGGTTTCAACATAAGCTCTAATTAAAAGACATAAAAATCCTCTTGCCTATCTGAGTTTTCATTTTCATGGTTTCACAGGAGTGATTTGGAATAATTTTACTTTATAGGCAGTATAATAAATAAAGCCAATCTGAAAATCTCAAAACAAAACCATGTGAGGTAAGTAGGTTATAAATCTGGAGAACCCAGCCTGCAAAAGTAATGGAATTTTCATGGCTTTAACATGTGATTGAATTATTTTTAGCTGAAGGAAAAAAAAAATCATTCAAGACAAATATCAAGCTGCATAAGTAATATACTAAGGAATGTCCCATTCCAGTCATATGTCATAAAGTTAAAAATCAGCAGCTTCTGCTTTTACAGTGGATGATACAAGCAGGGGAAAGGGTTGCTAAAAGGGTTCCTTGGAAGTTTCAATCTTCCAGTAATGTTTAAAATTGCACACACTTGAAATTATCACAGGAGGAGTATTAACACTGGAGTGGCAAGGATAATTTTGAATGTAGAAGCCTATTCCCAAATAAAAAGGAATCTTCTACCATGAGTTTCACTTACTGAATGAAATGTTCCAGATTTTAATATGAGAGTGGTAAAGAATAATAGTGTGCAGCCGTGTTTTTAAATCCAGTGCTTTTAAGTATTTAACAAGCTATTGTCTCCTGCTAGTAGAGGAAAATGCACTATCTTTCTTTACCCAATAAAACTGATAATTGTGGTATGATTCTTGTAAATTAGTGTTTCTTCCGAGATATTCTAAACCCTGTCTGCAGTAATTTTTTTTCTTCATATATGTAATTTTTATAATTATGTCTACTCTCATATGCACACCTGCAAAACTACATCATTTGGGCAGTCAGACTAATCTCTTCTTGTCTTTTTTAGAGTTCTAGGTAAAAGCATAGGAAATTTGAGGAGTGCAAAGAACAAAGAAATGCTACTGCGCAAAGAAGAAAACCCACTTCAGCTGTCTGCAGTAGTTGTACATTAGAATCATAGAATCATGGAATGGTAAGGTTGGAAGGGACCTCAAGGATCATCTAGTTCCAACCTCCTGCCATAGGCAGGGACACCTCCCACTAGTACAGGTCATTCAAGGCCTCCTCCAACCTGGCCTTGAACACATCCAGGGAGGGAGCAGCCACAACCTCCCTGGGCAACCTGTGCCAGTACCTCACTACCCTCACTGTAAAGAACTTCCTCCTAACATCCAGTCTAAATCTTCCCTCTGCCAGTTTAAACCCATTGCCCCTTGTCCTGTCATTGCAGGACCTTGTAAATAGTCCCTCCCCAGCCTTCCCGTAGACCCCTTTCAGATACTGGAAGCCTTCTTTTCTCCAGGTTGAAGAGCCCCAACTCTCTCAGTCTGTCCTCATAGGAGAGCTGCTCCAGCCCTCTGATCATCTTTGTGGCCCTCCTCTGGACCCGCTCCAACACTTCCATGTCTTTCCTGTGCTGAGGGCTCCAGAACTGCACACAGTACTCCAGGTGGGGTCTGACAAGAGCAGAGTAAAGGGGCAGAATCCCCTCCCTTGCCCTGCTGGCCACACTGCTCTTGATCCAGCCTAGGATTTGCTGTCTGAGCTGCATGTGCACACTGCAGACTCATGTTGAGCTTTTTATCAACCCAGACTCCAAGGTCCTTTTCCTCAGGGCTGCTCTCCAGCCATTCATCACCCAGCCTGGATTTGTGCTTGGGATTGTTCAAGAGTTCTGATTTCTGGCAAGACAAAGTAATCTTTTAACTCAATATGTAAGTGTTAATTGTGAAGTGGACAATAGCTCTGGCTGAAGGCACACACTTACCCTCTTCAGTTGTGTGAGGTTATACAGATTATAAACCAAAGAGAAACAAGCTAATTGAAGGTGTCTGGATAGTGAGGAACAGCAAAGGGAGTGGTGGGTTTGATAGGACTCCTAGTACGGTTTAGCAAAATAATTTTAGTATCTCTCATATTTGTTGAAAACTTTGCAGACATTATATATATATATATATACATATATATACATATTTTTATATATATATATACATATACATATAAATACATATATATACATACTTTTATATATATATATACATATACATATATATATGCATATTTATATATATATACATATACATATATATACATATTTATATATTTATATAATTTTTTTTCCCCACATATTTATTTATTTATTTAGATAGATTTTTTCCTGAGGAGGTGAAGATTGTCCTATAAGCATTGGAATGTTTTCTTCCAGTGTTTCTGAAACTTATGGAAGTGATATCCATGTGAAAGAGAAAACAGTGCACACTTCAGGTAATTGACTGATGTGTGATGAACCAGAATGGAAACTGTGTCAGCAAGGAGAATCCAGCACTACGTTTATAGTTATTTTGAGTGTCTTCTTTCCATTGTTGCTGTGGAAATGTAGCTTCTTGTGAAAATAGCTTACTGGACACCTATCAGAAACTGAAACCAGTCATCCAATATTTGTGCCAACAAACTGCGAGTGACTAAAAGAATCCTCTCTTGAACATGTAAATCACCTGGTTATGTGATGATTCCATTAAGAACTGAAGAGTGTCTCAATAAAGATAAGATCATCCTGATTGACCCACCTGATGTGTCAGCTCTGCCCACTGAGACAACTATCTGAGAGGAGATTGTAGTCAGGTGGGTGTTGGCAACCAGGGACAAAACAAGAAGACACAGTCGTAAGCTGTGCCAGGGGAGGTTAAGGCTGGGTGTTAGGAAAAAAATTCTTCACAGAAAGAGTTATTGGTCACCAGAATAGATTGCCCAGGAAGTTGGTGGAATCACAGTCCCTGGAAGTGTTTTAAAAAAGACTGGATGTGGCACTTGGTGACATGGTTTTGTTGATTAGATGGTGCTGATTAATAGGTTGGACTTGATAATATTGAAGGTCTTTTCCACTCAGGTTAATTCTTTGATTCTGTGAACTGTCCAGGGAATATGGTGGACAGTGGATGGCAAAGAAGGGCAGAGGCCACTCAATATCCCTGCAGACACATGGAAGACCCCCTGGAAATCCACTTATGCGTTGTTGATATGAACCAGGTGGAGCTATAATAAATGAACAGGATAAAAACCCCCAAGTTATACCTGCTTAATCAGAGAGAGAAAAACATCACTAGAAATACTACAGACTGGAGCAATACCACCCAGGACATCACAAGCTGAAGGGAGTTCAGTAGCACCTCAGACATCTCTTCCCTCTTCCCTTTTCCCTCTTTCCTCTTTCGTCTTCCTTCTTCCACGATGAAGACAGAAAAGAATACTGGTAATTATCTCTCTCCAATTCTCCTGCTCGCTTTCTCCATTCTCTCTCTCTTTTTCTTTCTCTGTTTTGTTTGCTCCATTTTCTCTCTCTTTAATAAATAGTCTCATTGTGGCATGTGACCTCACTTGTGTTCTTAATTTTATTCATGGGAGTGTTAAAAAATGAACCACATCTCCTACCTAACCTTTGGATCGAGACAGTGACCTATCTAGAAGATCACTCTTAAGTAACATGCACTTCCCAGAAATTCCTGAAAAGTACCTGGGAGTCCTAGTGGACAACATGTTGATCATAAGCCAGGAGTGTGCCATTGAGGCCATTATGTCCAATGGCATTATGATGGGGTGCTTCAGAGAGAGAGCGGCAAGCAAGTCGAGGTAGGTTCTCCTCCCTCTCTACTCTGCCCTGGAAGACTGTGCCCAGTTCTGGGTTCTTCAGGTCAAGAAGCTCAGGGAACTGCTTGAGATGGTACAGCAAAGGGCTATGAAGCGTATTAAGGGACTAGAACATCTCTCTTATGAATAAAGGCTGAGAGACTTGGGGCATTTCAGCCTAGAGAAGATTTAGTGTGGAGGGGTGGATCTTAACAATGCTTAGAGATACTTCAAGGATGGGTGTCAGGATGATTGGTCCAGTCATTTTTCAGTGGTTCTCAGTGACAACACAAGAGGTAACAAGCACAAACTTCAACTTTAAAAGCTTCAACTAAACATAAGGGGGAATATCTTTACTTTGAGGGCGGTAGAGGACTGTAACAGGCTGCCCAGAGATATGGTGTCCATCTCTGCACACAATCCCGTGCAACTTGCTCTAGGCAATCCTGCTCTGGCAGGGAAAGTAGGGCCATGAAGATGATCAGAGGGTTGGAGCAGCTCTGCTATGAGGACAGGGTACAAGATTTGGGGCTCTTCAGCCTAAAGAAGAGAAGGCTTAGAGGAGACCTGATAGTAGCCTTCCAGTATCTGAAGGGGGGTCACAGGAAGGCTGGGGAGGGACTATTTACAAGGTCTTGCAATGACAGGACAAGGGGCAATGGGTTTAAAGTGGCAGAGGGGACATTGAAACTGGATGTTAGGAGGAAGTTCTTTACAGTGAGGGTGGTGAGATACTGGCACAAGTTGCCCAGGGAGGTTGTGGATGCCCCTGGAGTTGTTCAAGGCCAGGTTGGATGAGGCCTTGAGTGCCCTGTACTAGTGGGAGGTGTCCCTGCCTATGGCAGGTGGTTGGATCTAGATGAGGTCCCTTCCAACCTTACCATTCTATGATCCTATGATTGTATCTCCAGAGGTCCCTTCCAACTCTTATCATTCTGTTATTTTGTGATTCTTTGAAAGGATTAGGGTTTTAATATAAGCTGTGCTATCATTTAACCCAAATGCAGAGATATCCATCTTTTTCAAGTGACAAAGTTTAATTATGTTGCTCTCAACTGGGCAAAAATGGGCATGAGTTGAAGTTAGAAGTAACCCCAGATGGTATGTGAATGATCAGACTATTCATCAATTCTTCTGCTTCCTTAGAGGTTTCTTTTAAGGTGTTAGCCTGGTTTGGCACAGTTGTTGTTTGAAAACAGCTTAGAAAAGAAAACAGTGTTTCATATGATCAAAAGCAAAATGTGATGATAAACAAAACAACAACATCAACAGTTTGGTCAGCCTGCAATAATTTGTTTGGATGTAGCCAAGAAGGCAGAATAAGATGATATACATAGCTCCAAAGATGAAGCCCCAACATTTTACAAGAATAATACTTCTGCTGGTAACACAAGTTGTACACACACACACACACAATGACCAGATCTTTTCTTAGAGTCAGAGTCTAGATCAATCTTTCTTAGCTACTTGTTAATGACACGTATACTGTGGGTAAATATCACTCACAGTTCAGAGACCTTTGATATTTAATCTATACGCTGTAGGTGGAAATCCCGGGGATGAAAACTTGTGCAATCACCCTGTGTTAGGAAATGTGGAATTAGAAATTGAAAGTTTATCAGCAAATAGATACCTAATCTAAATACTAGTAGATTTTCCTAGGGTGTGTTGAGTTCACCTTCTATCCACTTAATTTACTGCGATGGTGATATATTGGCAGTTGGATTGATCAAAACTATCTAAACTACCTGGAAATGTTCAGGGCCTGGGGTGGAAATCATTTGGACAAATATTGAAATGACTGTACTGCAACACAGCTGGCTAAAAGAGGCAATAGGAATCATGGTTCAACTTTCTTTACATTGGCTTTAGAAGATGATGTTTGGATAAGATGTTGCAGAGGTCTGTTGTAAGATATTCCTACTCCTAGTCATCACCTTTAATTACACATCAGCCACTGAGTTTTTGGACATCACTAGATAATTACTTCAAGGCATCCTGTGTCCCAGGGGATCATTAAGGTTTTGAAAATTGCTTTAGGAAAAAAATACACTTTCCTTTCCCAAAAATGACTGAAATAGATCTTGATTAAAATTTGCTCCTAAAATCATCTTTCTCTATGCAAAAGACTACAGAAGGATGTGGATTTTCAGATGAATTTGGAAAAAAAAAAAGTTAAAATTTGGTTAAAGTTTGCTCCTAAAAATCATCTTTCTCTATGGAAAAGACTAGAGAAAGATGTGGATTTTCAGATTAATTTGAAATAATTAAAAAAAAAAAGAGATGAATTAGGAGTTTTGGTGAGGCTTTTTTTTTTGTTTGTTTTATTTTGTTTCATTTGGACTACTTTACTGGGGAAAAAAAAATCATTCAATAAGAAGACCATCTGATGATTCAGAATAATTTTTAGGTTTTTTTGTTTTGTTTTGTTTTTTTAAAGCACTGTTTTTTAATCAAAGGAGTTGTAAGTAATGATAAATCTTATTTGACTAAGTAGCATGCACACAAAACAAGCATGTGTTTGAACACAGAAGTGAAGTAATGGGTTTAAAAATCTGAATTGAAGCTGAAAACAATTTATTAGCTTGATTAAATAAGTATAAGGTCACGACTCTGGAAAAAGTGATTGGTAGTGAGAATTAGAGGCATATTTGCAGAGGAATACGCAGATTATTGATGGAAAATGACAGAAATATCATCATGTGTCACAAAATCAAAACTGACCTTTTTTTTCTTTCTTTTTTTTTTTTTTTAAGTAAGTATTGAGTTTCAGTTCTCAGATTTACCTTTAGAAGGCTTTTCTAATTTTCTTTGATGATAAAGATTAAAAAAAAGTAGTGGCTAGCTTTTTTTTAATGGAGAAAAACTCTTCAAGGTGGTTTTGTACATTATTTATTGTGTGTGTGGTTAGTTCCTGTGCATTTATTTTCACAAGCAGGACATTCTGTGAGCTTGCTGAAGTGCAATCCGTGCTGCAAAGGGACGAGTGAAAGAGCAAAGGTTTTATGAGTCCGTTGTGGAACTATTTACTGCGGTTGTTGTGGAGATGCTTTGGTAAGGTTTAAACTTCTTCCTCAGTTATGATCTAAATCCCTTTGACGTGTTTTTGGCCTACAGGGAGTTTTCTTCTGGTGAGTTTAGTGATTTGGAGACTGTGAATGGTTGGAAGAGTTCTCAGTAGATATGATCTTCCCATACAAGTTTAATGCATAATTAAACAAGTCATTTAATCATATTGGTCATCGATTTCCCACACAGTTTCCAGGACAGGATGGCCTGTAACACATCATCTATGATGTGTGAAAGTAATCTTTGTGAGGTATTGGAATGTTTCTTTCAAAAGAATCTATTGCCTTGGAAAAGTGTCTTGCTGGATAAAATTCCTCTTTCAATTATTTAGGTAGGTATCAGGAGTTTTCACGTCAAAGTAAATGTATTGGTGTTCAAGGGCATAGCTGGATAATGTAATAAATACATACATACATATATATATATATATATAATATTTTGGATGGAGTTCAGGGAAACAGATCTGCTGGTTTGCAGATATATTGTAGATTGCAGGTGGTAGGTTGTCGATTTTGATTTTGTCTTTAGTATCTAAAACGATGAAGATTATATTCAAAGATCCCAAGTTTGTTACTGAAGTAGTAACAGAAAATAAGAAGAAAAATCCAGATTTCTAGAACAGGTGACAAAGATACACCTTTTATTTTTCTTAAACACAGTGAGTTTCATAGTATGATCTCTAAAAAAACCATTTTATCTTTATTTACCTCCATTGAAACAACTCCTTTCAGATTATAGAACCATAGAATCATAGAATGGTAAGGTTGGAAGGAACCTCAAAGACCATCTAGTTCCAACCCCCTGCCATAAGCAGGGACACCTCCCACTAGTACAGGTCACTCAAGGCCTCCTCCAACCAATTAAATGGATAAGCCATGGTCAGAAACTGATAAGAGATATCTGTTTGTTAAAAATAAATAAATAGATAGATAGATAAATAAACAAACACAGAAATACATTAATAAATAAACAACCATCAACTACAAAAGTTAAAGAAATATTCCATACTTTCTCTGAATAATATTTTTTACAATTTCTTGTCATCTTCAGCATCTTTCTATGCTATATAGAGCTGCAAATTATTTTGGTTGTGCTTTTCTGGTTTTGTTTTTTCTCAGTTCATAATGACAAAAGTGATGCTCTGGATCAGTTTTAAATATTACACTCCAATGGGGCAGATTCGCTACCGTGTGCTGGTTTGAGGCTAATTTTAATAGAGAAAATTACACTATAGGCTGTGAAAAGAGGACATGGTAATGTCTACTTCACTCATAGGCTTGCTGAAAATTTGTTTGGGAAAAATAACCAAAATATAAATATGGTATTCTTGGTCTGTCTCTCTCTGGGGGAACAGCAGCGTCTGGGACGGTCTAGCAGCTTCTGGCTCTGGCTCCTCTGCCGATTAATTTTCACTAACCACTTTTCTTCTAACCTCCCCTGGTCGATCCTCCAAACTCACCTTGTGTGTAAGGCAAACCTTAGGGTAAGGTACAGGGTGGGGAGAAGGTGGAAGGGTGGTTGGGAGCCCCTCCTGGGGTCTCTGATTTCTGGGAGGGGAGTTGTGTTTCTGTATTACCTTTAACTTGTCTATTTCTGTAACTATTCCTGTCTATAGTGTGTATCTCTGCTTGTACATTGTGCTGAGCTGTAAATAGAGTTTCAGTCCTTAACTTCCAGCCATCTGAGTTCTAGTCTGGGTCATTTTACAAAATGGGGGGGTGGGGAACTCCCAAACCATCACAACCAATAGTGCAAACCCAGTGCAAACAGCGTAAACGCAGTACAAACAGCACCTTGTAAACTGTGACAGAGCACCTAATGTGAATACAAGTAAAGTGCCCACACTGATGTACTGCCCTCTTCTTAGGATAGGACTCTCCTTGGGATTATTTTTCTGCTTTTATATGCATGTTAAATAGTGTGAGATCCCAACGGGTGTATTTGAACGTCAGGCAAAGACATTCATCAGCCAGGGATATTAACAGAGGGGACCTGATTATCAGAGTCTGGATTCTTGAAACAGCCTGGCTGCAGCAATTAATATTCTTATACACTGTTTGAAGAATTTAACTTTAAATGAAGTTTGTCACCCACCCCCAGACATATGGATAAATCATGTACATATTTTTTTTTAAAATTAAGTTCAATCACAGCAGGAGGAAAAGATGTAGCAAATTAAAAACTGAATACTGAAAGAGAGATATTATTTTCTTTTCCATCCTCTCTAGATGAAAACTAGCCCTAGACAAGCAATTTATAATTCCTACTTTTGATTTCTGTTTATTTCTTTTTCAGTTACCTTAGCAAATTTGGATTGTGCACTCTTTTGATAGAACAGTATGAGTCAGGGATAGTGTAAATGCTGAGGATCACAATTAAACATGTGAGCTAATGGGTTCAGACCTCCTCAGACACAAGGATATTATATAGACAGGATTAAATGTGCTAACTCCTAAGCTATTGGGTAAATGGGTGATGGCTGTTGCCTCAGTGATTGCTTTTTGGTTCCTTTTGGTTTGGGTTTTTTTCGGCCTCATAAGTGCCTGTAACAGAACATTCCATTTTGTGTCAGCATTTTGACCTTTCTTATTTCAGCAACAAACCCTTTTTCCTCGCCTCCTTCCTTAAGTTTTACACCCATTTCAATTTTTTTTCCTGTTGTTTTTGTTATTCTATTGCTACCGTAATTGTTTTCCCCAATTTGGCAGCCAATACTGAAAAATGGAGTTTTCGTGCTGCCCAATAACCAATCATGGATCTCTCAATATATCAGCCTTGGTGCATGCTCACAAAAGATCTCTCCTCTGCAACTCTGGCAGCCTGTGCATCCTTTATTGCTAGTGCAACAAGAGTGACAACGTGTGTCAGGCCTGGTGGGAGCTGATCCTTGCAGCTGATATGCAGTCAGCTATAGCCTCATGTCAATTTTACCTGCTGTCGACTCCTCCCTGAGGCCTGAGTCTGTCAGAGTTCACAAAAATGAGGACAAACAGTGCTGAGTTGTTGTTCTTTTTTTCCATAAGGCAATTCAGGAGCTCAGAAAACAGGTCGAGACGGGAGAAGAGACAAATGATAAGGGGCCACCTCCACCTGTGAAAAGAGACTTTTGTCTTGCAAATTGCACATGCTAGAGAAATCCACTGTCATATGGAACTGGGCAAGGAGAAAATAAATTCTGTCTTCTTTATGCTTTGCATAAGACAACTCTCTTAGCCATTAGATGTTAAACTGGGTTTACAAACTATTAAGAAAGCAACATTTGCACATCTTCATCCCTGCAGGAGCAGCACACCTGGTTAATAGTGAGTGCAAAGATTTCTCCTGCCTTTTGCAACCCTCCATTGACAAGAAGTGGGATACAAGCTTTAATGAATCAAGTAGCTACTGGAATCTTGCTAATTTTGTGTCCCTTGTGACAAAAATGAGCAGGGGGACTGTGTACAAAATGGGTTGGGTCATTGTTATCTCTGCATGCTTTTGGCTCTGCTATGTATACATGAGAAATATGACACTATCTGTGGTGGAAAAATTCTAACTGAAACCTTGNGAAAAGAAAAGAAAAGAAAAGAAAAGAAAAGAAAAGAAAAGAAAAGAAAAGAAAAGAAAAGAAAAGAAAAGAAAAGAAAAGAAAAGAAAAGAAAAGAAAAGAAAAGAAAAGAAAAGAAAAGAAAAGAAAAGAAAAGAAAAGAAAAGAAAAGAAAAGAAAAGAAAAGAAAAGAAAAGAAAAGAAAAGAAAAGAAAAGAAAAGAAAAGAAAAGAAAAGAAAAGAAAAGAAAAGAAAAGAAAAGAAAAGAAAAGAAAAGAAAAGAAAAGAAAAGAAAAGAAAAGAAAAGAAAAGAAAAGAAAAGAAAAGAAAAGAAAAGAAAAGAAAAGAAAAGAAAAGAAAAGAAAAGAAAAGAAAAGAAAAGAAAAGAAAAGAAAAGAAAAGAAAAGAAAAGAAAAGAAAAGAAAAGAAAAGAAAAGAAAAGAAAAGAAAAGAAAAGAAAAGAAAAGAAAAGAAAAGAAAAGAAAAGAAAAGAAAAGAAAAGAAAAGAAAAAGAAAAAAGAAAAGAAAAGAAAAGAAAAGAAAAGAAAAGAAAAGAAAAGAAAAGAAAAGAAAAGAAAAGAAAAGAAAAAAAAGAAAAGATGATATTATGTACAAAATATGCCTTAGTACCTTAGGCATTGCAAGGATCACCAGCCAATGGGCTTAGAAATAGCATAGCAACCGTCACTAGGGAAAAATGTCAAAACTCTGAGACATGTGAAAAAGAAAAAAAGACAGTCAACTGGGGGAAGTTCCAGCTTCCCTTAGATCTCTGAGAAATTATTTAATTCCCACCTCTGGCAGCTAAAATGCAGTTAAACTCATGGAATCTTGCAGTACAACAAAAGAGGGAGAAATCTCATGCTTTATAATATATAAACAATTAACAAGGAAAAAGAGGAAGAGTCAAAAATGAAAACATACCCTTGGAGTATAATTCAAAACATACTCTTGTTGTCTTCAACAATATATTTATATTCTAAACCCTGCATCTTTTTCACACCCCACATCTCCAAAGGAAGACCAAGAACCATTAGCTCTTCATTAATGACTACAAACTTAAGGCATGCATTTATGTAATTAGATGTTGAGAATTAATTCGTTAAATAATCTCAGAATATTTGGTGTTCTCTTTTCAGTCCTTAATCAAAGGACAATGTGAAAATATCTTACCCTTAAAATTGCTTTAAAACAAGTACCAAATACACAGCATCACAGAATCTAATGGAGAAAGCAGCCTGTATGAACATCACAGAAGAAAAAATATGAAGACATTCATCATCTGGTTACTTGTATGACCAGTTATCTTCTGGTATTCTTTTGTTCTTTCTTTTGCCCATGATTTATGCTTGTGGCTGGACTGCAGTCTTTTTTCAAGGAGAGTGACACCTTCATTTGAAACTTTATTTCTTACCTGTCCCACTCCAATCCATCCATAATTCTGTATTTTGAATGACCTCTAAAAAGTAGAATATAAGACCTCAAGTCCTGTTAGACTAAAGGGAGCTCAGACAATGATTTCTTCATCCTTGAACCAATATTCCTATGCATAATTGAAAAATGTCACTTCAAAACCATGATCACTACTCAGTTGTGCCCTTTTTGGGTGAAGACATGCAACTCTTGTTGCATGATCACTATGATCAATATGAAGCTTTGATTTGTATGATTATGGTTATGTTGGTGGTGTTGGTTTTTTGTTTGGTTGGTTTTTTTCTTAGTGAGCTGGAAAGGTCTCTGTTCCTGATGATTCTTGTTGGCAAAACACTTTTACATGCCATTACAGGAGACTTACAGCATTATTTCATAAGTGATAATTAACTGTCTAACAAGTTAAGGTACCCATAGTAGATGTTTTGACCCTGCTCCAGCACTCCAGCACTAAACTGGGAAAATTCTCCCTTCTCAACTGCAGATATTTCCCCCAAACCCTGCTGAAGAACAATGTGGGTGTATTGCTTTGAATTTTCTTCTTTGTTCAATCTTTATAGTTACTTGTATCTCTCTTAAATCTTTGTCTACAGAACTTTGGTACTCTGTTATTTAGCTATGTTAAAAATCTTAAGGTAGATGACTCAGGACAGCCAAAATTAGTAGGATTCACAGGGAAATTTTATCTTGTCTTTAATTTTGGATACAAGGTTGATCTAGTGGGAAAAAAAAATCTCTGAAAAAAGAAAAGAAGTTGCTGAAAAATCCCCATGTGGACATGAAAAATAACCTCACATCCTAAAATTTGTAAACTTAGACTATAATTACTTAAAATCCTAAGAGTCAGTATTAAAAAGATATTTCTCAAGGGAGTATCTCCCAATACCACAAATGATAGAGTTAAAGTATCACAGTATCACAGTATCACCACGGTTGGAAGAGACCTCAAAGCTCATCAAGTCCAACCCATTACGACAGACCCCAAGACTAGACCATGGCACCAAGTACCACGTCCAAACCCGCCTTGAACACCTCCAGGGACGGTGACTCCACCACCTCCCTGGGCAACCCATTCCAGTAGCCAATGACTCTCTCAATCAAGAACTTTCTCCTCACCTCCAGCCTAAACTTACCCTGGCATAGCTTGAGACTGTGTCCTCTTGTTCTGGTGCTGGTTGCCTGAGAGAAGAAGGTAACCTCTCCCTGGCTACAACCACCCTTCAGGTAGTTGTAGACAGCAAGAAGGTCTCCCCTGAGCCTCCTCTTCTCCAGGCTAACCAATCCCAGCTCCCTCAGCCTCTCTTCACAGGACTTGTGCTCGAGGTCTCTCCCCAGCCTCGTTACCCTTCTCTGGACACGCTCAAGCACCTCAATGTCCTTCTTAAATTGAGGGGCCCAGAACTGGACTAAGGACTCAAGGTGTGACCTAACAAGTGCAGAGTCCAGGGGGAGAATGACCTCCCTGCTCCTGCTGGCCACACTATTTCTGATGTAATCCTATCAAGTTCCTTTCTTTTTAATAAACCACTTCCCTAGTAAAAAAAACAGTACTTTTCCCAAGAAACATATTTTTTAACCTTTACATCCTCCAGACTCACAGGAAATAGCAATGAAATGGTACAGTTCATCAAAGCTGTCTACGTGTATGTTCATTAATAGTTTGTAAGTCACAAGGTGTTGTCCAATTCTGGATAGAAAAAAAAAAATACAACCCAGTTAAGTACATATTAAAGAAAAATAAGCAAAACACAGTTCTCATCAATCTCTAAACATGAGGCTGGTTTTCATTAAATATACAGATTAGCAAGGAGGTTAATAAATGAGCAATCGTGCTGTGCTTGAGCAGTTCAAGTATATATAAGGTGCATGGATGGTCCTGGGTAGCTAAAGAGAAAGTGTAGAACACACCATGCAGCATATGCTCAGTCTGGGTAATGCACTGCTACTAGAGACCATTGAGACAAATTCTGTGACTCCCTCTAATAAGAAATGTAATAGTTTTATAATCATTAGCACCATGGACTAATACTGTAAGGAATGGTAATCCAACTTCACATTTGAGGGCACGAACTAATTGCTGAGTGGGTTGGTTAATCATGTGTTGTACCAATGTTACAGAAATGGTTACATGTCCTCTGATGATTTTTTTGCCTCTTTTCCTGAAACAGTGGGAAACTAAGAAGTGAGTGAATGTCCATTGTTGAAGGAGCAATGAAGAAATCCAACACTGTAAGTGATGAGTTAATGCATTAATGTGGACCTAATTTTCCTGGGTACGTCCATTATTTAACATATAACATCTTTCCGCTGTATCATATTCTTAAGTAACTTAAATGGGAACCATGCCTGAAAGAAATTAAAAGACATAAGAAGAGCCAAGAAATACTGTTTCAGAGTTGTTAGCTACCAGAAATTTAGCTATAGAAGTAACTCTTTTTCCATTCATTACCCTTGGTGATTAAAATCGGAGATGATGATCTGACCTCGGCTTTTCAGCATGAAGCAGTTATGACAGTTAACTGGGAAAAGAGAAAGGACATGTCAGGACAGATCCCCTTCTCTATACAGAAACACATTAGAGGCTGTATTCAATTTCTCTTTCTTAAAAGACAAAGATAGAACAAAAGAAAAGAGAAAGTATCTTGCCTTATCGCTAGGATGCCTCTATTTCATTGTTTGCCTACAGGATTGCCCTGAATCCTTGATCTCATTCCATCATAATACAAGGAACAATCATTTTTTCTTCAAAGGACAAAGTGTGACCACTTATGGGGAGGGAGGAAAAAAAAAAAAAAAAGAAAAAAAAAAAGCCATATACCTCTACTAGATCAGGAGATCTTTACTAAGAAAAATTACCATTTGGGGGAGATTTGCAAGGACACTTTTAAGCAGTGGTTATCAGGAGCTGGGAGGGCCTGAGACAAAGGTCAAGTCTATACATATCCTAAGCATTTACTACTTGCTGTTGCCAGGCAAAGGTTAGCAGGCTAAATGAACCTTAGGTCTAACCCCATGTGGTATTTTTTGTGTTCTTATCTGAACTCCTGTCATGCTGAGTAGAGCAGCTCACACCTGACATTTTTCCCTTTATGGCCTTTTAAGCTACTAAGTCTGATTGGTATAGCATCCTTAGGGACTGGGAAGGTGTGGGCTGGGGGTGCAGAGAACATGGCAGGCTTTTGTAAGTCAGGAAAAGGATATTTCTACCTCTCAGGACTTCAGTCATCTGCATGGTTGTTTCTATCCCTCTCTTCATGACTAAAATCAGAGGTGACAATCTGACTTGTAGTCTCCAAGGTCAGCAATTTTGGTGACTGCCTGTGAAAGAGGCAACTCTCTTTGTTAAGGAAACATTTAAATCTAAGATTTTAATCACACATCAGGATGCTCAAAGTTAAGGTTGCCACAGCAACACTACAATAAAGCTCTTGGCGCATAGCAGTTAGTGGAATGCACAGTTTAATTAAAAATTGTCTCAATTATCTGACAGTTTTCAGCCCCCCATTTTCTATTCTTTCCTCCACCCTCTGCAAATTGTTGTTCAGATGAGAAAGAAAAGAGATGCAGTGGCAGTGGCAGAGGCAGGCACTGTATTGCTGCATACGGGGCCTGAGTTTGGTTAGCGGTGACCGAGGCTGATGCAAAATACATCAAATTTGCTTTTCACCTGGGTAGGTCTCTAAAATCATGAGTTGTCAGAAAGATCTTGTAGAGTACAGGTGGAAAAAAAAAAAAAAGAAAAATGAATCCTGTCTTGCTTTTTGTTACATTGAAGGTTTTTTTTTTTTTTTTCAGTAATGACCTTGTAATACAGAAGCAGAGTTGTTTCAGGGACACAGAGGGTGGAAAGATTCTGGATGCTTCACAGAGACAAAAGAGCAACAACTTCTGGAACAGGCTTCCCAGAGAGGTTGTGGAGTCTCCTTCTCTGCAGACTTTCAAGAGCTGTCTGGATGTGTTCTTGTGCAACCTGAGTTGGATTCTATGGTCGTACTCTGGCAGGGGAGTTGAACTTGATGATCATTTCTATGGAGGTCCCTTTCAACCCCCAGCATCCTGTGATTCTGGGGTAGTAGCAATGTCCAGTGTTTAGGTGATCTTCACTCATAAGTAGGTTCACTGACCATCAGTAATATCTGTCTCAAAAGAAAAGAAACAGAGGTGATACCAATACTTGCAAACTGGAGAATGTGCTCAGTTTTTATAGATAAAGTGCTTTGGGATCCTCAATGAAAATTCTCAAAGAAAATGACAGGGTGTTTTTGCCTTGTACTTCCTGCAAGGCAGGTGTCACTTCATGTCCTCCCTTATGTGCGTGTCATCACTCTTCTTGGATGGTACTTGCGATACTTTCAGTATCTTAAGGGAGCCTACAAGAAAGCTGGGGAGGGACTTTTTAGGATGCCAGGTAGTGATAGGACTAGGGGGAAGGGAACAAAGCTAGAAATGGATAGATTCAGACAGCATGTTAGGAAGAAATTCTTCACCATGAGAATGGTGAGACCCTGGAACAGATTGCCCAGGGAGGTGATTGAAGCCTCATCTCTGGAGGTGTTTAAGGCCAGGCTGGATGAGGCTCTAGAAAGCCTGATCTAGTGTGAGGTGTCCCTGCCCATGGTAGGGGGATTTGGACTAGATGATCCTTGTGGCGGTTCCCTCTAACCCTGACTGATTTGATGATTCTGTGATACTTTCCTGCCCCCTGGTGAACTGCTGATATCTCATGCCTAAGTCGGTTAGTACTTAACTCAGTTCTGGTGTTGTTAGAGAAGCAAGACATAGTAAGTGCCAGGTTGAGCAGCAACCCTTCAGCATTCATCTTTCCCCTTTTCCCTCTCCATTTCCCAAGCTGAGGTCAGAGCCTCCTGCTCTGTAGGAACAGCGGCAAAGTAGCTCTTTAAAAGACCACAAGAGAAGCAGATTTGACATGAACTCATGGGGAAGGAGCCAACAGGTTTGAGAAGAGGCAGCCAAAGGTCACTCTGGCTTGCCAGCTGTAAAAACAATCCAAATGACATGGCAATAAAATCCAGGTTTGGGAACAACCTTCTCCAGCTCCTAAAGGTTGGCTCCTCACTTACCTCTCCTACTCCTGCCTGCTGCCTGCGTGATGCTAGAATGTAAGATGCGAGGCAGACAGCAGGAGGTATAAGGCAGGGAGCAAGGGTTGCACAGAGGGAGAGGAAGCTCTGTCTGACAAAGGCCAACAGTGATGGGGAGCAGCCACTGCAGGCCATTGCGATTGAGCTTTGTAAGTACATTTCAGCATAGCACATTTGCTCCTAAGAAATCTAATATCCTTTGGGTCAGTGCAGGCCAACTGTTAGATATAAAGAATTCATAGCACTTGCAATCCCCAGAGGAACCATTTTCAATTCTTCATGTTTCTGGAAAACCGTTGTGTCGATCTATCAGCAGTGGGTGTGCTGCATAAAGAGGGCCATCTCCTGCCTTAATGCCAAAGTGTAAATATTGCATTGCAGCAAGCAGCAGTAGATAATGCATAATAACGAGCTGGGTTTGTTATGCGATGTGCTATCCAGAACTCTTGAAAACAATGCATCATCTTAAAAATAAAACAAAAACAAAAACATGCACACATACACACACACACACAAAACCAACCAAACCCGACCAACCAAAACAAAAACCAAAGCAAAATAGAGAGAAATATTTTCTCAAAAAAAAGAAAAATTAATTTTTTTAAAAAAAAAATCTAACAAACCTTTGTGCTGCATGCTGAAGTGAAAGAATGATTTACAATTCTAAGAAATAGATTACATGGTCAGAAATGTATAGACAAGGATGAAACATCAGTTCTGATTTGATGAGCCATTGGAGCCTTCAGTATAAAGTCACTCAGGTACCAGTGGAGCTCCAAGCAGAGTTGAATTTTCATGTTGGAAATACAGATGTTTTTATATAGTCTCCTTGCTCTTATTTAATGGGACAAGGATTCTAGTCTCAGTACATGATTAAACATGATAAAAAAAAAAAAATACTGTTTGAGCCAATAGTTATCAAGTGTTAGTGTCATGATTTTCATAGATAATTTTTTCAGTTCTCATCAGCAGTGCATTTTGCCTCTCTCAAAAGGCAAGGTAGAGCATTTTAATGTCTGTCAATCATCTTACATTGTAAGCCTATAAGCACAGTAGGAATTACGGAACCAGTGTTTGGCAGAGGCTAACAAAATCAAGCCAATGCAGCATGAAGAATATGATTCATGTATCTTCATCCAAGAATTTCAACAGTGTGGGCCAAAAAGAAGGGCAGTTTGTTCTCTTATTAATCCATGCCATGTTAAAGTGTTTGTAGCAGAAAACAAGCTGATGGTTACTGTTCAAGTTTCTCACAGTTGAAGATATGTGATGTTTGCAGGTACTTATGTGAATCCCACCTGTTTCCTTAATGTTTTTTAGAAGTCCCTTGCCTGTACAGCTCTTAGTGACTCAGATGAGACTGAATACTGACAAGTTGCTGTATATCATCAGATTTCACTCCAAGCAGCGAGAACTGATGGACCTCTGCATCTTTGAAGATTCAATTCTGAAGGTGTCAGGAGTTTTGTAATTCAATCCACTAAGAAACAGGCTGAAAAATACCAAAAACATGGGGGAAAAAAAAAAAAAAGTTCAATTCTACTAGGGGCAAGTAAACATTTTACTACCAATTGATCTTCACGTACAGATTGCGTGAAGTACCAAATCATCTCTCTGGCGTCTAACTTAAGAGTGTTTTATTTGATGAAAAATAAAATATTTATTAGGACTCAAATAAAGAAATCTGATGTCACAGACAGATCTCTACATTATCCATGGACAATCTTAAGTACTTCAACTTTTTCATTTCCATGTCTTAGTTTAATTTTAGTGTCAATATTTGTTTCAAAAAGAAACTAATCCTACACTAAACAGTCTTCTGTGATTTCCACCGGTCAAAATGCATTAGCGAATTGGTAATATTTTCAGCTTGTTTGAAAATTTATTTAGGCACTTAATTCTGTATTTAAAATACTCTGGATCCTGTCCAGTGACCATTGATGTGAGTGGAAGGTTTACATAATTTCACATATGGTTTTAAAGGAAAAATAGGCCTTGGGAATGCTAAACATCCATAGAAGTTAATGAGCTCTGTTTAAAATAGTGGCAAAGATTCATCTGAGAAGCAATATCATTTGGATGACTGAAGCTCAGCTTCTATATTAAAAGAGAGGACAACTCACTGTTGGATTCTAAGAAAACACTCAAGTTATGAGATCAAAGCATGGATATAGATGCCAAAAAATCTTCAGTTTTACTGTCAGTTCAGTTAATGACTCCCAAGGTGGCAACAGGAATTTAATACATCTCTCTCTGCCTTTGTTTGTCCATATGATATCTATCATAGTATATTACTGTCATGAGAAATAATTAAAATGTAGGATACATTTACTTTTTCTTGTAAGTTTCTCGGGAAAAAAAATTTGCCAAAGTTATACTTGAAAAACAAACAAAGTGGAAAAATAGTTTTTTAAGGAGTATTTGAAATTATTTTTTTCACTCATCATAAAAATGCTTACTTCAACTCATTTGAAGAAAAAAAAATCAGAATGGATTCTCTATTGATAAATAAAATTAAATCAAGAACTTTTCAGGTAACTGGTATTCGGGTTTGACTCCCAGGACTACTTCTAGTAGGTATCCACTTTTTAATTTCACCCAGTTATTTTGTTACTGTAACACTGGTTTCATTGTTGCTCTGTCTGGGAGGAATGAAAGAAATATTACTGTGCAAGTAATCTATGGAAAAGGTATATTCACATAGTCATAAAACAGAGTGCTTACTAGTTTAAAGTTTTGGGTGGTGATGTATATTTCATGCTTAACATCTGCAGACACAAAAGTTATGGCTGTCAATTTTATAACAGAAATAAAATTAAATGGATTTATAAAACAAGAGAAGAAATCATTGCCCTCAAAATACCTTCTGTCGGAAAACACCCAGTCTAATACTGGATTTGAGTTTGTATTTGTACAACAGCTGAATGCAACTCTGTAACAAACTGTTTATGTTGTCAATAGAACCTGGAGACATCATGTGTCTTCCAGCCCCTCCAAAAGAGAGGCTAACGGAGAAACAAAAAGATGTTTCTTTGCTGTCAGAGTGCATCACACATCTTTTCCATCCTGCAGAGTGGAACCCGCAGCTTGAGAAGCTCTGATTGTCATATTGGGCAATTGGACAACGGTTAGCAGTTTCACAAGGCATTTATATGAACGTCTCCAATGAGCTGTGAGATAGCAAATGTTCATCTGCAGGCTGCTAGACCAATTCCAGACATCAGTCTAGGTCAGAGAGCTATAAAATATTTAAATTGACTTTTTCATCTCTAGAATATCAAGGAAAGTAGCTGCACACTCTGGAGAATGAATACTACTTGATATCTCCTATTATGATCTGGTGAGTCTCTGTGTATTCCTACATCTTTCACCCTTAGTGAAATCATTGCCTACACTGTGACTTCCTTTCCTACTCTCTAACACAGGGTATTTTCTTAACAGAGCTGAAGTATTTGCCAGGATACCAGGAACTCAGCCTTTATATATAGACTTTGATGCAGATCATGTTTCTTACATAAGAAATGTTCTAAAGGAGGATATCAAAGTATTGAATGTTGCATCGGAAAAATAAAGCAAGCTGCATGCTCATGCACTCTTCTTAACCGCTTTAGTATTCAGACAACCTATATCTGCCCTTGAGCAAAGGATGAAGAACAAATAGAAAGGAAATACAAAATGGTCTTGGGTCAGTCAGTCAATGGGCCTTTAAAAGACACTTTTTTTCTTCAGAAATGTCCAGTCTGTACATTCTTACAGATCAGTCAGAATTCCTACTGATCTGTCCACAGCTTTTTCAGAGCCACACAAGATATCTAAGTAGTATCAGAGTTAGTGTAGATGGCCTTTGAGTATGCTATACTGACAGCAGTCACAAATGATAATTTAAATATCTTTTATTGAGCACTTAGGAACTTCTGTCAATGATAATCCCCCTCCCCCTCCCATTTTCAAGCTGTAGATTGGGTAGATTCCTATCTGCATAGTAATTGTTTTGATTTTCATAAATAAAGTGGTTTATGAGTTTGACCTGATCTGACAACATTTTTTCTGGGAGGCAAGAGCTGACAGTTGGATCTTCCTGTGCTAGTCAAAGTGAGGAAAGTATTTCTCCTAAACCGCCCACTAGCGAGACAGAACCAAAGTAGAAGAGATTCATATTTGGGCAGTGACAATACTGTGACACAGCCAGAGTGCCTGCTGAAACCTGGAGACTAGCCCTAGGTTTCTTTGCTCCTGTTCTGAGTCTTTCATCACAGAACTCAAGCACTTTAAAAAAATGTATTTCATGAGTGGATCTGGAGAAAAGCAGACTGGTCATCACAGGAAAAGCAGCGCTTAGTAACCTGGATGAGCCCTGGGCATGGTGTGGAGGAAGCAAGGATATCACTCAGAATTAAGAATTCATGTGTTATAATAGAACAGCATGGCCATTCAGCATGGCAAGGAAAAGTTGATTTTTATGGACAAAATAACACTCCACATAAAATTCTGACATGTCAGTTTAACATTGTTATTTGCTTCTGCTGTGGATTTTGGGACTGATGCTGTTTATGCGTTTGCAAAACCATCTTGAATTAATATTCAGTGTTTACTAAGCCAGTTGGATTTCCTGATGTAATTTGCATTAGCTCATAGCAGCAGGGGCCTCAGGAGAGCCAGTACCAAAGAATTAAATAGTAAAACAAATGCTTTGATCTGTTAAAAAATAGGATCTCCTTCACCTTTACTATATGATATCTGTGAAAAGAAGCAAAAACAAGTAAGTCATACCCATTCTTTACTCCATTACTAAATAAAACATCGTTACTCAGGTTAAAAGAATATTTTAATGGCAACATATTTGAATAAAAGCGAGTACTATTTGGCAATTTTCTTTGCTGGAATCTTCAGCCTCACCACCCTTGTTACTAAGGACTTTGGAGCCCTTTCAGCTAAGCCAAATAACCAGCAAAGAAGGATACGTTTGTAGTATTAAAAGGTGCTTTGGGAGATCTGAGATTCAAGTCTATCCCAGAAACAAACCTTTTTTGGTAAGCCTTTTTGGTAACCTTTTATTTTATAACCTTGGAGAAGTAACATAAACCTGCTAGTGCCTGTTTTTTTTCTAGTAAATGCCTTGTTTGTTTACAGGCTAGATGGCTGCAGGAAAGATTAGGAGCTGTTACATAAATTTGTACAGCAGATGTTAGATGGAGCGATTCTGGCTGTTAGGGTCTGTGTTCTCTTGCAAGTAAATTGTGAACCTTGATCATTCAGCCATCAGCCTCAGACTTCAAGAATAACAAAAATCATGGAGGCATTTACATTTAATGCTTCACATTGTTTTCCATCTGAGAGTAGGATTGACATCACAAACCTTACATGGCCAGAGAGAGGGTCCACAAATTAGCACACTGTAAAGCTATATGCTGAAGTTTCAGACCAAATGGCTTTCTGTATCACAGATCTGTGTCAGTTTTCAACATCAGTCTTCAATGCCTGAAGATCAATGAACTCATATGCCTGTAGTTTATCTCATTCACTGAAGTTATAGAAAACCATAACCTGATAAGGATAACCTGACAGTTGCCTTGTTGATAAGGCCATAGTTTCTACCATCAGAAAGCCAGAGATATCTCACACACCTGCTTTTGAGGTTTTGAAATACATGTGAGACTGGGTCTTGGACCTAATCCTTCACCAGAAAACTTTGCAAAACATCTATAGTAATTTTTAGTCCTTAATGTGAAGTTTGAGTAAGAATTTCATCTTTTCTGAACAGTTTTTATAGTTAAGTGAAAGTCTGCAAACCTTCAACTGGACATGAGTCACCTGTACTCGTGGGAGGTGCCCCTGCCTATGGCAGGGAGTTGGAACTAGATGATCTTTGAGGTCCCTTCCAACCTTACTATTCTACGATTGTATGCTGATATTAGATGGTATTGCAAAGCAAATTCCTATTTTAATGAAAGCCAGCTCTTTTGATGGTAAACAGCTTTTACTTTGAGAGATTATAGTTAACAGTCATGCACAAGTTAGGTGAATAATGAAAGACACTGTCAGTTGTATTTAAAAATATTGAGAAAATCATCAAATGAATTTTTCTATCAATGTTACAGTCCCTGTCTGTACAGGTATTTCTACCACCAGAGGTATATGTCATCCTCTCGGGTAACCGTATTATTTTATTGTTAAAATATTAACGATGCCTTCATGCCTGAATCCTTATGGAATACTACATAGCACCTTTTATCTAAGGATCTCATCATGATTCAAAAAGATTAAACATCAAAACAGTCCTATGAAGGAAGTAGGCTCTACTGTATAGTTGTACTGTACTGAATTGTATATAACTGTAAATAAAAACCTGGCACTCGCTCGCATGAACTGGAATTTTTACTCCTTGTGCTTCGGGGGCTTAAATCTCAAACTCGCAGTTCTCTGAATTTTTAGAGGAATGTTTAGAGCAATCACCAAAAAAAAAAAAAAATTGTATGAGAGAGAAATCAAGTCTCAAAATCACTTGAGTCCAAGTAATTTTCAATTGACTATTCCATCACCAGGTATCTTTTCTCTGGGAATTGACACTCTTCTTTCCCAGCACTGTACTAAACTGGAAAATCATTGAATTATTTCTGAAAATACTTTCAAGGTAGGTATTTAAACACATGGACAATGACTTTGACCTTAGTTTATAGATAGATGGGGAAGCTGTGGTATTTATAGATAGATGGGGAAGCTGTGACATCTTTTAATACATACGGCAGTCTTTGAAGACCAGATCATTGGTATTTAAAACTTACAATATGTCGCACGTGTGATTCTTACTTAATTAACCTTTAATAAGATTTAAGATATACAAGAGTGGAGTTGAAAACACACGTTTTATACAGAGTGTTGAGCCTGGCCTTCCCATTATTGAGAAGGGTGAAGTTGTCCATTTTTTCAAGCTCCTGGTAAATTTGTGGCAACTTCTAGGCACAGCTATACACATGACCTGTGTATAACATCCTTCCCGGTGGCTGCAGTGAGATTCACTGGTTTGATAATAAACAGATGCCTGTTTTACTAAAGGCTTAAACTGAGGTTGGATTATTAAACAACTTCTCTGAGTTAATAGGATTGTCTAGCATATGCATTCCCAATCATATTTTAACTAGCAGGCTGGTTTTGCTCTTTTTCCTCTTTAGTTGGTGTCACCAGCCTACCAGCACCATCTGAGCAGACCTAGCGAAGCAGAACATTAGTTTTAGACACATATATTCCAGTCTCACTAGCATCTTGCTCTCAGTTTTTTCTATTGTATGACAAACATGATCACAAAATACAGAACCCCAGCTAAACAATACCCACAAAATCTTGCCACTACAGTCTTGTAGTCAGAACTTGTCTGAACACAACAGGAAAGCAGTGAATGCAGCATGCTGCTCTTGAACACAGAGGTTTCATTCCTGATCTGGACAGTTGAGTTGGGAATTGTATCTGTGATAATAATGGCATCGGGCAGAGTGAAGCTATTTTTGAAAGAACTGCCTGCAGGCCAAAGGGGAGCCCCCAAGAGGAAAAATAATCAGCTCCGCCTTCTTTACATTTAAGTCCACAGCACTGCAAGGGCCTGATGGTTACAGCCAGCATTCATTTGACATAAATAAAGAGAAAAACCAAACCAAACCAAACCCTGCCCTCTCCCCCTACAAAAAAAAAAAAAAAAAAAAAAAAAAAAAAAAAAAAAAAGAGAGAGAAATAAATATGCATCAGATGGAAAAATACCCCTGATTCCAGAGTTAATCTTTGCATAGTTGAACCAAAGCCCAGCATAAAAGAGATGGATGAAAATTCATCTCCCTTACACTTATGCAAGATTAGAAAACATCAAATGCAATGATAAACACTTCTATGAAGTTTTCAGTTTAAATAGTATCAAATGGATGCAGAGAAGAGCCTACTGCCTAATTTTTTTTTTAAGTGACAATACAGTCCCCAGAAGTCTTTCATTTACTTTGATAATCCCCAAAAGAAGTGAAAGGTAGACAAGTGTAGAAGTCATCATATTACTTTTAACTGTCATGTCTGAGCTAAACAGGCAAATAAGCTTTCACAGGTTCACAGGATTGCTCAGGTTGGAAGGCATCTCAGAAAGTCCTTCTGTATAGCTCAGAGGATTCCTAGGATGCTTATAACCTTAACCCAAAGTCATGGTCTAATAGGGTGATATAGACCCTATTTTATCACACAGTTGCAGTTTCCTGTGAAATTTTGTGATCACGATTTAGTACCTGCAGAAGAACATAGGGCACTTCCCAAATTTTGAAATGCAGCAACTTTCTGTGCAAACAGAGCAGGTCCAACAACTGTTAACATGAGTTCTAGTAAATACTTGCTCTTTGCACTCATTCTTTGAAGGTTGATTTCCAACACAAAGCTCAGCTTGGCTAGCTAAGGCTGTGAATCCTCAAATCTAGATGGGAGTCCTGAACCCAGTCCCAATGGCAATCTAATGTGGCAATAAAGCAATTTCTATTTGTAAGTGGTCCATTAAGATGGCATTCTTAATATAAAATTCTAGGTTTTGTAACATTCATTTTCTTTATTGTCATGGTTGACATTTTGCATTGGTTAACTGCTGCAATGTAAGAACAACGTATTTTCATTAGATTCTCTGAGACATAAAGAACTAACCTGTTTGCTTCCAAACTCTTTTACACAACTACAAAATAATATTTACTGCAGACCCATAATTACTTTCCTCTGAACTTACTAGTTAACCAGTGCTGACTTATGATACTGATGATATTTTACAGGAATACAGAGGACTGTCACGGTAGGCATGAATTTTGGCTAAAATAGGCTTATACATGTCTTGACTTGGCCAGACATGATTTTCTGCTCTCCCTCCTTCTGCTATGGGGAAAAGCAACCATGGGAAAGAGGACAAAGAACCTGGAGCCACTGAGTCTAAGAACTCTGGCTTGGCCAGAATTATTTTGCTCCTGTTTACATTCTGTGGTAAACAAGGTACATACACTTGGCTTGTGCTTGCCTCTTGCAAGTCCTGTGTTTTTTCCCAAATTGAGTAAAGCAAGCCTCTGGCTTCACCTAATATGGTCAAGCTTGACTAACTGCCATTCTGATTGGCTATTCTGTGTCCAAAGGCCCATTAATCTCAGGTTGTATTGATAAAAGAGATGAACAGGTAACGCAATGTGCTCTGCTGTTCTATTCACGTTTGCTTGCCTGCTGTTGCCTGCTGCCACTGCACTCTGCTTCTGGCAGTGATTCTGCCATTGCCTTCTGCAGCACTATGCTTTGTTAAGCTGTTTAAGTTAGCTCTGCTGAACTGCCTGGAAACTGCCTGCTTCGAGTTTACCAGGAACAAGCTGTAAATGCCTGCACATGATTGGCCTGCATAGCCAGCGTGACATCGTGCCAAGACTACATATTGCATTGCATCCTGCCTACACTTGAAAGTCTCATGCCAAGATGGGAAGTCCTGGACGTACACAGATCATCCAGAGGAGCCAGGATGAGGTTGGAAATTGTCTGCCTCCTTTCCCCAGCTCTCTGTGAAGTCTGGGAAGAATCAGAAGCCTCAGCACCTGACAAGACACTGGCAGAATTCCCTGAAAGTGTTTTGGGTACTGTCTGAAGCTGTAGCTAGCCTTGCAAGTTCAGAAATATTATTTTGTGAGTAAATACTTAAAGCCTCTTGTAATTCACCATTGCCTTCTGCCCTAAGCAGAAAGGAACTTCCTGAGTCCTTCTAGTGGACAAGCAATATGGTTAACCGCAAGAACCTTCCCTTCCAGTTCAATAAATGTTATATTATTGCTAATTATTTGGTCTAGATCCTATGTTATGATCTGTATAATGTTTCCATGACCTTGTGAAGAACCAATTATTATTAAAAAAATAGTGGTTGGGGTTGCAAGAGTTCTGAATGTCAAAATTAATAAACTAAATTAATTTTGAAAACTCATAGAATCATAGAATCATAGAATGGTAAGGTTGGAAGGGACCTCAAGGATCATCTAGTTCCAACCCCCTGCCATAGGCAGGGACACCTCCCACTAGTACAGGGCACTCAAGGCCTCATCCAATCTGGCCTTGAACACATCCAGGGAGGGAGCATCCACAACCTCCCTGGGCAACCTGTTCCAGTGCCTCACCACCCTTACTGTAAAGAACTTCCTCCTAACATCTAGTCTAAATCTCCCATCAATTAATTACCCTTCTGTTAGAAGGACATGGAGGAAAAAGCCTTAGGTTACATGAGGGGAGGTTTATGGTGTGCATTAGAAAAAAAAAATCTTCACTACAAGGGTTGTCAAGCATTGGAACAGGCTGCCTAGGGAAGTCTTGGATTCACATCTCTAGGAGGATTTAAAAGAAGTATAGATGTGGTGCTGAGGGACACGGTTTAGTGATGATCTGTCAGTTCTAGGTTAGCAGTTGGACTTGATCTTAATGACCTTTTCTGAACAAAATGATTCTATGAATCTATGGTAACAGATTCTTCAAGTTAAATATTTAATCTTAATTCGCCTTTTAAAGGGTTGCATACTCGGACATGAGTCACTGATGAAATTTTGCCATGTAAATAGTTAAATGAAAATGAACAAACACACCCTTAAAGAGTGGTGAAGGCAGCAAGCCAAAAGTGAGCTCCCAAATGCTATCTGCAATGAGAAGAAATAGTGGATCATTTCTTAGCCAATTAATATCTACTTAGAAGCTTCTACCCTGGTGTGCACATGTAACTCTATTTAATGTTAATGAAAGTTATGTGCATGCTTCAGAGAAGGCTAGACTTCTTAAAAGGGGTTGTTCAAATTGCTTCCTACAGATGCAGGTCAAAGATTAATCATTCAATTTGGCTTCCTCTGTATTAAAAAGAAAAAAAAAATTAACAACAATACATAGTACTTAACTGCAAAAGCTGAAACTAGAAGTGTTATTGCCACTATATTCTTGTCAAGTTTTCAGGCCACCAACATAATTTTATTTCCTAAGCAAGAAGAAAAAGTGACAGATTATTGTGATGAAATGTTGAGGTTACCTGCATAAGCGTAGAGAGAATTGAGAATCTGGAGATTCATTTGTCTTTATACATGATTGCTATTCTTCCACTGGTTAACTAAACACACAAAAAGCAGAAGGAACAGGGTTTCTAAAGATGAGATTAATTTTGTTTTGCTACATCTGAGTAGCGCTACTAGGCAGATGCAGAGTCAAACTGATAGAGTGCTTATAATTGGTCACCCAGGGTCTATTCACTTGTGAGACACAGAAAGATAAATCCATCATACCATTCTTCACTAGATTTTATTTCTGTTCACATGCATAAATATTATTTTCCATACTCAGATGTAACCACTAACTGTACCTGACTAGCAGTTGCAATACACTGAACCTGTGCCTTGTTTTTCTATTGCATTTTGTCTTAAATGGTAGTTTCTGTTTTGGGCTTGAGGTTTTAAATGTCACTTAATCAAACTAGTAGCTAATCAGTGTAATAGACTTGTATTGGGGGGAAAAAAAAAACAACAAAGCAACAGAGGAATTATCAATCATATTCTAACATACTCTTCTGGCCAGATAAACTCTACTTAGAAATAACTATGTCAAAGATAACTAACCCCTGGATATGTAGTACAGATAATAGGGACAAATATAACATTCACCTATGATCTGATTTAGTTCCCTAAACTCCAATATTTTGCATCATTTGAAATGCCCTGGTGTATCCAAAATATCTGTGCAGGCCTGAAAGGTGTAATGCAAGAACAATGGGAGAACCATACATTTAAGGGCAGATAAGCATCATACCCTAGGAAAAATGAAATGATATGAAATATCTATGTTTAAGTAACCCAGTAGAATCCTCAGACACCCACATTTTTATATATATAAATGTATATATAAAAATATATATATTCTGACTAATACTCTCAAATCAGCCACACTTTTGCATTTCAGAATCTCATTCAGCTCTCTGCAAAATATTGTCTCCTTAAGGAAGACAATGGTTGGCATTTTTAAAACCTAGAAGCAAGTGTTTGAGTTTGATGAGTCTATAAACTTGTTGACTGATATCTTGTGATCAGCAGGGTACAAGGAACAAAGGAGTCTTGAAAGAAAAGGTCTGCTCAGTGTCCAGACCCAGTAAATCCTCTGCTGATTCCTGAGGTGGCAAACAAGGCTGCTGATTACAGGCAGTTTTATCCCAGGGTCTTTATCATTCTTCCTGACAGCTTGAGATTATTTATCAATGAGTTCTAATACCTTAAACATTTTTGGCAAGTTTTCTTCTTGAAAACAATGCAAGGGTCAAGGCAAACAGGCAACGTAATATTCCAGAAGGGAAAACTATTTTTTAATAAACCTTATCTTTCACTACACAATATTCCATCAGTGATATTTCTGTAATGAAGCATTATTAGACACATTCGAGCTGCTGCAGGATAACTTAGCATGGCTCTGAAAGTGAGCTTTTAAACCTCAGGAGGTCAAATTGACTACATCTTTTTAATAGGTAGGCATGGAGCAAGGCAAATGACCAAAAAGCTGTGAGAAATAAAGAAACATTCTGTCACTGCTGCCTTTCTGATTAATTCCCTGTCTTTCTTTTGTGATTACTGGGCATTTTCCAGTCAAGAAACACCTTCTGCCTGACACTGATACATACTGCTTTTGTGACGAGAAGATGTAGGAAGTTGTCATCTACTCTCAGAGTGTAAAAGAGGGAATAATGCTTTTTCTGGAAATCCATAATACAAGGGTTGCCATAAGGAATAGATTTATACTTCTGGCCATGAGTGAGAAGGAAAAAAGGGAAAAGAAATTTTTACTGTTGATTGCAGTGACATAAGAATTTCATGTGAAGAGTAGTTTAATGTAACAATTTGTATTTTTGTACAAGTCTAAAGTTCTTTGTCAGCACTATGGAAAAATGAACTCTTTCTGTGAGATTTCTGGGACTGCACAGCTATATAAACCGCTGGAAATACATCCATAAGTATTCATTCTCCAGAACTGCAGCTCTTCTTGCCAATCCCAGTGAAGCAGTAGATGCCAGATCCCTGGAAACAGTCAAGGTCAGGTTGGTTGAGGCTCTAAGCATCCTGATCTAGTTAAAGATGTCCCTGCTCACTGCTGAGGAATTGGCCTTTCAAAGGTCACTTCCAAGCCAAAGTATTCCGTGATTCTAAAGTCACACGATGCTTTCTAAGTAAAGCAGTCCACAAGTATTATTCACCCTATTAAAATGAGTGGGCTACTTCATTTGTGCTGTGTCACACTAGTTTCTTTAAATGCACTCTTTTAAATAAGCCAGACTTAACTGAGATAGTACAAGAGATCACACAGAGGTTGCACCCATGCCAGTTGGTGACAGAATTTGAGAAAGTGGATTTTGATATTCTCTTTCTTTTGAAACGTACCTTGGCATCTTTTTAGGAGAGGTGTCAGACAGATGAGATCTTCATGTAACCTCTTTGGGAAATGTGCAATTGGGGTTTCCTCTATGCTTGTCTGTAGCAATGTGATTTGTTAGTGTAGGACAGGATTAGACTCTTAGCTCAGGAGGTCTCAGGTCATACACTAGGGTCAGACATCAAAAACTTCCACTCTCGACCTGGAAACAGTGAAGGCGGCAATCAGTGAAACTGGCAAAAATATAGCAGGTCTTATTAGGACAGCCACGGTTACAGTCCTAAATACTTCTCTAGTTTTGGTTGTACAGCTACACCATAAGGTCTCTTGTTTCATATATGCTGGAAATGGACTAGAAAAGTCCTCTACAAACCTGTTACAGCCAAGCTAACATGAGGAGTAAAGACATTCCCAGCAAAAATCCAGGATGGATGTGAGCTCGCTCCTTAGGTTCTCCTAAACAGAGGACATAGCTATTTCTGTCTAGTGATCACAAGGGAGAAGATAGTAGGCACTGGAATCATCCAATTTCAATTTAATGCACAACCAAGCACAAATAATCACCCATCTCCTGAAAGATATGAGCCTCCTGGCAGAGGTGATATACAGTGTGGAAAGGAGATGGACAGGCAGATCAAGATTTTGGGGCTTTTTTTTCCTCACAGAAGTAGAATTTTCAAAATCTGACTATGCTGGGAGAACATTATTTTAACCAGGACTAAAACATGATGGTAAGAACATAGGAACAGCCACACAGAGAGGCAGAAATGCCATATAACCCTGTGAATCCTGTCTCTTGATAACATCCCACAGCAAATGTTTGAAGGAGGATATAAGCACAAGCCAAGGTGTGGTGATACAGCCATGGAAACTGCATATTCTGGACTTCTGGGGAAAATAGAGTGGGTTTGTAGTTAACAGATTTTCCTTCTGTTGATCTGTGAGGTTAGTATTTGAATGCATGCAGACTCTTTTAACATCTATAGCATCCAGAAATATGGAGATTGCAGATGTGCTTAGAAATGTGAGATGGTCTACATAAAGAAGGATCTTTTTCTCTTTTATATCACTACTTCACAACACCACTGTCTTCTAGTCCTTTTGCTGCCAGAGACAGCTAACACTCAGTCCCTAGTTACAGGTAACAGTGGATCTCATGATGGTTCAAGGTTATGTAGATTTCTATCATACCACACTCAGACGTCTTTGTTTTCACACTACAGAATCATAGTCTGTTTAGCTGTTCCTCACACAGAAGTCCTACCACATCTTTGATCATTCAGAGACTATACCACAACTGTGATCATCCCTAAACCATACCACATCAATGATCACCCTTTTTACTTGTAGTATATCTTACCTGAAAAGAAGAGCCAGAAATGTACTCTTCCAAGTATAGACAAATGACAGTTTAATAAAGGATAGCAATTTTTCCTTTGTTACCTTCTATGCTGTTCCTAATAATTGCCAAAATCAACTTTGGTTTTGAGCCACTTTTAGACACTGATCTGATGTTTTTAACTAAGCATTGATTATAAGCTCAGGGTCTAATTTCTGACAGTGAAGTCAGTTGATCGTGGTATATGTGAAATTGACTGCTTTCTCTCAAGTGCATTTCTTTTGCCTTTAGCAACACTGAATTTATGTTTCATTTGTCATTTAACTCTAGTTATTCTGTTGCTTCTTATTATACTTAATAAGCTGAATGCCTGGAATAACACACTTCCACAACCACCTCCACTACTACTTACAATCTTATCCAGAACATATATGTTGAAAAGAGTCAGTTCTGACAGAGCCTGAATAAGAAAATTTTCTTACCTGTTACGAAAGAACAAAGCATGCAAAACACTGTTTTCTGTATAGAAGCTCTCTAAGTTTCTTATAATCAAAATGAAGTAGGTTTGTTTTGCAAACTCTGTGACATACTTGGAAAACTCTATTGGCATTTGAAGGTCCAATTGATCCCTTTCATTGTTGAGTGGTTTTAGGTTTCTTTTAAGGTATCCAAACTGCTCTGGTTAAACTGCCCTTCCAGAACTATTACCAAACTTAGAAATAGAGAAACTGTCCTAGCATGAAATTGACAGCAGTCTGGGTGCAGATTTTCTTACTGTCATGTCCATATCTGGCCAGCTTATGAAAAAAAAAACAATTGAGTCTGTCAAGATAACAGAAACAGCACAATTAGAGGTGATTAGCCGAGCAGGAGATTCATCGCCATGAAGGTATCTGGGAAGTTGGCAATTTCAGAAAGGTCAAGATAGTCACTCAAAATGGATATATAATTTACCTATTTAGATCACAAACTTTTCTGGACTCAAAAGATGCAGAAAATCAAGTACAATGACCATTTTTGGGGCCTCAGAGTGTTAGAGTGAAAAAACAAACAAACATATTTAATAATAAATATAATATTAAAGGTGATTCCCCCAGTGAGAAATCTAAGCCAGGTGAAGGAGGATGTTTTCTTTCAGGGCCCATGAACTGAGTCTAGACATAATAGAGTATAATTCAGAATCTCATAATAACTTTAAAGGAACATTTGATTAAGGATTACAAGGTTTGGCCTTGTTTAAAAACAGCAGCTGTCACACTCTTTATCCCCTGAGCATAATGTGGTAAGTATTTATGTGCATTTACTCCTGAACTTAGTTTATTAGGTTAACTGGACAGTAAAACACATTCCTTCCATTATGAAAGTTCTCCTGGTTTATATTTCGAGTTTGGAATCTAAGCCTTGGGAGTTGAACTTTGCTTGTTTCTTGTCCCATGACAGCTTGTGGAAGCAGTAAAAGGTAGTCTAACCCTTTTGAAACGATCATCCTGAAACTGTGGGAAGCAGAGGAGTTATTCACTGAGAGAAAACCGACATTAAAAACTACATTTGATGCGAAGAAGTATCTCAGACAGCTCTGTCGCCTGCCAGAGATACACACCTCAGACTTGGTGTCTTTCCGTTTAGTAGTTAACAGGCTTAGTCGTGTGAGAAGACTCATTTGAAAGCAACGACCTGGTCTGAGTCCTCTGACACCACTTAGCTCTCACATAAGTCCTTGTACTCAACAGATTTCACATGACTAATGGTTGTTGAAAGCTGCTGTCTCCTTCAAAACTCTACACCTGAAATGAAGGCGAACAGTTCTGTGCTAAGCTAATAGAGATAACCTCAGGGAATAGTTATGCATTCATTTTGAATACTTGAAAGATGAATAAAAAACTGTGAAGTTGCTATTGAAGTATAATTAAGATTGTGTTTTCAAGTACAGTGTAACCTTAAACTGGAGGAGTAACAGACTTAAAGTGGAAGCATTAAAAGCTCCGCAGCATGAGGCACTCTGCATGCACAAAATTATAGGATTAGAAACCGTTCAACCAGTCCAATGCCTGTGCAAGACAGAGGTTTGCAAAGGACTTTTAAAATGTTATTCTATTGAAAGAGGAGAGAAGTGAGAAAGGGAAGGCTGAGAAAGGAGAATATGGGTAAGTGAATGGAGAGGTCATTTGGAGTGAACAGAAATTCAGATTGCCCTCTTCTGAAGACCTTCTTGAAGTTGTTTAAACTGAGATAAAAAGGCTAAAGTTTCTTTTATGGCTTTAGCATATGCTGAAATTTTTCTTAGACCAGATACATCTTAGGATCTGCTTACAAATGATTTATATTTTCAATCCTTTTGCTGCCATCATAAAAGTTGGAAAAAATTCTTCTGGTGAAAACTTCAACTCCAAAGCAGTACCCTGTCTGCAGATGCCACGCTTGTTACTACTTTCATACCCTGAGCTTCACCGAGGAAAACCAGTCCTCAGTGAAGCCTTCAGGATCATGTTTTTTATGTTTGTATCATCCTGGAGAAGGAATGGATTTATCTGCACTTATAAATCACAGTAGAACTTATAAATCACAATAGAACTTGACTTCAGAGAAGAGTTTGGGAAGACCTGAGGTCTTGAGTAACCTGTACTAGTGGGAGGTGTCCCTGCCTATGGTAGGGGGTTGGAACTAGATGATCCTTGAGGTCCCTTCCAACCTTACCTTTATATGATTCTATGATTCTAAGACACTACATTTTTTGAGTCTAAATCCGAAAATCTCAGGTTATGTTTGATTAATGACTGTTTAAAAAGTATAAAGTTTGTCTCATAGTTCTAATTCCTAACGTTCAATTGAGTTGTTTATTACTGTAAGTAATAAAGAAGCTTTTTTATTTTGCTATTTTTCTTCTGAATAGTTCAATTTTACTTAGATAAGGTTAATTCTATTAGCAATAACACGTGCCATACTATGAATACACAATATTTATTTTTTTTTTAAGTCTTAATGAATCATTTTAAAACTTTGAGTTTGGAAAACATAACAAAAATAGTCTGCTGTGTTGGGTTTGCTTTTTGTTTCATTTTGTTTGTTTGTTGTATGTTTTGTTTTGATTTGGTTTTGTTTGGGTTTTTTTTGGTTGGTTGTTTTTTTGTTTGTTTTGTTTGTTGTATGTTTTGTTTTGTTTTGTTTTTTGTTTGGGTTTTTTGGGGTTGGTTTTTTTTTTCTTTTCTGCAACAAGTAACAAATGTATACACCAAACAAAAATTAAAAATGGATCTGATTTGGGCCAAATATGGGAAAAAAACAGTTAATAATGTTGTTAAAAAATCAGCATACATCCATTTTCCTTTCTGAGTACTTCTCAGTCCATTAATAAACAAGGAAGACATGAAACAACATCTACTAGGGGGAAATCTTTTAAAATGCAGAGGCTCATAGGCAGGTTATGTTTGATGCCATTACTGACCCACTCATATGTGTTTTAAGTAATTACCAGAATACTATAAAAATTGTTGATGATTTGAAAAAACTCTAATTGTCTAATCAACTAGTGAAACAATCCTAGGAAAGAAAAAAAAAAAAAAACCAAAACCAACTTGATAGAATTATCTTTAATTCCAATCAAAATATAACTGTGTAGAAATCTTTGTCGAAAGGATGGGAATTCATAAAATCATAGAATCACAGAATGGTAAGGTTGGAAGGGACCTCAAGGATCATCTACTTCCAACCCCCTACCATAGGCAAGGACACCTCCCACTAGTACAGGTCACTCAAGGCCTCATCCAGTCTGACCTTGAACACCTCCAGGGATGGAGCATACATGACCTCCCTGGGCAACCTGTGCCAGTGCCTCACCACCCTCACTGCAAAGAACTTCCTCCTAACATCTAGTCTAAATCTCCCCTCTGCCAGTTTAAACCCATTGCCCCTTGTCCTGTCGTTGCAGGACCTTGTAAATAATCCTTCCCCAGCCTTCCTGTAGGCCCCCTTCAGATACTGGAAGGCTACTATCAGGTCCCCTCGAAGCCTTCTCTTCTCCAGGCTGAAGAGCCCCAACTCCCTCAGCCTGTCCTCATCAGAGAGCTGCTCCAGCCCTCTGATCATCTTTGTGGCCTCCTCTGGACCCGCTCCAACACTTCCATGTCCTTCCTGTGCTGAGGGTTCCAGAACTGCACACAGTACTCCAGGTGGGGTCTGACGAGAGCAGAGTAAAGGGGCAGAATCTCCTCCCTTGCTCTGCTGGCCACGCTTCTCTTGATGCAGCCTAGGACTCGGTTGGCTGTCTGGGCTGCATGTGCACACTGCAGACTCATGTTGAGCTTTTCATCAACCCAGACTCCAAGGTCCTTTTCCTCAGGGCTGCTCTCCAGCCATTCACCACCCAGCCTGTATTTGTGCTTGGGGTTGTGCCTACCCAGGTGCAGGACCTTACACTTGGCCTTGTTCATGTCTTTATGGCAACACATGTGAAATGATAAGTAAAATACACAAGAACAGGTAATGTGTGCAACCTGAGAGAACTTACTAAGTATTTTCAATGGGAAATCATCACCACATTTGGGAATAATGAGCTGTGTTCTGCATGCTGGCCCTGAAAGCTACTAAAGCCACTGCAGAATCCTTGGGGAAGCTCTGGGAAAGGAGACTGTTTTTATCTCATGAGCTATAAGAATGAGAAGTGATTTGGTGACAGTATTTCTATGCAATCAGGAAAGAAAATGCTGGGTAACATTAGTGTAGGCAATCCTGAAACATACTGCCAACAATTAACAGTGGAATGTTTCTGTATTCACAATTTCAACTACCTTTTCAGACAGTGCAATTTAAACAAATTCAATTCGCTAGGCACAGTACAGAAATAAACTGGTGAAGTTTAGCGATATACAGTATAAAGATGTCACACCAAATGATCCAGCAGACCCTGCTCATTCCAGACACAACGAATCTGTGAATGAATTGTCTTTAACGGCTGATTAAAACCACATACAATGGGGAATCCAGACTTCAACAGCAGAGGAAGCACTGCAGGGTTTCTCAGTGCAATACATCTGCTAGTCTGAGACTTGAAAATTCAAACATTTCCACCCAGGCTACTTCTTTTCTTGTTTGTGGAAGAGTTCAGGTGGGATGATACAGTAGAGAAAAAAAAAAAAAAAGAAGTGTAAATTAAACTCATCAATGATGTTGGATCTCAAGAACTCAGAGTCTTCTAGAGGATTTCATAGATCACCACTCATTTATTTTGCTCTTCTCAAAGTTCCCTGCACAGCTTGAGCTCTGAAAGTGCTGAGAGTTTTGAAGTTATCCTCAAAAGTGAGATTTTGGTGTTAGGACCTGAGAAAATCCACAGAAGTCTGTCAGGTCAGAAAAACCTGGAGGTTAGATAGGTTGACATGTTATTTGGACAGGAAACAGCTTGCTATATGGAGCTCCTGGTTTTTTATCTTTTTGGAGTTGTCATCAGAATCAAAACAGCTTGAAGCAGCACTTATCACTCGTTTTCAATGTGGAACAAAGCCATAAGTTAAGCACCACATGCTATGAGGGTAACACATAACAGGCCCCTTAGCTACACTGAAAAGTTTTACCCAATTTTCAAGTGTCAATCTAGTTTTCCTTATGCCTAAGGCTCTGTGACATCTAGACATTTGTAATCAGGTTCATTTCTACCCTCACCACCCATTATAACCTGTCATTCTTCAGCTTCTTTGCTTACTGCTCCACTACTAAAGATTTAATCTGCAGTTTGCTGTGCACTAGGTTTAAGGCCTAGCAGTCTTCATGTATTATTCACTCCCATTTGCCACACTTGTTAAACAGTATATGTTCATTTGAGTTAATAAATCACCATTCACTTTCCTACTCGCTTTTCCCAGAACGGAGTTATTACTCAATCTACCACTACTGACAGCAGCTTCATAGCTTCCACACATTTCTTTGTATTCATGAAGCTATTTATCACTGTACCTGTCTTAAATATTAGCAAAGTAAGCTTGCTCTAAAGGCTTAAGCTATGATCTGTTGGAGGTGTGTATGGAGGCATACATATGCCTGACGTGTGAAATGTCTACTGGTTGTGTGACATTCAACTCATCTTGGCTAATCTGAGGTTATGAATGTGTTTATCAAAGAGGTACAGAAAGTTATCTTCCTTATGTATCTCTTAAAGATAAAGAAAGAACCAGAGACTGAAGACCTTATTAATTCTGCATGCCTGCTTTTGCTCACATGTCCTCAGGAGCATATGACTGGAGAGAGTGCCTGGTAATTTTGCCTTTTCTTTACCTTTGAAAGGAGATGTTCTAGTCCTTTTCTTTCACTTTAGGACTGTGTGAGACTGCAGGTAGATGCCAGAAGGTCAGGGCTGCCTACACAGGCAGGTACATCAGGCACCTATGACAAATCCATCCTACCAATGATTTTCAGACTCGCTTCCTTAGGTGTGACCTTCATTTCTATTTCCCATGTCAATTCTTTTTCTTTTGGTTTTATTAAATCATGTCCTGTCCTGTTACAACCATTTAACTACATTGCACAGCTAATTTTTCAAGCATGATATGACTTTTCTTCATTTACTAATTCAGCTGTCTTTATGTCAGCAAAAATATTACATCAGTCCACCATGAATCCTTGCACAATGTCATTGGGCATAACCCCATTCACAAATATTTCCTCATTATATTAATCAAAACAACTCTTTGAAAAAAACAAACCTCAAACAACTAATAAGGAAATTTGAACTTCTTCAGAACATGAAAGATTTGTTTTCAAAGAACAACTTTTTTAATTAGACATAATATTTCTTCTAAATAGAACACTGCCTTTTGATAGGTGTAAAGAATGACAAATTCAGTTGAGTGACAATTCAAACAGCTGACCTTTTGTTCCTAAAAATCTGTCCCATTAATATGCCCAAAAATAAAACCGCAAACAAAAAAACCCAAAAAAACCCCAAAACAACCAAACCCAAACAAACAAAAAAACCAACATCCCAACCCCCCAAAAAAACCTCACAAAACCTTCAGTAGAACACTTTCAACCAACAAGAAGAAAATAATAGTTCTAATTTTCATCCTGAAAAGAAATACATCTCATTATATGGCCAGCAACACTGCTGTAAAATCATATTTTTAAGCACAGGTTTTTGAATGATGGTGAACAAAATAGAATTATAGAACCATAGAATGGTTTGGGCTGGAAAAGACCTTAATGAACATCGAGTTCCAAGTCCCTTACCATGAGCACAGAGATCTTCCACTAGAGGAGGTTACTAAAAGACCCATACAATCTGGTCTTGAAAACTTCCCAGTATAAAGTACATGAAACTTCTCTGCCCACAAACTGTTTCAGTATCTCATTACCCTTACAGTAAAGAATTTCTTCCTAATATGTAATCTAAATCTAGTTTCTTTCAGATTGGATTGATTACTCCTCATTCTATCACTATATTTGTTTATAAAGGGTCCCTCCCCATCTTTCCTCTAGACCTTGTTTAAGTCCTAAAAGGCCACCTTATGGGCTTCCCAGAGCCTTCTTTAGGCTAAACAACCCCAACTCTCTCATTAGCTCTTCACAGAAGAGTTCCATCTCTCTGATCATTTGAGGAAATTCTCTCTTGAACATGTAAATTGTGATCATGGTGATCGCATTAAGAACTGAGAAGAATCTCAATGAAGATAAGATCATCCTGAATGACCCACCTGATGTGTCATTTCTGCCCACTGAGACAGTAACTTCCCAGGGGGTGTGGTGGACAGTGGACAGCAAAGAGGGGTGAAGGACACTTGGATATGACCCCTACAGGAAGACCCCCTGGATGCCTGCATATGCATTGTTAATGTAGGCCAGGTGGAGCTACCATTAAAAAATCCCCTGAGCTATACTGTCTTACTGGGGGGAAACATCACTTGGGACATTTCAGGAGGGAGTCAGCAACCCAGGAATGTATCCTCCAACCCCTGCAAAGAAGGTGGCAATTCTCTCTCTTCTCTCTTTCTTTCTTTCTTTCTTGCTTGCTTGCTTTTTGCTTTCTTGATTTCTTGCTTTCTTGCTTGCTTGCTTTCCTGCTTTCTTGCTTTCTTTCTTGCTTGCTTTCTTGATTTCTTGCTTGCTTGCTTGTTTGCTTTCTTTCTTGCTTGCTTTCTTGATTTCTTGCTTGCTTGCTTGTTTGCTTTCTTGCTTGCTTTCTTGATTTCTTTCTTGCTTTCTTGCATTTTTTCTTTCTTGCTTGCTTTCTTTCTTGCTTTCTTTCTTGTTTTCTTTCTTTCTTGCTTTCTTTCTTGTTTGCTTCCTTGTTTTCTTTCTTTCTTTCTTTCTTGCTTTCTTTCTTGTTTGCTTCCTTGTTTTCTTTCTTTCTTTCTTTCTTTCTTTCTTTCTTTCTTTCTTTCTTTCTTTCTTTCTTTCTTTTTCTTTCTTTCTTTTCTTTCCTTCCTTCCTTCTTGCTTGTTTGCTTTCTTGCTTGCTTGCTTTCTTTCTTGCTTTTTTTCCTTTCTTTCTTTCTTGTATTCTTTCTTGCTTTCTTTCTTGCATTCTTTCTTGTTTGCTTGCTTGCTTGATTTCTTGCTTTCTTGCTTGATTTCTTGCTTGCTTGATTGATTTCTTGCTTACTTGTTTGCTTTCTTGCTTGCATTTTTGCTTGCTTGCTTGCTTGTTTTCTTTCTTGCTTGCTTGCTTGCATTCTTTCTTTCTTGCTTGCTTGTTTTCTTGCTTTCTTGCTTGCATTCTTTCTTTCTTGCTTGCTTTCTTGCTTTCTTTCCATTCTATGATTCTATGATTCTATATTAACAGTATATACTGGTTTTGTTTTTGTTTTTTTTTTTTTTTAATGTAAAATCCAGTAAAGATTTCAGACATTTAGAAATGGAATTTTCCCACCTTAAAGTATCGATGTAAGCATTTTGCTATTTTTAGCATAGTTTACAGAAAATCCTGCATGAATGTGTCAGTACATAGTGAAGGAATGGAAAATAATTATGTTCTTTTGGAGTTTTTTATTATGTTTTCAAGTAGAGAGGTAAATCTATGCAAAGTACATACTCATTCATGCATTCACATGTGCAGAGGACCCATACATAATTTTAGCCATCTAAACTGAAGAGACATGTTCTAGATCTCATGTAGCTAGTGGAGAGAATCATAGAATCATAGAATGGTAAGGTTGGAAGGGACCTCAAGGATCATCTACTTCCAACCCCCTGCCATAGGCAGAGACACCTCCCACTAGTACAGTTCATTCAAGATCTCATCCAACCTGGCCTTGAACACCTCCAGGGAGGGAGCAGCCACAACTTCCCCAGGCAACCTGTTCCAATGTCTCACCACCCTCACTGCAAACAACTTCCTCCTGACATTAGTCTAAATCTTTCCTCTGTCAGTTTAAACCCATTGCCCCTTTACCTGTCATTACAAGACCTTGTACATAGTACTTCCCCAGCCTTCCTGTAGGCCCCCTTCAGATACTGGAAGGCTACTCTAAGGTCTCCTGGAAGCCTTCTCTTCTCCAGGCTGAAGAACCCCAACTCTCAGTCTGTCCTCGTCGGAGAGCTGCTTCAGCCCTCTGAGCATCTTCATGACCCTCACGAAGATGAGGGTGAGCACCTTCACAAAACAGTTCATCTAATCCTAAAACAGATGATGTTCAAAGTAGCTGGGATGGTTATGTCACCCATGTACAATTAGAATAGTACAAACAATACTATTTGTACATACAGTAGAAACTAAGGTCTATTAAGGACTCTTTGTACTCATAGTACAAACTCTACTATACAAACAGGCAAATGAGTCCTATCTGAATAGATGACTCAGAAATTATGTGTGTATACAGATAGGAATGCAAACATAAAGAACTCTATTAACTGTGACACTTGAAATGTGTCATCATTCAGAAATTGCTACTTTACCAGATATTGTTTTCTCTGTCTTTCTAAGGATTGATAATAACTGCTGACAAACAATACCAGCAAGCTGTTGTTCTTTTTTCTTTCAACATTAGTTCCATAACTAGTGATAGAATAAGAGCAAATGGCCCCAGGGCTCACCAGGAGAGCTTTAGATTGGATACTTGGAAAAATTTCTTTGATGAGAGTGGTCACTATTGGAAGTGTTGCCCAGGGCTGCCCAGGGAAATGTCATTGCATATGGACATGGTTTAGTGGGAATGATGGTGTTGGGTTGACAGTTGGACTTGATAATCTTACAGGTCTTTTCCAACTTTGATGATTCTATGATTGTCTTAATAAAGAATGATATGTCCCAGACCCCACCAATGACGTGCTGAAATGTGTCCAATACAGATCTTGTGTATTCACACTTAAAGCTTAAGAAACAACTCACATACAGGTGTATAACCAAATTGGTGTGTCTCAGTTTGAATAGAAACCTGAGAGCAGACTGTTGGTGTTCATTTGTAGTGGATTAGCAAAGCTATAAAATACTTTTTATTATTTTAATTTTTTTTTTCTTTTCACATTATGACTACAAAAATTGTCAGTTAGGGTCCTGCATATGTATTCTGAAACTACTCTTTGACCAGACTGGGTTATCTTCAACTATCTATTGCAATCTTGCAAGTAAAACTCAAGTATAGCCTAAATGAATTCTCTATGGGATGGTGAATCTGGTCTCAAGTGTAGCTGGGTTACAAACTGGCTAAACCAGACTTGTTACTGGAAAGCAAACAGCAAGTACAACAAAATGTTAACATGTCATGTCTAAGGACATGTCAGAACCACTCTTTCAAGGCCTGTTAGCATCATTATTGTTTACAATGAAGTTTCCTGCTATATTCTGGTAGGTTTTTAACTGAATGGTGACAGAATTTGATATCTGTGTCTACACACTATAGATCTTTTGTTTTCAACTTCAGTCCTCAATGTAAGGTGACATTTTGGAGCCAATGTTTCCATTAACTCAAATCAAGTCACACCTTATTTATGAAGTAGCCATATCTATTTTAATGGAGGCATTTAATATCATAACACTCCTTCCAGTAAAAATGACAGTGACAAAAAAACCACCTCATTCTGCACTACATCACTTAGAAATAAGAGACAAGAACAGGCCATAAAAGCAGGATTCATGTGAAGCTTTATCTAGTTTATAACCAGGGAAGGTGGCAGGAGTGAGCCATCATACATTTCTAAAGAATACATTAGACCAGGAATAAAATAGTGGTTATTGGTAAAAAAACAGGTAAGGCTTTCAGCCTTGTTAAATATTGAACCATAAATATTAATACTTAATAAAATGTTGTATAGGAAGAAAATTAATAGTTTCTGTCAAAGGAAGAAATAAAAGAAAACTGGCTGCTTCTTGTAGCAATCCTGATATAACACAAGGAAAAAATAAAGCATTTGATTATATCTTAATGTACTGGATTGTAATGTTTCAATTTGGGAAAAGGAAATCAAAATCATGCTTCAATATTAGGAAAGAAAAAAAAAAACCCAACAAACAAACCAAGAGAAAAGAAAAATTGTGACTAAGTGTTTGAAACCTGCGTTACTAAAAGAGCTCCTGTAGGGATATTCTGCTATCTTATAAAACTTCTTCAGAGACAGTTCTGTGCTTGGGGTTTTCATAATCTGTTTTTTACTTTCCTTTGTGGATTCTCTAGTGTCTAATGAGTGCTCATGTTGCTGTTATCCTCTCATTAGCAGGTGCTATTTCCACAGTCTCTGATTTTCATAATTTATGTCAGACAGTATCACAGTATCACCAAGGTTGGAAGAGACCTCAAAGATCATCAGGTCCAACTC
>VWZE01008566.1:90899-111729 GCA_013396675.1 Eubucco bourcierii
TGAGCCCAGCCTGTAGCTCTGCCTGGGGTTGCTGTGGCCAAAGTGCAGCACCTGGCACTTGGATTTGTTGAACACCATCCCCTTGGACTCTGCCCATCTGTCCAGGCGGTCAAGGTCCTGCTGCAGAGCCCTTCTGCCCTCCATCCCATGAACATCAGCCCCCAGCTTGGTGTCATCTGCAAATTTGCTGGTGACTGACTCGATGCCCTTGTCCAGATCCTCAATGAAGATGTTAAAGAGGATGGGGCCCAGCACTGATGTTCAGGGGACACCACTAGTGCCCGGCCTCCAGCTGGATGTGGCACCATTCACCACCACTAACAACGCTGAAGTCCCTATCCTATCTGTAAAATTTGGCTGAAATGGGGCAGACAATTAAAATGCAAGGTGGGGGGTGGGGGTGGGGGTGGAGAAAGAGACAGATAGGAAAATACAGAAACTCACACACATACTGAGAATGTTTCTCCTTTTCTTAGGAGTCCAAGTGAGTTATATGCTTGAGAGAAAGATTTAGAGCACTCATCATGAGCAGCAATTAGTTTCCTAATTTACTTGGCAAAGCTAGAAGCTTGCACTTCTTTTACAGAATCAGACAGAAGTAGGATGCTACCAAATGAAGATTCAGGGTGTTTACATCAATTATCCAGAGTAAGGAGTGAAAATACTATTGTGTGTTCATCCTTCTTCATATATGACTCATTGTCACAAAGGGCTTCAAACCTCACATGCTTTTCATCTCACAACTTCATCAAATAAATTATTGGTCTTAAACTGGCCTGTTCAGTACAAAATCATCATGAACTTAATGATTAACATCCATCATTTAAAGTGTTTCAAGGAGACATAGTTTCAAAAATATGCATCTGATGAAGTAGGTAGAACAAGGTCACCATTACTGAAAAGATCCATTTTGAATTGCCTGCAGATTGAAGTGGGCATCTATTGGTAGGCTAATGTAGAAACATTAGAGTAACATTTCCTCATTTTGCCCTGAAATTTCTACTGTAACTAAAAATAAATATAACAGCTATGTCCTGCCTCAAAATTTGAACTTTAGGGTTTTAACAGTTGACCATCTCTGCTAAGTTACCTTTAAAGATGAAGCAGTGTGATGAAAAATAATCAGGTATACTTGGAAATCTTTGGCTAGTGTTGATCAGCCCAATTTTATTTAGTCCATCGAATGGATGTAAGTTTATATTAAAGAGTGGTAAATCAATTTTTTTGCTTTGCCTGAATTATTACAATTGTAATACTTTTTAAGCCCACAATTTATTAAATGAGAAAAGCAATATCTCTTCCAAAAGATAAAAAGATAATTATTCAAAATGTCCAGTGAAAACTAATAGCTAAAAACCAGGTACTGATTATCTAAAAAAACCCTGGCTATACAAGAGTACCTGTATGATGCATGCAAATTGTGCACTCATCCTTAGAGTTGTGAAAAAATCTTGACAGACAATTGCTCATTAAAATCTGATAATTGTAATTAGAGTTCTTTGACTCTGTCTAATTGGTAACAACAGAGCTAAAGTAATCTGTGCTTTTGGCACTCTGTCTTATGTATCTCATAAGAGTTAGAAAGCAATACAGAGAACAAAAAATGCTTTATTAGTTATAGGATTTAAGAGACATCAATTAACTTCTTCAAACCTCCCTTTTTTTCCCTTTAAATGACAAGGCAATTTGTTTCCTTGATGTGTGAGCCATCATCAAATCTAAATTCACAGCAAGAACACTTCTGAGATAGCCCAAACTTATCATGAGGTTAATGAACCATTGCACTAGTCCGATCAAACCCATTTGTCAATGAATAAAATTTCTCATCTGCTGTCATGCCACATAGTTTGGGATAAAACTGCCAAAATAAGAACTTATTTATGTTTCTCTTTAGCAAAGATTGCTCCTTCAGATTGTAAAATGTGTGTATAATAGGCCAGCAATGCAAGAAGAGTTTATTATTTTGCAGTAAAAACCATATCTTCAGTCTGAATCAATTTCTGATTTTTGGAATGTAAGTGTTATGTGAAACAGACCTGGACCTACAATATTTCAAGTAATTTCTGCTTGAAGCCCTATCAAGGTAGCTTCATACAGGATTGTGTACAGGTTATGTTACCCAGAGGTAGCATAATAGGTGGTAGAGAGGTGGACGTTGGTCTTTGTAAATGAGAAGTGATAGAGCAAAAGGAAAATAGCTTCAAGTTGTACCAGCAGAGGTTTAGGTTGGATATTAGAAGAAACATCTTCACTAAAAGGGTTATCAAGCACTGGAATTAGCTCCCCATGGAGGTGGTCGAATTCCCATCCTCTGAAGGTGTTTAAAAAAGATGCAGAGATACGATGTTAAGTGACAAGGTTTAGTACAAGACTTGGTAGTTAGACAACAGTTAGACCATAAAGGTCTTTTTGAATCATAACACTTCTCTGATTCTGTATGTTCAACTTGCACTTGTAACATATACATATAGCATGTATGGGACATAGACATTTCTCCAAAAAGTTCCCCAGTATTTAGACTTGCAGCATACTCTGTACTCATTGTTCTTAAATAACTTTCTTGCTTTTAAAATTTCACTGTGTAGTTCTCTAGATTACAATTTACAGTTTTTAATTTGAGTCATGTTATAAGCATCGGGTACATGTGCTCCTGATGCCTACAACATCATGATTTCTTATGACAGATAAGAAGGCAAAACTGAATATTGTATTTCTGACATCATATTTCTTTGGTTTTCTTGCAGAATGTTTTCCCATTCATAAATAGAACACAAGAATGTTTTTTTGGTTTTGTTTTTTTTCACTTATTTGTTCTTTTTCTAAACAGTTCTCTCCCTTACATCAGTTATTTGAACCAAAATTGTCCATGGAACAATTTGCATGGGAAAACATGACATCTAAGCAAGTAAATGAAAGTAGAGAGAGTGAATATGGAAAAGCTGGTATCAGCCTAGCTAGAGAAATGGATCAGGTCTTCTTGAAAAGTTTCTTCTGGAAAATGTTCCTCTCTTTTCCTGCTAGCATAAAGTGGTGACAGGGATTGTCATGCCTTAATGCAGTTTTATAGTGTATACCTGTGATATTCAATACCTTTTCCACTGAGATGGACATTCTGACCATCTCTATCAGATATCAAAAGTAAACTAACTGTAATGAGAGTGAAATGCAACCCTGTGTGAAGGTCTTAGGTTCTATTTATAAGCATGTGCTTATTGTTTCAGATAATAAATCAAAGATTCTTAAAAGAAAAATTCTCATTTTGGGAACACTGTTTTGATTTATTTGTTTTCTCTGGGCTCAAAAGCAGAATCAGTTACAAACTTGACTGATGTTGATTGTGTATTTGCTAGAGGAGGAATAGATAGAAAGACAGTAAAAATGTAAATAAATGATGCTTCACTTAGAGAAAGAAATTTAGAAATCATAAAATTAAAGAAGGCTAAAGGGCTGATATGATCATCTAACTCTAACCAATGCATGGCTTTAAGAATCTGTTCTTGGTTGAAATGTAGCATAACCTGTAGATAAATATATCTAACACTGCTATCATAAAGAATCTCTAGATCTGACATTAAATTATTGTGTTTATCATTTTTGCTATTATAAAACATATCTCATTTTCATCTTGGTGTTCCAGCATTTGAAGTGGACCCTATAGTATCCTATGATATAAAGAGGCTCTTAACACAGCATTACTTGTGCTCATTTGTCACTACAGATTGGGATCAAGTTCTGCTTTCAAAATCTTATTTGTAACATAAAGATGCTGATCACCTGGAATCTTTCACGTTAAGGCTTGCAGAGAAAAAATGCATACAGCAAGTAAGGAAGTTTTTTCTACTTTCAGGAGCAGTGCCATGCTTAAAATAATCAAGGGTAGGGTTTTTCAAAGTGATCTTCAGCTCTTACCTAGCCAATTCAGCTGTAGATGGGTGGCTCACTTGTGGACCTCTTTGAAAATCCCAGAGTTAATTATCAGTGTTTGCACAACTCTTTGAACCTTCAAGATGTTCTAAAAACGTAAGTGCGATGATAGTTTGTATTAAACACAGCTTGCAAATTATATAAGTCACACTTTAAATCCCTGAATAGATTGATCATGTTCTGGGAGTTTTCCCTCTAGGATATGTATAATCAGATTCAGTTACAAGTCCATACTGCATAACATAAGCTTATCAAGCAGATCTGTTGAAAACTACAAAGCAAGGCACTCAGAAACTGATCCTGAGGTAAGCATCTAAGAGTTTCACCTCACTTTCAGAATCGTGTTTAAAACACACACTGTATCTGATGTCTTTAAGTGCTTCTGGTAAAACTAAATGTTTCTATTTTAAGGTAATTTAGGTGCTATTAATTCGTTGTCTACTCAATACATTTTGAGGAAAAGGACTGTCCCAGGCTGACCCTCTTGCTACTACAGGTAACCTTTAGCTGGTGACTGGCAGCTCTCTCTCAAGGTCTACAAGCTTCTAGACCAAAAGAATCTAATAAGTAACATATAGATCTAAAACTCATGTGGTTTGGATAAAAGACAAAAGCATCTGCACAAATAAATGGTTTCTTGTTATTATTATCTTTAAAAGCTAATTGTTGCTCTACAATGCCACACAAGTGAGTAATTTTCCACTTCTCTGACATCCTGGTTGCTGGAAGAGGCACTCAATTGGTAGTGTTTTGGAGGTATTTATGTCTGTAGGATGGCTAAGCAGCCTTAGATTTTTGATCTTAGTAGTGCTGCAACAGGTGCATGGAAATTCTGAAAGAAAGTTAAAATTATTTGAGTGGAATGTCATAAAAATCATTACAAGTGGACCAGAGTACAGATAAGAAAATGTATGCCCATAAATCAGAGCTATAAAAACACTGTAAAACTTTAAAGGTAAGTTCCCATTGTGCTAAATCAACCCCAGCTATAGTAAGAAAAACAGCATGACCACAAAGCTTAGGATTCAAGCTGATCATGTATGTAAAACATGAAGAACAGAGGCACAGAAAGGCAGTTGCAAAGCAGGTAGCAGGCAGAAGCACATCCCATTCACATCCCACCCTAGGCCACAATCGCCATCACTCCTCTGGCATTATTGTTACTTTGAAGTAAAATGTTAAACAGCATGCACACTGAACAAGTGAGAAGCAGCAAACAATATTTCTTTCCAGAGGTGTTTTATTAGATAACATAATCAATTACATGTTTTTTCTGTGTTGTTGATTTTTTTTTCCATAAACCAAGCCAAGATGGTTGAGAAAACCAGCTTATTTGGGACATAAAGCAATAACAGACACTTGATTTTTCACTTAAGTTTCTTAATCTGCTGTCTAATAAGTAATATATCCTTCCTATTCAAAGCCAATATTTAGTTAATAACTTTTAGTACCATTTAAAGTATTTTATTTCTGAAATCTACAAGTCTCCTGTGCTGGGTTCCAACCTGGGGGCTTTCTAACACAGCAATCACTCCTTACTTTACCTATTCCTCCCTAGATATTTTCGCAATACAAATCCCATACTGCCTGCAGTTAGATTCTAGACACTACACTGCAGATTTATATGGTCTGCTATGAGGACAGGCTGAGAGAGTTGGGGCTCTGCAGCCTGGAGAAGAGAAGGTTTCAAGGAGACCTTAGAGTAGCCTTCCAGTATCTGAAGGGGGCCTACAGGAAGGCTGGGGAGGGACTATTGACAAGGTCTTGTAATAACAAGATGAGGAGTAATGGGTTTAAATTGGAAGAGGGGCGATTGAAACTGGGTGTTAGAAGGAAGTTCTTTCAAGTGAGAGTGGTGAGACACTGGCACAGGTTACCCAGGGAGGTTGTGGCTGCTCCCTCTCTGGAGGTGTTCAAGGCCAGGTTGGATGAGGCCTTGAGTGACCTGTTCTAGCAGGAGGTGTCCCTGCATATGGCAGGGGATTGGAACTAGATGATCTTCGAGGTCACTTCCAACCTTACAATTCTATGATTCTATATCTGGGAGCTCATACTGGATAAGGGTGGACCCAGTAAAGTAAACTCACGACAACATGGATTCTTGGAAAGTCAGAAAAAAATGAAATTGGATTTCTTATAGTTTAAACTAAATATAACAGTATAAGGAAAATAAACTACTACAGGAGTATAATAACCTTAAGGAAGATGGGGAAGGGGTCAAGCAGCGGTGAAGCGGCAAAAGCAGCAGTCAAAACAGTGTCAGAGGAAGATAGCAGTGGGTGCAGCAGAGGCAGCAAAAGCAGAAAGGGGAAGGTACAAGCTGTGCTTCCAGATATAAAGCTCTCGATGCCCCAATTAAGTTATATTAACTTATCCATTGTTGCCATTATATGGCCTATCCCTAGAATGTTCACTTCTCCACTCAGAGCTTCCACTTCTAAGCTTCTCTGTACCAAATTGTTTTGGTTTTTTTATGTCTGAGCTAGAAATGTAGCTCAAAGGGCCACAGAGCTGCAAGACTTATGTATGGCAGCTCATTCTTCCATATATATGTACACTATGCATGTAGTGAAAGAGCCATTTGGGCTTCTGTGACTTGCCATTTGTAGTAGTACTGATTTCCAGATAAAAAAAAATCTGTATTATAATGGTTTGCACTAGGATGCTACTTAGAGCAAACAACTGCACTTTAGTAACTAGTACTAAATATAGGGAAGAACGGTACTTATATCAGGTCTTTCTCCATGGAAAGATCACTGCTAAAAATGCTTTAAGATGTCATGCTGAAGCATTTCCCAGGAAGTTATTATTTTTGCTGGCTGCACAATAGTAGTTCTTTGTGACCCAGCTTGTGCATGTTCAAATTTCCCATGCCTTGCATACAGCTGGTACGAGACAGCACTGCTCTGCCTTTCCTGAAGAAATTTCAATTTGAACACAGAGGACATTGTGTTCTGCAAACTATCATAAAGGTATTATTACTATTAATTTTTTTAAGATAGGGATGGCCAAGGGCTCAGGTCCAGCCAACATGGATTTAGGAAGGGCAGATCCTGTCTCTCCAACCTGATCTCCTTCTATGATCAGGTGACCTGCCTGGTGGATGTGGGGAGGTCTGCGGATGTGGTCTGCCTGGACTTCAGCAGGGCCTTTGACACTGTCCCCCACAGTGGCTTGGATGGCAACACTCTGCGCTGGGTTGGGAACCGGCTGGAGGACGGAGCCCAGAGAGTGTTGGTGAATGGTGTCACATCCAGCTGGAGGCTGGGCGCTAGCGGTGTGCCCCAGGGATCAGTGCTGGGCCCCATCCTCTTTAACATCTTCATTGAGGATCTGGACGAGGGCATCGAGTCAGTCACCAGCAAATTTGCAGATGACACCAAGCTGGGGGCTGATGTTGCTGGGNATCTGTGGGTGCTGATTGACACCCACCTGAACATGAGCCAGCAGTGTGCCCAGGTGGCCAAGAAGGCCAATGGCATCCTGGCCTGCATCAGCAATAGTGTGGCCAGCAGGAGCAGGGAGGTCATTCTCCCTCTGTACTCTGCACTGGTTTGGCCACACCTTCAGTACTGTGTCAAATTCTGGGCCCCTCAATTTAAGAAGGACATTGAGGTACTTGAACGTGTCCAGAGAAGGGCAACGAGGCTGGGCAGAGGCCTCGAGCACAAGCCCTATGAAGTGAGGCTGAGGGAGCTGGGATTGTTTAGCCTGGAGAAGAGGAGGCTCAGGGGAGACCTTCTTACTGTCTACAACTACCTGAAGGGTGGTTGTTGCCAGGAGGAGGTTACTTTCTTCTCTCCGGCAACTAGCACCAGAACAAGAGGACACAGTCTCAAGCTGTGCCAGGGGAAGTTTAGGTTGGAAGTGAGGAGAAAGTTCTTCACTGAGAGAGTCATTGACTGCTGGAATGGGTTGCCCAGGGAGGTGGCGGAGTCACCGTCCCTGGAGGTGTTCAAGGCGGGTTTGGACGTGGTACTTGGTGCCATGGTCTGGTCTTGAGGTCTGTGGTAATGGGTTGGACTTGATGAGCTTTGAGGTCTCTTCTAACCTTTGTGATACTGTAATTTATTTAAAGAATTATACTTGCCCAATCACTTTTTGAACCTAAAATTGGGTGATATTGCAATGACAGGTAGCTTGTACTTCCTATTACTGAAATTTGGAGAAAAGTCTGACTTGACACCTTGAAGAAAAAATTTCCACACCCTGGTCATTAATGGACTAAAATCATTCTCGAGAGAACTCTGCCCAAATCACTGATTCATATCCATGTTTTTCTCATTTCAGTTAGTCCAGCTTTCACTGGACATCTATCTACCTGTACACATAGCATTCCTTCAGAACTCTCTATCATTACAAAGACACAGTCTGTTAAATGGGAACAGAATAGTTCGTGTATAATTAGATAAATACTTTTCAATGAGGTAAAGTTACACCTCCTCCCCCTTCTGATACCCCCTTATTTTGGCATCAGAATAAATGGCACTTGTTTGCATTCATAAATATGCTACAACTCCTCTCTTAACTCTTAGTTGCTCTCATCTTTAACGGGAAATTCTTGCAGTTTTGCTACAGAAACATCTACATAGAGGTAAATTGCTTATTGACTTTAATTTCATCCCACTCAGCAATAAACAGGGAGGGAGTGTGTGTGTGAGGGGTGTGATGGGGTGCAAAATCCTGGCTCCATAGAAGCCACCGAATCACAGAATTAACCAAGGAAGAAGACACAGGAATTTTAGCACCCTGCAGTTTTAAGTAATTTTGCTGACTTGACTTTAGTAATATTTCACACAGTTTGCAAATAAAAAAAAAAAAAAAAAAAAAAAAAAAAAAGTTTGGTTTTTTTGGAGCAATACCACTACAGGAGAAAACTAAAATGCTTTAAATTACTTTTCTAAAAAAATCCTGGCACTGAAAAGAAGAGTTTGTTTTAAAAGTTATTCATCTAACTCCAGTTAGCAGAGGAGGTAAGGGTAGAGAACAAAGTTGCAGAGACAGAAGAAAATATTGACAATGATAACAGGAAGTGTTAGTACATTTCTAAGCATAGACACTGCTGAGTAGACTGATAGTTTAAGGGTGTTAAACACAGTGGTGTTAATTTACTTTTTATTCCCCAAACTGACATTTACAGTCCTTATATAGAAACAACACAGTACTTGAAAGCTGAGGAACTTTGCCTGTGCATTTCTGGAGCGTTTAGGTCGCTATTTGTGGATAGCTTAGATACTTTCTACAGGTTGCTTGTCTTGGCTAAGAAGAGATTGTCAAAGAAACATTCATAATATTCATAACAAGCCAATGAGTTATTTCCCCACTGAGTCATTTCCTCACTTTCACTTTGTAAGTGTTTTATGGTCAGATCTTTTTGCTTTCAAATTAATTTCAGTATCTTGGACAAATCTTGATAATAGAATTCAGCACATAAAGAGCTCTCCCCTTTCCTCATAGAAGATGTTATAAACTTTACATTTCTGTGTCATCTCTGGAAGATATTTTTTCCAAGAGGGTGATTTGTTGTGTTGTCCTTCAAGGCATTTTACTCTCTGATGTGTTGCACTGGCCAATACTTCTCTGCTTGCTTTGTTGATCTTTATAACTATCAGCACCGAGTGTCTTTTGCATATGTGACCAAGTATTTCTGCAGCTTGAAGTAACCTAATCATATTCTTGATTTCAACTATAATGTTGTGCTACTGTAATGCTGTAATGGATATTCAGTCTGGCAATGTATAAAGGGTTTAGAAAATATAGAAACTCTCTGTGGAGTTTCCTGGGAGAAATGAAGCTTTTTTGTTTAAAGAGGCTTCCTCACCTTAGTTTTTGTTGTGTTGCAATAGCAACAGTCTGAGTAGAGCCTGTCCAGTTTTCTGTTCCAGACACAGCACTAGGGATGCTAATTTATTACCTTGGAAGTCAGTTCTCAACAATTTCCAGATTTCTTCTGGAGGAACTGGCAGGCAATATTGAGCACTGTTGGAGCAAAACAGTCACAGTGAAAGCAATCAAATCATCTAATTTGTGATCTTTCTCATGAATTTAATAGATAGAAAAGGCTCAAGCAGCCAGGCATCTTCCTGCCACATTGTGTATTATCTTCATTCTTAAGACATATTGCTAGTAGTCAGCAGATAGTAAATTTCCAGTCATTATGAATTTGACACATTTAAGGACAATTACAGAAGCTATGATACAATCAACCCCTGGAGCCATCCAATCCCTCTCACAATTCTGATGTTTTCTGAAAAAGCAAATACGATATGAAATAAAGGAGAAAATTGTAAAACATATGATGGACAGTAGGCTGTGGGAATAAATTTCTTTTACAATGGCATGAGACATACAGCACGGTACAATAATGACGCAAGTGCTGGGTAATAACGCAGATGCAAGCACCATCGTTTTGAGTTATGACTGACTTTGTTTTGAAATGAGGATAACACTGTCCACTCATGGCTAATCTGGAATCAAACCACCCATCCAACAAAAGACAGTTTCTTTCACAAACAATTATTAATTCCCTTAGCCATCTAATCTTAGCCTAGAAGATTTATCTAAAAAGAAAACAACCGCGCTTAAGGCAACTTTGAGTGTTTTAAGTAAAATGGAGATATTACTAAACCATGTTATTTTTCAGTAACACAAAGTGTTTCTCATTTGAGCCAGAGTTTTGACAGAAAGACAAAGCATTTTGAAGTGAGAGTGGTTAATTTATGAATATCTAATAGATATTTTGTGTAGACAGAAACCGACTTGTAAAGGCCTCCAGATTTTATAAAGTTTCCTTGATTATTTCTTTTGAAACTAACTTCACTGATAGGGAGATTTCACACTGAGATATAAAAAGAAGAGTCACTGATTAAGGGCACACTGCAAACAGTACTTTTGCCTTATAGTTATTTTATTGCTCACCTGTGGTTATGGAGATTTTTTTTTACTGCTTTTCTTCTGAAGTATTTTGAAAAAGGCCTCGCTATATTGCTCATTGAGTTAATGGGCCTGCTTACTCATCATGGTTTGGAGAACAACAAAGGAAACTGCATGTGTCCCAATTTATACTGCAAATGGAACAAATGTCTTCTGTAAGTATAAAAGGATGATTTCTTTTAAAGAATAAAGCCCTTTGAAACCAATTAATAATTGACCTACATAGTAATGCACATATCTCCATGTTTCCTCCCTCTTTTCATGGAAACGCTTTTTCAGTACCAGAAAAAGAGTAAATAACTATGTGTGATCATCCACTTCTACAACAAAGATTTTAAGGTTAAATATGCAAAGTCTTTGGGTTTTTTTGGTTGTTTTTTTGGTGTTTGTTGTTGTTGTTTTTTGGTTTTTGGTTGGTTTTTTTTTTCAGCATTTCCATAACATTACACCTATTTTATTTTTTATAACCTTCAATAATAGTAGCTGAAGAAAACAGCCCACAACAAATCTTTCCCTTCCCAACTGCTTCCTTGGTATCTTTGTGCAATGTACAACGGACAGTGAAAAGTTGAAAACACAAAAAAAGACTCTTTCCTTCTAAAGATCTAAATCCCCAAAATGTTTGTGTAGCTGGAAGCATTTTCAGCCTGTGATTGTTCAACACAAAGCCAGGGGAGTTGTATGGAGGCTCTTGGGGAGCCTCATTGTGCTTGCACAACATTTTGTTTGTTGCAACATCCTTATATCATTATCATCCTTGCTTATAACTCTTGATGTGTATCACCACTATTCTTGCTTACAACTCCTGATGCGAGAAAAGAAACTTAGAAATATGAATTATGGATTTAATAAAACATAGTACATACTCTGGGATAGAAGCTGTATGTTAAAAGGATAGCAACTGTACTAGCTGGTTTAATGGCTGGTACAATCACGTAAGCCAAAACAAAACACTTTATTGTACATGTACTGTGGAAGAATAGTAAATGGATATGTTACAGAAGCATAGAATCATAGAATGGTAAGGTTGGAAGGGACCTCAAAGATCATCCATTTCCAACCCCCTGCCGTAGGCAGGGACACCTCCCACTAGTACAGATGTATTGTACAGGTGTTATTTTTGGCAAACAGGTGTGCCCTGCATGGATGCATAAAAAAAGGTTGCTCTCTCAGCCTATCCCACAATATGAGGGTTTGTGTTGATCTCACCTTGCAATTAACTGAAAATTCTGAGCAGTTGTCATGGTTTCAATCATGGTGCAAGCAATCATGGCATGGTTGGAAACATATCCCATGTCATATGCTGCCACTCAAAACACTACTCTGGTCCTTGAAAAGTATGTCCTATGGTGAGAAATCACCACAGAAGGAACTGAGTCAATACAATATGACTGATTCCTACAACAGCCGCACAGACACCTGGGTTGAAAAGCATTTCACTGAGCCACTGTATCACATTCCTATCATCCTCCAACCTCTGGGAAAATCCAATCAGACAATGGACTGCTAAAACTACTGGAAGTAATGGGAAGTGGTGCCTTCCAACACTGGGGAACACATTTAGCAAAAGTCATCTGGTTAGTCATCCTAGAGGATCTGCCAACCAGGCTGGTCTTGGCCAATCAAAACTTTTGTGTACTCTAAAGCAGGGTAAAGTTCCTGTAGTACACATTATAATGTTCTAGAGAAAACAGTTGCATTAGGCAAAGGCAAACCCATTTGCAGGATTGCTTTTGTTCAAGAGTCTGGATGCACTTTGTGGGTCATGTGGGAGGATGAAGAATTCCAATGTGTACCTCAAGGGAATTTGATTTTGAGAGGTAAGAACAGCCAATGAATTAAATTCTGTTATGTTAACTGAATATATATGATATATAATACCATACACCAACACTTTTACTGTAACCATGCGATATATCAGGGTATCACAGTAAAAATCACACAGTTTAATGATTAACGAAACCAAGGAAAGAACAGTGATGATAGAACCAAACAAGTGCATGAGTCATGGAACCAGAACTGGCTTCAGCATTCAACATTCCAACAACACACAGCATCTTTCCAGACCTGACTTTTATGACAGATGGAGCCCAAAGTCATGCACTGAACATACCCAAAAGAAATTTTATAAGAATGTCCCATAGATAAAGGGAATGAGATGTGTGTGTACATATCAAAATAGCCCCAGTTATCTTGGTCTTTCCTCATCAGGGAGTCCCAGTGGCCTAAATATTTTTGCAGCTCTCTGTTGGGCTCTCTCCAATAGTTCCTTTTCTCTCTTGAACTGGGGAGCCCACAACAGGACGTGATATGTCAAATGTAGCTTTGCTAGGTTGAGTTCTGCATTATCTATTGAACATGAAAAGAGGAAGACTTTCAAAATAGTGGTTATCACGTTTATGGATGAGATTACATAGCAAAGTTAGAAGGTAACTGGACTCAGTGATCTAGTCATACATGCCAGTGGGGGGGGGAAAAAAAAAAAAAAAAGCTTCTATTTTCCATCAACAGTTGTTTGATTCACATTTATCTTCCCCTGGTTGTTCTTCCCTGATTTGGTCTGAATAAATGTATTTGGTACTAAATCACATCAACAATTTAACAGTGTCTCTGTGTTGATTTCAAGCACCTGTTAAATGAGTGACTCTAAACCAATTGCAATGCAGTCTAGAGATGTACAGATGAGTGTAATTAAGAAGACACCTCTATTCATAAGCAAAAGGAAATCTATGTGATGCCATTGTAGGCAGAACAACCAAGCTGTTATTTCCAGCATTATATGTAAAGATATGAAAACTGATATGGCCTTTGTACATGATAATTCCTGAGAATTTAAACAGGACTGTACAAATTCATACTCTTTGTTCTGCACATTTGTAGAGAGGTGACTACCCACAGGATAAGCTGGTGCTTTTGTCTTGGTGATAACATTCTCTGTTCAGTAAATGGAGCCATATTTAACAATTAGACTGCACACTTCCCTCTATTTCAAAGGGATGAAGCAATGCCAGCTTCATATTCACATTATACAGCCTTCAAATAAAAATTTTGGATCACTGCACCCTGAGCTTATTTTCACTTTAAACCATTGTGTCTTCACTTACCCTTCCTAATATTATCTGTAAATTATTCTTTTGACATTTTGTGTTATATGAAACCATTATTCACTGTCAATGATCTCTACTTTACTCAAATGCTTTCCCAGGCATTTGCTGCTCTGTCTCTGTGTAACTCTCTTCTACAATGCATTGTTATTAAAATTAAACAATAGCATTTTCCATTTGTAAATCAACTTATATGATGCCTATATATAGTTACATCTGTATTAGCTCCAGAGGTAAAACACAGTAATTATTACACAGACTACAGCAAAGCAGTTAATAGTTCAGTGCAGCTGTTTTCAAACTGTTGATGCTGCAAATTGCCTCTGAGACTGTCACAAAAGTTAACTAAGAAAGGTTTGTGCTTTTTCTAAGGTAGTATTCCCTATGGAGAAGTATACCTGAACACATATTTTCTTAGAGATCCATAAAAGAATTCAGAATCATTGGTTTAACACAAGAAATAAAAGGAAAAGACTCATAAGGTAACAACTGAAGGAAGATGATCAAGTAGGCTAAAAGGAAGTGAATAAAATTGCAGGGAATATGAAACCTGCTCTGCAAGCAAGTGGTAAGTGATCTCTGAAGTCTGAACTGTTCTCAAACTTTGATTTGCGTTTCTTCCAGAAGACTGTGGCACCAGTGGAAATATGGTTCATAACACTCTTCTTTGCCAGGTGTAATTCCTGTATGCCAAGATAAAGTCATCTTGGGTTATCTCTCTGGGATTTCTTCCAAAAGTAAGGATTATCTGGAAGGTTTTTTAAAATATGACAGAAGTTTTTTTGTTCTCATCCTCTGTAATAGCTGGGTTCTAAGAATGGTTTATTTCATGTGAATCACTGAAACACAGGTACAAATAATTAGCCAATAAAAGGTTAACACTCAAAGCTTCTACCTCTGATTACTACTTTAAGCTAATATGACAATACCTTTTTACATAGAATCATAGAATGGCAAGGTTGGAAGGGACCTCAAAGATCACCTAGTTCCAACCCCCTACCACAGGCATGGACATGTCCCACTAGAACAGGTCACTCGAGGCCTCCTCCAACCTGGTCTTGAACACCTCCAGGGAGGAAGCAGCCACAACCTCCCTGGGTAACCTGTGCCAGTGTCTCACCACCCTTACTTGAAAAAAACTTCCTCCTAACATCCAGTTTCAATCTCCCCTTTTCCAGTTTAAACCCATTGCCCCTTGTCCTGTCATTGCAAGACCTTGTAAATGCTCTCCACTCTTACATTCTAAAATAGTTGTTGGTAAAGAAAGAAAGCGGTAAGATAGGCATAGAAACTATTCATCCAGGTGAGTCCAGATATTCACCTACAGAACCAATACTACATGTGTTAAGGTCACCAGTTGGGAGGGAAGGAGCAAGGTATGGTGTTTATTTCATCTGGGCATTGTGGCTATTTTCTTTTTTGTTTGCAAACATATATGCCTTTAGACCAACAGCTGACAGTAAAACTAAATAGTACATATGTACTGTTAGAACACTTGCAGCTGCTTTCTTGGCTGTCTCAAAATCACTCAGCAGAATTAGGTGCTGATGAATACATCAAATCTAGTACCTTTTAATAAAACTCACAGAGTCATATAAGCATAGCTAAAACTTTTCAATGCATATGTCTTTAAAAATGTGTGGGGCTTTAAAATCTCAGAGGAAAGTAGCAGCATCATGTTTTGTGTCTGTTGCTATGGGAACTCCAGTTTTTTGCTCTTATTCAATAACAATGTGAACTAGCTCTTAAGCCTGTGCAGCAACATGACCTGCTGAAGACTAAATTGCTAGAGTTCTACATACCTACACACACTTTCTTCTTTGTTACATTTTTCTCTTTGAGAATAAACAGGTTTTAACATAAAAGCAAAGATTTTGACCAGCTGAGTCCTTCCCACTACTTGCTGTGCCTTTCACTTTGTGGTTCATAAAAATATGAGGTAGGCAATGGTGCAACTGTAGAGAGGTGTAAAATTCAAATGCCAAATTCACTTTCATCCAAACATATCCTTTTTCTCAAAGATTAAAAAAACCAAAACAAACAAACAAACAAAAAAAACCCAAAACCAAAAACCAATATGAAGCACTGAAAGATGAGGGAAAGATATTTTTAAAATCTTGACTAGCAAACCAAATACTCTTATTAATATATTCTTTGTCTCACAGTAGCACAAACACTTCCCTTTTGAGAACCACTCAGTTAAACACTGTACACACACAGAGGAGTAAAGCTTGTAGGAAAAAAAATCTAAGTTGTATAACTTCAGAACATTCTTTATTTGGTCATTTTTCAGAAGTTAGAAGGGAAGAGAATGGCAGTCACAGCAAATGAAACACAGGTGTTTGCATGTACTGGAGGGGATAAAAAGACCAAGTGAAAGACCACAGCATTTCACCAGAGCATGGACTTGGATGTTCTTGTTTGACTTTTCTCCAGAACTCCTTACCACCTTTTAAAACTATTTCTTTATGGGATATGTGAAATATGCTAAAGCAAAGAAGCTTGGTATCAGAACTTACACTGGAGAGAAGACAAGTGAAGAAAAGGGTTGAGGAAACAAATACAACTGTACTGCAAGGAATAAATACACTGTGCTGTTTGCCACCTTCTAGTAACTTGCTTATAATCTCAGTATCAGTACCAGTAACGGGAATTATCACATTCTTGCGGATGAGTGTTGGGTGCAAACAAGTGGAAATGCGAAAGCAACAGTCAAAGAGCTTACTTAGACACATTTGTTATTTGGAATGCAAAAGAAAGCTTGCACCTTGCTTAGGTAATAGCAAAATAACCTGAGTTGTGGATGGGAGCTATGTGTATAGACGTGCAAATATTATTCTTTTGGACAGTTTCAATGTTTGGTTTCTGCCTTATATCCCTCTAGAAAGCATTGTTATTTTTCCAACAGAATCAGATTTTGTTGTTGTTATTGTTTGTTTGACTGCCTTTTACAAAATGTTGAAAACCAAGCAATCCCTGTAGGTATTCTCTCTCACAACAAGGAATTTTTTTTTTTTTAATGATTTAAAAAAAAAAACAAACCCCCAAAAAAACCCCTGTTCTTCTCTAGAAATCTCATTTTCCCAATTGTGATGGTTTGGGAGTTTTCCTCCCGCCACTTCAAATTCACCAGACTGGCTGAGGTGGCTGGAATTTAGGACAAAGCTATCTATTTACAGCACAGCAGACATTTACAAGCATATATACACACTGTATGCAGATATTTACAATTATATACCATTATAGGTAAGTTAGAAAGTAATACAGAAATTCAGAACACCTCCTGAACAGCGGAACCACCCAGGAGGGCTCCGAGCTAACTCCCCTTTCCCTGTACACCCTTCCCTTATCTCAGAAAACTTATGTGATAAATCTTTTTGCAGAGGAAGCAAGGGCATCAGATACTAGAGCAGACAAGAGGGTTAGAAGAATGGCAGGTTACATAGAGTCAACCCAAGACAGTTAACATGGCAAGTAGCAGCCACAGACTGAGAAACTTTGTTTTATATTTTGGGTTTTGATATCTCACAGCAATGGCTACTACAAACATCACTATTATTTTCTTTTCACAGCCAGTGTCCTAATTTATTTCATGAAAATATTCCAATTAGCCTCAAAACAGCACACCAATAAATTAAAATCTGACCACCAAATCTGTATATGTTCCCACTACCAGAAGTGGGAATTGTGTGACACAACTTTATGGGTTAACAATAAAGACTTTTCTATATGAATTGTGAATTCCATCATAATCAATGGAGAGAAAATAAGTACTATCAAAACATACTTTATCTGACTTCTGTAAGGCACTGATTTCAAGATTATGCAACTTTTACATTAAAGCATTTCCATTTGAGTTTCCATAAGGAGAGAATGACTGGGTGTTTACATTATACAGCACTACGGTAATTTAGATAAATGCCACCCACATGTAGCAGGATTCTGAAAAGAAGATGAGTACCAGAGTAGTGTCTAGAGTTCAAAGAAACAGCAGTCTGGGGCTCAAGACCATGAAAATGAAATTCAGTCTTACAAAACAAGGAAAGTTAGAATTTGAGCCCTTAACATTTACTGAATTAATATAGAATCATGGAATCATAGAATGGTAAGGTTGGAAGGGACCTCAAGGATCATCTAGTTCCAACCCCCTGACATAGGCAGGGACACCTCCCACTAGTACAGCTCACTCAAGACCTCATCCAACCTGGTCTTGAACACCTCCAGGGATGGAGCAGCCACAACCTCCCTGGGCAACCTGTTCCAGTGCCTCACCACCCTCACTGTAAAGAACTTCCTCCTAACATCCAGTCTAAATCTTCCCTCTACCAGTTTAATCCCATTGCCCCTTGTCCTGTCATTGCAAGACCTCGTCAGTAGTCCCTCCCCAGCCTTCCTGTAGGCCTCCTTCAGATATTGGAAGGTTACTCTAAGGTCCCTGGAAGCTTTCTCTTCTCCAGGTTGCAGAGCCCCAACTCTCTCAGCCTGCCCTCATAGGAGAGCTGCTGCAGCCCTCTGATCATCTTCATGATGATGACAACGATGACAACAGCCATGGTGTGATCTGAAACTACTTTCAGGAAGCTTCACTGTAGATCAGCTGAAATGTTTCTTTTTCCTAATTTTGATACTCAACATTCAATTCAGTCACTTCTATACTGTCACTGCAAGTTAACACTGTTTAGCACATCCATTGTGGGTCATAATTTAAACTTTCTTTTCTTGAAAACACCCAGATAATTAGAAAATGCCATCTTTTCACAAATATCTCAGTAAAAGAAACCCATGAAAAATGAAACTTTCCTGCAGACAGTTTCATTTTTTGACAAACCAGAGTTTCATAATGAAGATAGCTGAAAAATCTCCTAGCTGTTACTAAAAGAAAATACACAGAAAGTGTCGACTGATGGAAAAGCAGACTTTCAATCTAGAGAAAAACACTGAGTTGTCTTGATAACACATATAGTTCCCAATTAGCAAAAGGCAATTATTCAAAGTCTGTTTGAGCATAGATGTATTACTGTCTTATGCTAACTGGCACTACTTCATTTCCTTCTCTTTAACTAAGTGCTTTATATTCTGTATTAAGGAAAACACATTTTTCCTTACCATCTTCTGATAATTCCTTAATTTAAGACCCTCATTACTTTTGCTCCCTGTGGTTTGAATTCAGATATAGTGTCAAGAACAACAGGGTCCTGCAGGTAGATTGTGCAGTTTTCATTTAGGAGTTAGCAAGATAAGTATTATTCAGATGTAGAGCAGGGAGGACACACAATCAAGAAACAAGGTTTAACACATAGAGATGTGTCCCAGATGTTTCCCTATCTTAATGTAATTGCTTCTAGGACAATTTGTTAGAGGTGGAATGTTTTACATAAACTCTTTCCCCTCCTCACAACACTATTACAGTTTCCATTCTTTGTATTTTCTCATGGCACTTTCACCCTGGCAGAATGTGAACAGCCTTCCCATAGTGCATGAAAGAATATGAGCAACATCTGTCGCAGGTGGTTTGTTCTTTGTCTCGTCTTCTCCCCGGAGAAAGAGCTGTGTGTGTAGTGGATAGGGATATAAATAATAGATTATTCCTCTCCACTATTAAACTAGGTATAAATAAATAAATAAATAGTTTGATTCAGACTGAAATTTGTTTGTTTTGTTTTTTTTTTTTTTTTGTTTCTCCCAAGCAAAACATAAAAGTCAGTGACATATGAAGGTTTCTATTCAGCTTCAGAAGAAATATTTTGGTTTAGAAAGATAGATGAAGGAAAGGTGAAATGAAAGGTTAGATTCCTAAAACCTTGCTGAAGAAAAAGCTGGCAAAGGAAAGATTTCTTCATTCCTACGACCTCAACAATTTTAATAACCACATGGGAACATGATGTATTCAAGTCAATGCATATCCAGATTCCAGATGATGTTTAGGGATTAATTCATTGTTTGGGACAAAATGAAGCAGTCATAACGAGAGGAAGTGCAAAGTCTCTCACTGATAAGGTCTTCTCCTCAGTGTTTGCAGCAATTTAAGATGGGGCATTCCCATTTCTTGTGATTTTATAATGTTTGCTCTTATACTTTCCATTCAAAATATATGGCAACTTTGAGTGATATATTAGCAATTTCAAGATGACTAGAATCACAGTCATTCCAGGGGATATTTTATTTAGTTTCAGAGAAAGTTATATTTAGAGGGAATTATTACATTTTTAGATAAATCCTACTTATCTCCTACCTTTTCTCTCATTCTTCAAGAGTTCCTTCATAATTGTCATTTTTTAAACAGCTTTTTTACTAGCATATAGTTAACTTAAACTGTTTTCCAAGTCATATTGTTATATATGGTTATAATACTTCTCCTGACTGTAAGTAGAAGAATCTCTTCACATGGTGAACTTTCTGTAGGAGGGATTTTAATGCCAGGGTGGATCAGCCATGGTATAATTATCATGATGTTTTGTCATGGATTGAGTTGAACCTGCTGCAGTAGTAATTCATACCATGCTGCAGTCATACTAGCTGCAAAATATGAAAGCACTAACTGGAGCAAAATATTATGGGACTTGAAGTTCAGATTGCAACATGGGAGGCTTCCTGTTCCAGTTGCTACTTCTGGATTCTTGGGTATTGGCTCTTTTCTGCAGGCAAGGTGGTAGAAGGTGGTTGAGGTTGGACGAGGCCTTGAGTAACCTGTACTAATGGGAGGTGTCCCTGCCTACAGCAGGGGGTTGGAAATGGATGATCTTTGAGGTCCCTTCCAACCTTACCATTCTATGATTCTATGATTCTATGAAAGATTGGGAGTCGGGTAGCTGCTGGCTTTGACTTTCTGTCTTATGTTGGCTTTTTTTTTTTTTTTTTTTTTTTTTTTG
>VWZE01008566.1:111749-133381 GCA_013396675.1 Eubucco bourcierii
TTTTTTTTTTTTTTTTTTTTTTGGTAATTTATATTCTGATTACAGAAAGCAGTAATTTCCAGTGTTAACATCAAATATCACCCAGCAATATAAATCTTTCTTAATTGCTGTATGTTGGATGTAGTATTAACAAATACATGAGGTATGTTACAAGGAAGTATGGTTTATCCCTATGTATATGTAAAGAATTTTAGCAATTTCTGTCCTGCAGTTAGCAAGATCTAAATCTGTTCAATATTGAGTAATCTCTAAGAAGCAATATAACATGGATAATTATTAAGAACTTCACATTCTCCTCCCACTTTTCTTAAACAGTGCTTTTCTGAAAAATAGCCAGACTAGATCTGCTATCTAATGAACTAATGATCTATGAGTGACATTCATCATTTAAAATTATTCATAGAACAGTTTAGACTGACGTTGTGATTCTGGATGATCCTGTATGCTGGGAAGTGAGGTGCAGAAATGCTTCGAAACTGTTATGCAGAAATCCATCACCAGCTCATTTATGCAGGGAAAAAAAAGTATAATGGAAAGAAAAGTTGAAATATATTAATCAGAATTTGTGTTTCTGCAGGCAGACAATGCAGACAAAATGGCATCAAGACTGAGAGAATTGTACCTCTTTATGTTAGTGGTAGAACTGGCTGAAGTGTCTTGGCTTCCTTGAGTCTGTCTTCTAGAAATAAATGATAAACCCAAACTTTCAAATGTCCTTCTAATTGTTTAAGGTTTATTATGCTTGGGAAGACAGTTATACCTTTCCAAATCTGCAGGAATTGTGAAGAGAAGTAGCCCCAGGAGCTTACTATTCAGACAGTATGGGTTCTTCTGGAACAACTGGAACTGGATCACAACACTGAGAGACACCTGTCTGCAGGAAAAATTATAACAAGAACTGAAGGATGTTCTGCAGACAGCTCAAATATAAGTATGGACATGATTCATTTACTGGTCATGACACAATTACCTTAGAGGAATATTTGAGGTATTCTTCAGACAGACATAGCCTTAATTCATCCCTTTTCACCACTCTGCTGCTACTATTGCATGTATTGATGGTCCTGATGACCAGACTCTTTCTGAGGTGGACAGAACTAGGGAAGCATCAAAACACAGAAGAAATTATATATATATAATGTATCTCTATAATTTCTATTTCTATCTCTACCTATTTCCTTTTTTGTCATTACTTTAAATAGAGCTGCAGAGGTAGCAAGCAGTAATACTTTTGTCCTCAGTCTCTTTTGGCAATTAGTTGTTAGTTGAAAGGAATGACAAATCCTGGTTTAGAGTAATTTCTATACAGTTCAATGAATGTTGATTAATCACCATAACATCACAGAATTGTCAGAACAGGAAGGGATCTCAAGGGTCACCTAGTTCTAACCCACCTGCCTTGGGCAGGGACACTTTCCACTAGATCAGGTTTCCCAGAGCCACACCCAGCCTGGCCTTAAATACTTCCAGAGATGGGGCTTCCATCACCTCCCTGGGCAATCTGATCCAGTGTCTCACCACCCTTACAGTGAAGAACTTCCTAATGTCTCATCTAAATCTAACTTCTTCTAGATTGGATCCATTCCCCCTAGTCCTATCACTATCCAACACTGTAAAATATTTTTCTTGATTCTTTTTCAAAACCTTGAAAGAATAAAAGTCCATTTGCAGTAAATATTTATAGTTATTTTAGCCTATTTTAAGCTGGTTTTGACAGCACACATAGAATCATAGAATCATAGAATGATAGAATGGTAAGGTTGGAAGGGACCTCAAGGATCATCTAGTTCCAATCCCCTGCCATAGGCAGGGACACCTCCCACTAGGACAGGTTACTCAAGGCCTCATCCAACCTGGCCTTGAACATCTCCAGGGATGGAGCAGCCACAGCGTTCCTGGGCAACCTGTGCCAGTGTCTCACCATCCTCACTGTAAAGAACTTCCTCCTAACATCCAGTCTAAATCTTTCTTCTACCAGTTTAAACCCATTGCCACTTGTCCTGTCATTGCAAGACCTTGTCAATAGCCCCTCCCCAGCCTTCCTGTAGGCCCCCTTCAGATACTGGAAGGCTACTCTAAGGTCTCCTGGAAGCCTTCTCTTCTCCAGGTTGCAGAGCCCCAACTCTCTCAGTCTGTCCTCATAGGAGAGCTGCTGCAGCCCTCTGAGTATCTTTGTGGTCCTCCTCTGGACCCACTCCAACACTTCCATGTCCTTCCTGTGCCGGGGGCTCCAGAACTGCACACAGTGCTCCAGATGAGGTCTGACAAGAGCAGAGCAAAGGGGCAGAATCCCCTCCCTTGCCCTGCTGGCCACACTGCTCTTGATGCAGCCTAGCACTCAGTTGGCTGCCTTGGTTACATGTGCACACTGCAGGCTCATGTTGAGCTTTTCATCAACCCAGACTCCAAGGTCCTTTTCCTCAGGGCTGCTCTCCAGCCATTCATCACCCAGCCTGGATTTGTGCTTGAGATTGTGCCTATCCAGGTGCAAGACCTTACACTTGGCCTTGTTGAAATTCATCAGGTTGGCCTGGGCCCACCTCTCCAGCCTGTCCAGGTCCCTCTGGATGGATTCCCGTCCTCTAGCAAGTCAACTGTTCCACACAGCTTGGTGCCATCTGCAAACTTGCTGAGGGTGCACTGATTCCTCTGTCCATGTCACTGACAAAGATGTTAAACAGCACTGGTGAACACATAATGCGCTTCTCTGCTCTAGAGCTTTTCAACACCTCACTTAAACTAACAAATTGGTTTCTTCTGCTCCAGGATTGCCTAGTGAGATGTAGGGATAAATAGCTTCTTAAAACCTTGCCAAATTTCTCTTGTCTCTTTGGCCTAATCCACTACCAATCTTATCATTGTCATTCACTGAAGAAAATGTCACAACTAAAGTACTGTAAGATCACACTTTAAATTCAAAATCACTGTATGGACACTTCTTTACTACAGGCTATATAACTAAACATATATAAAATCTTCAGCTACACATATAAAAAATGAGTTCATTGAAGTTGTTTGGGTAGTTACGTAAGAATGTATTCACAGGATGGAGTATTCAGCTTCATGTTGAATTCTTACAAGTTCCCTTCCAGCATTGTAATGTATCTTTGCTACATGGACAACCACGGTGGGGCTCCAAGGAGGACAAGTGAAAAAGATTTAACAGGGACAAATTTTTACTGTCAGGACATCTAGATTGTGCTCATCTAATGCAACCTGCATTCGGTATTTCTGTGGTGTAATAAAATATCACCTGATTGTTTTAGTTAATCATCCTCCCTACATAATTAGCAAGCAGTTAAAACAAGAAGTGACTGATATTTCAGGAAATTTTTCACATTTTGGAAAAGAATGATTTTAAAAAACAAACAAACAAAAAAAGACAAATGGTCCAAACTGTTTTCTTTAGATAGTGACCATCCCTTTTAAAAATCTCTAACTTGGGAACTAAATTTAAGCTTCTATGTTCATCACCTTAAGACAACAGATAAGTTTTGGGCAGAGTTTTGTTGGGGATTTTTTTTGTTCGTTTTTGGTTTTTTCCCTAGTCTCAGTGTGACAAGAAGAAATTGGACTGCAAGGTTCAACCAGATGATTTATTTGAGATTTGCTTACAGATTTATCTGCAAGGCCCAAGCAAATGATGAAGCTGAGCTTCACTCACAGGTTTAATTCCAATTCTCAAGCATACGGTTAAATTGAACTTCACTTACAAGTCTTATACAGCACCACTACAGGTTTTCACAGATACAGTGGGAGAATGAACTACTAGAACTTAAAAGAAAGACTAGGCTATAACAACATAAAAAATGCACTAAACATTGTATGTGTGTGAGTTAATCATCTGAGGATACAATCTTTCAGCTAAGTATTCACTTCTCCCTTTAGGTAAGGGCTCTCGATTCTAGAGAAGTGATCTTGGACAGTGTCCTGACCAAGGGGGAAAGGTCTCCATACAAGCATGATGTAGTGTTGGGAAAATGACTCTCAATTCCCAACCCAAATCTTAGCACTTTTATCCTCTCATTTACATGATCAGAGCAAGATCATACCTGAGTGGATTATACTCTCTGGAATATATTATCTCTGGTAACATAACAGAGCTTTGGTGTGCTCTTCTTTTTCCTTTTCTTTTGCTGATTTTGTAATTGTCTGGATACACAAGGTTGTCAGCTGAAACTGGCAGTGATACTTTCCACTTTATATTACATTCTCAAACAACTAAGCAGTGATTTGAGTGAGCTGAGACTCAAGGCACACTATTTGTTGAAGGATTTCAAGACTTGGGCCCCAGGTTTCAGATCTCTGAATGATGAAGCACTGCCCTGTTTGGTCTACAGTTTACTGAGCTAACTACACCGTCCTCCATAAATTGTGCCTGTATAGATAGAGCCTCAAGACAACCCAAGGCTGGGTTGCTTTTACAACCTCCCATGAGTCACCTACATGCAGTAGACACTATGGAAATTTGTTTATTATTCTAAGGCAGGCAATGTATACACTCAGTTCCCACCAATCTGAGGGGTAGCAGCATGCTCAGTATTTTTTCAGATTCAAGTGCTAAAACAAGAAGGTTTTCAAGTCTAATATGCTGCTAATCACGCGTTTTGGGGCCACCTACCTTAGTCATAAGAGTTACCTCTGTGGAAATGTTCCTCTTTAGCATTTTCTGCAGTAGGCAGTAGTCTAATCCTTAATGGTTTGTAATCTAATACCTGCTATGTTGGGGGATTTGACAAGCATTACAGCAGCTATTTCGGTTGGTTACATTGTAACTCAGTCTAAGCTTTGCAAAGCTTGGCAAATCCAGCCCTGCAGGAGCACAAACCTCTGCATTGCCATTGTCAGGCCTGGGGTAACTTAATAACAAAGTGAAACAGTTCGGTGCACCAAGCTGGATAACCATTTGGCTGGGTTTGTATCTAAGCTGGTGAAATCACAATTTCCCCTGTATCATTTTCACCTGAAGATGTAATAAATTGGTTCAGGATTGCTCACCTTGAGAAACCAGCCCGAGCTCTTCCTTTGTGAAGAAGCACAAAACTAAGCAAATCTGTAGCTCAATTTCATTACCAGTGCTTTGCTCAGCTTTAATATTAAAACATTTCCTTTCTACTTTTATCTTTCAGTTGTCACCTTCCCTAGCAAGGCACCATTTTCTTTCATCAGGGCTTCAGAAACAGCACCAATTTGTTTCCACCTCCTCTCTATACAGCTGTGATCTTTAATCCCTGGTATCAATTTCTTTTTCTGTGATTCCTGCCTCACTCTGTAACCCCTGCAACCTTGGAGCAAATGAGTCTATTTTTGTCTCTGGAGACTTGATGGCAGATAACACAGTTATTAAGGACATCTTTTTCTTGCTCTAATAATGATGATCTGCCTCCAGTAATTTTTCATGCCTAAAATGCCAGCATGGCTGGAGGGACACTGACATGTTTTTCCTGGGTGTGGAGATTGCTACTTTTCCCTTCCTTTATTCCCACCACACCCGCTACCACCCCCCTCTTGTCCCTGAGATATTTATTTATTTCAAATTTTACTTCATCCAATCCCTTGGTATGACATCCATTTGTGTGTAACTTCTAGCTGTCAACATTTACACTAGGCTGCTCAAATTTATTGCTGACCACTGATACAGGTATAATTTCATTTTACTCTAATACTTTAAGCTTTCTCACATTCTCATAGGGCAGTTCTTATGCCAGTGCCCCAGGAAAGAAATCCTCACTGCAGCCTATTTTTTATTTTTTATTTTTTTTTTCCCCAGCTTTCCTGAATTGTGGCACAGGGTTATAGAGTGAGACTGGATACACCAGGAACAACCTATTATCATTTTATCTCTGATGTATCGACTCCATGCAGGATCATAGCTGAGCATGTGCTGAGGGAAGAGAAGATACCTCAGGTGATGACGATTCTTAAATTTATAATGCTAGAGAGTTGTGATGGTTTGGGAGTTCCCCACCGCCCCACTCTTTGTAAAATCACCCAGACTAGACTCAGCCAGCTGGAAGTTAAGGATTGAAGCTCTATTTACAGCTTAGCACAATGTACAAGCAGAGATATACACTATAGACAGGAATAGTTACAGAAATAGACAAGTTAAAGTTAACACAGAAACACAATTCCCCTCCCAGAAATCAGAGTCCCCAGGAGGGGTTCCCAACCACCCTTCCACCTTCTTCCCACCCCTCTACATTACCCCAGGGTTTGCCTTACACACAAGATGAGTTTGGAGGATCAGCCAGGGGGGTTAGAAGGAAAGTGGTTAGTGAGGTTACTCAGCAGAGACGAGAAGGCAAAAAAAAAACAACTAGAGAGACTGAGACTCTCCGAGCCTGTGAGAGAGTGTTTTATCTATATTTGTGTTCTTATTCATCTCAGCAAGCCTATGAGTGAAGCAGACACAGAATCATAGAATCATAGAATGGTGAGGTTGGAAGGGACCTCAAGCATCATCTAGTTCCAACCCCCTGCCATAGGTAGGGACACCTCCCACTAGGACAGGCTACTCAAGGCCTCATCCAATCTGGCCTTGAACACCTCCAGGGAGGGAGAAGCCACAACCTCCCTGGGGAACCTGTTCCAGTGTCTCACCACCCTCACTGCAAAGAACTTCCTCCTAATTTTCTAAATTTTCTAAAAAGTCTAAATTTTCCCTCTGCCAGTTTAAACCCATTGCCCCTTGTCCTGTCATTGCAAGACTCGACTTCTCTAGCAGAAGTTCTGTTCAATTGTAATGTTGTTTAAATGTATAATACCATGTGTTGCTTCTGCATGAAGTGCACTATATAAATGCAAATCAGTTCATTAATTCATAAAAACAAGTATTATAACAACACATTGACTGTCATGCTCTGCAGTTTCCAGCTGAACATGGTATATGCTTTGTTGATAGAGAAACTACGCCAGGAAGGTTAATAATTTTAAACTTAAGCATTCCTGTCTGCAATTGTCTATTAGAAGCCCATACAAATTAAGAGACCAAAGATTCTCTTCTCAGCCCTAGCTGATGACTTTCCACGTGAATGTAGGAAAAATCACTTCTGTGAATGCTTTCAGACATCACCTGTTGAAATGGAGATTATGATTCCTGTGGAGTCACCTTCTCTGAAGACTTTCAAGGCCTCTCTGGATGTATCCCTCTATGATCTGAGCTAGGTAGTATGGTCCTGCTCTTGCAGGGCAGTTGGACTTGATGATCTCTTTGGGTCCCTTCCAACCCCTGACATCCTCTGATCCTCATAGCAGAGCTGCTGCAGCCCTCTGATCATCTTTGTGGCCTCCTCTGGACTTGCTCCAACTCTTCATTGTCCTTCCTGTGCTGGGGTTCCAGAACTGCACACAGTACTCCAGGTGGGGTCTGACATGAGCAGAGTAAAGTGGCAGAATCCCCTCCCTTGCCCTGCTGGCCACACTGCTCTTGATGCAGCCCAGGATTCGGTTGCCATCTGGGCTGCATGTGTACACTGCAGGTTCATGTTGAGCTTTTCATCAACCCAGACCCCCAGGTCCTTTTCCTCAGGGCTGCTCTCCAGCCATGCACAGGAGTTGTGCTTGGGATTGTGCCTATCCAGGTGCAGGACCTTACACTTGGCCTTGTTAAGTTTCATGAAGTTGGCCTGGGCCCACCTTCTATCCCCATGCTTCAGGCATGAGCTCCACCCCATGTCTCAGTGATGCCAATGACATCATAACCCTGGAGACTTGCACATATTTGCAATTCTTCCTGCTTGTTCCTCATGCTCCTTGCATGGGGGACAATGCCTTAGCGTAGAGGCATTTCAGTTGTGCCTCTATTGGAGCTGCCTTACTGACTGATTTTCTCATACCCAGATCTTTGGGTACTCTTTTCTCAGTTTGTATTTCAACCCTAGGGTCAGATCCCACCTGTTCATGCTCAGGCNAGTTTCATGAAGTTGGCCTGGGCCCACCTTCTATCCCCATGCTTCAGGCATGAGCTCCACCCCATGTCTCAGTGATGCCAATGACATCATAACCCTGGAGACTTGCACATATTTGCAATTCTTCCTGCTTGTTCCTCATGCTCCTTGCATGGGGGACAATGCCTTAGCGTAGAGGCATTTCAGTTGTGCCTCTATTGGAGCTGCCTTACTGACTGATTTTCTCATACCCAGATCTTTGGGTACTCTTTTCTCAGTTTGTATTTCAACCCTAGGGTCAGATCCCACCTGTTCATGCTCAGGCACCCCTGTAGCTATCAGCCTATCTCTACCCCTCATGTCATCACTACCATGTGGATTACCTCGTGATGTTTCCCTGTTGGCAGTTGCTACATGAAGGGGATCTGGCTCATCTCTGCAAGACTTCAACTGCATTATTTTGTCCCCAGCACGCTTCTGGGCAGCAGGTTGAGAGCCTTTACTAATTCCTTTCATAAGCTTTCAGTGGACAATACAATCCATGGGAATGAGAATGTGTGTTCATTAAGGGGAAAAAAATCTAACTTGCCAGAGAAGGACTTAACAGCAAGAGTTTTGTTAATGTTGAAATGATTCTCTAAACAAAATTTCATAACTTCAAAATATTTTCTGTTCTATTTTTCAATGGAGTGTTGTCTAGTTGAAAAAATTAGAGAGCACTCAAATCCTTTACTCAGCTTTTAGAAAGTTTGCAAGGAAAGATGTTCAAATACTACATAAAGTACAATAAACCATTGCAAATATTGTTCTTTTAGAAAGTGTAGGTGGAAATATTTCCACTGATTTTTATACTTTACATCAGATTCTCTGGTGAAACAGCAGAATGGTTGGTATTCCAGCATTTTGACTCATGTGGAGACAATTCTGTTTTCTGTATAGACAATTCTGTTTTCTGTATAGATATTTTTTCAATGTATCTTCTCTTCATTGCGTGTCTAAGAGCAAGCTGAGACCCAAAACGTCCTCCTCTAAAACAAAGTGTAACCTAACTGCAGAAATGTCCTTCCTTTCTGTAGTTGAGTTCTTTCAGCTGAAAGGTGACTGTAAGCCCTCACACAGTTGCCAGGTCAGATTTGCCTTTTATCAGCTTCTCAAAAGCAGCAGTCAGCAAACACAGTGCACTAAGGCACACAAAGTGCACCTGAATCTAAGAGGAAAATATCTGAGAGATAAAAGCAGTGTTTTCAATTGGAATTGTTTCTCTCACTTTTCTTCTTTTTCACCAGTATAAGACATCTTAAACAGCATTGTTCCTTGTATTTTTTTTTTTAATAACATCAAAAGAATAACATGGCACCCAAAATAGTTTATTCACCAACAGTCTTCAGAAATGTAAGAAAACAAATCTCTCCACTATCTCTGTATTACCAAAATTTCCTCAGTTTGTCAATTACTAATAAACGCTCTCTAATTTAGCTTAGAATCATAGAATCATAGAATGGTAAGGTTGGAAGGGACCTCAAGGATCATCTAGTTCTAACCCCCTGCCATAGGCAGGGACACCTCCCACTAGGACAGGTTACTCAAGGCCTCATCCAACCTGGCATTGAACACCTCCAGGGAGGGAGCAACCACAACCTCCCTGGGCAACCTGTTCCAGTGCCTCACCACCCTCACTGTAAAGAACTTCCTCCTAACATCCAGTCTAAATCTTCCCTCTGCCAGTTTAAACCGATTGCCCCTTGTCCTGTCATTGCAAGACCTTGTCAGTAGTCCCTCCCCAGCCTTCCTGTAGGCCCCCTTCAGATACTGAAAGACTACTCTAAGGTCTCCTGGAAGCCTTCTCTTCCCTAGTCTGAAGAGCCCCAACTCTCTCAGCCTGTTCTCATGGGAGAGCTGCTCCAGCCCTCTGATCATCTTCGTGGCCCTTCTCTGGACCCACTCCAACACTTCCATGTCCTTCCTGTGCTGGGGACTCCAGAACTGCACACAGTACTCCAGGTGGGGTCTGACAAGAGCAGAATAAAGGGGCAGAATCCCCTCTCTTGCCCTGCTGGCCACACTTCTTTTGATGCAGCCCAGGACTCGGCTGTCTGGGTTGACTTCAAAATAAGTGGATGTTTGTATGTTTCAAAAGACTAACAGTTGATTAAATACCTCTTTATGAACACTATTTTCAGACATTTGTATTTGCATCCAAATGTACTTCTCTATGCACATGTAAATGTACATACATATTATTCAAGGACATATATACAGTTAAACACATTCTTTTCTATTGCTCACAGTTTCCATACACACACACACACAAACTGAAAGAAAATGCGTCATGCTTAGACAGACATTTAATGCAGTAAGGATGAAGAAACAGAGAAAAAAAAGAAAGAAAAGAAATCTTAAATTGCCCAGTTATGGGGAAAACTATCAAGGGCAAGATTGAAAAAGGCTTTCTAAAATACCATATTGGAGTAACTGTGTAATTATGCAAACCATCATATTTCTTTCTACCGTTTTGTTGCTTAGTTAAATTAAGTATATGAAGGGTGCAAAAGAAAAGATTTATATTGTATGAAGGCAGCTAAACACTTCAGATTGCTGAAAACATTATCTTAATTATCCTTATATTATGCTCAGAAGAAAATCATTAGCTTTCTCTTTTTAAGAACTGTCATAGCCAAAAATACTTCATTCCAGAAAACTAAATGTAAGTAAAAATGTTCAAAACAACCTATGTTTGAGTCATGAATAGTTTTCCTTGGAGTTTCTGGCTTAAAGCACTTCAAAAATTAGCCTAGCTGGAGATAGGAGAACCTTTCTTGCAACATCTGTGAACCTCTACAGAAAGACTGACTCCTTTGGCCATTCATTAGTGATGAAAGAGAGAGAGTTGGAAAGGCAAAGATGTCTCATGTGAGAATGGATGTGAGTGCATTCTTGTATATAAAACTGGATCAAACACTTACAGAAATGAAGACAGAAAGAGGAAACTTTTAATTGTAACTGTCCAAAATTGAGTTTTCTAGTTCAGGCCCATCAAGAAAATTCCCTTCGTGATTTAACACAGAGAGAGAGAGAGATATGGATGCCTGCAGTGCATTATTCTCCCCTCCCTTGTGTTGGCCAAAATAAGAATGCTTTATGCTTAGAACAAGAATTCACCTTAATTTGGAGCAAAAGGACAGCAATCAGAATTCAGTGTCCTGAATCATCCATTTACAAAATTTAAGGAAATGAGAAGAAAAGAACAGCTTCATAATGAGTGAACTTGTTAAAGATCTAACTGAACAGTCAAAGGACAGCCTTTTTAATCAGTACACCAGATGAATTACAAACTTGCAAAACATGTCTTGAACAATAAAAAACAGTGCAAAAATTAATACATTACAGGCTCATGGCAGACGTAAAAGTTTAAATAAGCCAAACAAATCTATTTGTTTGTGAATTCTTAACATTTAAATGTAAGAAATTTTGGGTTAAGGCAAGGCTTGCTTGACTACAGACTGGACACAGGCAGTCTCTCACTAGCTTTCAGTGTGCTTTGAGGCACATTAGAATCATAGAATCAGTCAGGGTTGGAAGAGACCACAAGGATCATCAAGTTCTAGTCCCCCTGCCATGGTCACACTAGATCAGGCTGTCTAGGACCTCATCCAGCCTGGCCTTAAACACCTCCAGGGATGGGGTTTCCACCACCTCCCTGGTCTTGCCACCCTCATGGCAAAGAACTTCTTCCTAACATCCAGTCTGAATCTACCCATTTCTATCTTTGTTCCATTCCACCTAGTCCTATCACTATCTAACATCTTAAAAAGTCCCTCCCCAGCTTTCTTGTAGGCCCCATTCAGATACCGGAAGGCCACAATAAGGTCACCTCAGATCCTTCTCCTCTCCTGACTGAACTGAACCAACTCCATCAGTCTCTCCTCATAGAAGAGGTGCTCCAGCTCATGGGGCTCAGCCTCACAGCCCTTCTCTGGACACGTTCCAGAACATCCATATCCCTCTTGTAATAGGGGCTCCAGAACTGGACAGTACTCCAGGTAGGGTCTCACTAGTGGAGAGTAGAGGGGAAGGATTAATTCCCTTGACCTACTGGTCACATTCTCTTGATGCAGTCCAGGATCTGGTTGGCTTTCTGGGTTGCAAGATCACACTGATGGCTCATATTGAGCTTCTTGTCCACCAGCACTCCTAAGTCCCTCTCCTCAGAGCTACTCTCAAGCCAGTCACTGCGCAACCTATATTGGTGCTTAGGATTGCCTCGATCTAGATGCAGGACCTTGCACTTGGTCTAGTTGAGCTTCTTGAGGGTGACTTGGGCCCACCTCTCCAGCCTGTCATGGTCCGTCTGGATGGTATTTCTGCCCTCCAGCATGTCAACTCCACCACAAAGCTTGGTATCCTCAGCAAACTTGCTGAGAGGGCACTAAATACCACTGTCATTGAGATATTATTTCATATCATGGAGATATTATTTAATATCAGCTTTCCTCATATGCAAAAGATTGTTAAAATATTCCTTTTCACTTTTCTTCTGTTTACCTCATTCATTGAAAGTATTTTTCAACCTTTTTCTTATCTAAAGCAGAAAAGAAAAATATCTTTATGTTAGTACTACTACTGACACACCTGAATCCCAAGTTTAAGATGTAACTTCTAGGTATTTCTACAGTAAACCTAGTTGCAGTGAAATAAGACTAATGTCTTACAGGATTCAGAGATTAATAAGTATAAGGTAATAATTAATAAGTAATAAGGTCTACAAAAGTAGACCTTGGGCTATGAAGACTGTGGTCTCCTCTGCTAAGTGATATTAAACTCAGACATTACCCATCCCTTGTATTAATAATTTTTTTAGATGATAATGATAATAATTTTTTGAAAACAAATACTGAGTGAACAGTTCAGGCACAAAATCCTAACCATTTCTTTTTCAAGCTGCTGTAGCACAACCTGGCCTTTTACAAGCTCAGATGAGGCAGGATGAGGATGGAAATACAACATGATCATGATAATGGCCCAAAAGATCATTTAACTTCAGATTACACCCTCAGAGTATGGGAAGAGCTCGGAATTCAGTTTAACATACCTGGTGTTATTAACAAGAGGATGGTGCCTGGAAATAGTAATGAGTGTCTGAAAACATATAAACTGAATCTGAAAGGTCTGTGAGCTGCCTCTTGAGAAAGCAGAATTGGTAATACATTAATGGACTGAGCTACATCCTATCCAATAGACACCTAGAGGGGAAGGTTCTCTTGATTTCTGTTTCCTTCTTACAGCACTCCCTTAGCAGTTTTTGTTGTGCCACTTAAGACAGGAGTACCATAAGTCACCTAGGATTTGCAGTCCCACAGTGCAACACAAAGCATGGTGATACAGGACATTACTTTAAACTCAAAAATTACCTCTGAAAATTTTGCTTTATAGTTGTTTTTCAGGGCCCTATAAAATCTCAATTTTTACAGGAGTTCTAAGGGTTGCCTGAAGTTTCAAAACATTATATCCAAAGGATCGGAACGGGGCCTACAGGAAGGCTGGGGAGGGACTATTTACAAGGTCTTGCAATAACAAGATGAAGAGTAATGGAAACCTCCTGTACTTCAGTTTACATCCATGAGTGTTGGGTCTTTTCAACCTGGAGAAGAGAAGGCTTCCAGGAGACCTTAGAGTAGCCTTCCAGTATCTGAAGGGGGCCTACAGAAAGGCTGGGGAGGGACTATTGACAAGGTCTTGCAATGACAGGACAAGGGGCAATGGGTTTAAACTGGTAGAGGAAAGATTTAGACTGGATGTCAGGAGGAAGTTCTTTGCAGTGAGGGTGGTGAGGTACTGGCACAGGTTGCCCAGGGAGGCTGTGGCTGCTCCCTCCCTGGAGGTGTTCAAGGCCAGGTTGGCTGAGGTCTTGAGTAACCTGTACTAATGGGAGGTGTCCCTGTCTATGGCAGGGGGTTAGAACTAGATGATCCTTGATGTCCCTTCAAACCTTATCATTCCATGATTCTATGACTCCATGATTCTATATTAATGATCAGTTTGCAGGATAGTAATGGGAAATACGTTTTCTCCAGATTTTAATTTTAAAAAAGAGTCTAAGTATAAATAATATTAACAGTTGTAGTACACGGAAATTTGTGGTCACTGGCAGTCAGCAGTGGATTTATTCATTCACAGGAAAAAATTAGAACCCAGCATATTCTGTGAGGAATTAAGAAAAAATCCCAAACAATCTTATGCTTGAATATTTCTAGTTTTCCTGGGCATGTGCCATAGTAAAACATGTGTTATTTACCCAACGGACCAGAGCATTTCCTCTGGAAAAGATGAGCTTGTAATGGAAATGCTGACACGACCTCAACTACAGCAGCATGAACAAAGACACTTTAATAACATTTTTATTGCCATAACATCTTTTAAAAATGAAACACCTGGGACTGGTGCTTAAAAAAATAATCAGGATCAAAATTGTATGTTCTACTCTTTCCATATGATGAGAAATAAATACAACGAACCAAAGACTGGGATGTTAACTAACCCTGACGACATTCAAAGTCATTTAAGGGAATTTATTACTATTTCCTTATGTATTACATAGGGATAGTTTTTTATATATATATATATATATATATGAAAATGCATTTCTCTGAAAATATATTGTAATATGGGCTAACATTTAGAACTTCTTTTCTTTTAAAGAGATGGTGAACTACTGTATCTTCACAGATGCAGAAGACACAGTACAAATAGAAGACTACAATTATCCTCTGAAATGACAAACCAATAAGGATGAGGATTTTGTCAAACACTGAGGATAATCTTCAGGGAAGTATTGGTACATGAGCAGTATCTTGAGAATGATGTGCTATTAATAAAACTATGAAAAGTAAGTAACAGCTTGGTAATAACTGCTGCATTGAGTGTAAAGAGTGTTTCTAGGAATTGGTCCAAACAGGACTCGGATTTCCTTCCTGGAAAGTTACAGTTTTTGGGTTTGAGAGGGAGAAATTGAATAAAACAGAATTCAAAATTCAGGAGGTCAGAAAGGGGATACTGAGATTATTTCTTGCAGGGTTCCTGCACTTTGGGATTTGCACTTCTCTAGGTGCAAAATAAGGGGAAACTACATTGCCTATGACATAAGGTAGTGACAGTGCAGGCAGAAGTTTCACAGCTCTCAGATAAGATGGTTAAGGTAGCTATAAAAATTAAAAACTGACTGGAAATTATTTTAATTGCTGCCTTTTTGTGTAGCACAGAGAAAGAGTGACGTTGGATGATGGATGCTTTGCAGCTATTACTATCATCAACAAGAGTCACTACAAGAGCACAAATATTCAATTGAAGCATAAAGTCTATCACAGACCCTTTTTCAGTGTCCATCTGGGTTAAAATCAAATGGTGCCCTATTTGTTTAGCTTTGATTCAGGATTTGAACTTTCAGGAAAATTGAGTATATTTGGGCAGCATCTATCCCAGGTGGTTGGTTTGTTTTGCTCTCATTTGTTTGGCCTGGGTTTGGGACAATATCAAATTGTTGTGAGTCTTCATTAAAATCTATCTAAGCAGTTGTATTCTCTCACAGTATGGGAAAGTACAAAAGTACCCTTTCTTGGACCATCTGTGCTCTCTCTCTGAAGCATATGCTTCAAAAGATAATGAGTGCTTTTCTATAAAGTCAACCCAGTTATAAATGAGAGATTAAAGAAAGGAGACTTCACCGATATGCTAAAACCTATATTAAAATTGTCTTATTCATTTAAATAAGCATAATATATGCTGGGCAATTAGTTGGGTACTACAAACATAGTGATTTATACTGCTTGAAGACCTGATGCTGTGGATTGGTTAGAATTAGACTTATATTCATTGACTCCACACTAAAACATCTAAGTGGATAAATTACAGGGACTCCCAATGAGCCTTCAGAAAGTCTTTGTTTTCCGTTCCCCTCTGCATATGCACATTTTATGTCTCCTTAAACTTCCTCTTCTAAAGAGCATGCCAAATAACCAATTTAACATCATAGCAATCTGCATTTCCACTCTTATGTGCTTAATAATGGTGCATTTCTGAAAGGTTTTATGAAAAGGAGAAAGTTTTCATGTTCTGTCTGAACCATCAATTTTATGTTGTTTATCTCCTTTTGGTCAACTTGCTTTAATTAACTACAAGAAAGGTGATAGTACTATTCATTCCAGCGGAAGAATTCCAACAGGAGAGAATAGTAAGATTTACTCAAATATTCTCAATATTCTGATCATTTCATAGGTGGCGGTGTTGTGGAAGGCCTAAACAGGTCAAAACAGGCCTGAATATGTCCTGGTTTGCCCAGATGTTCTTCTACTCAATGTTCTTCTGCTCTCCCTCCTTCTGCTGATGGGAGAAGCACCATGGGAAAGGAAGACAAAGGAGTCTGGTGCCACCATATCTGTCCAAACTTGTTTGCAGGGTACCTGCACAGACACTTGTTTGTGTTCTGCCCTAAAAGATAAAAGCAAGCCCTGACTTTACCTAACATGACTAAGCTTGGCTAACTGCCATTCTGATTGGCTAGTCTTGGACACAATGAATTTCATATATCTATATACATATAGATCTATATGCATATGTATATGCATATAGATATATATAGAGTGAAAGATAGATATGAGAACTTTTTAAAAGGAGGAATAATAAAATGATTGCCTATATAATATTTCTGGTCAGCAAATTAACCTATAATTTAGGATCATTGACAAGTCATCTATAAAAATCACAATCCATTGTGGAATTTTTATTCCTTTTGCTGAACTACATTCTGAATAGCAGCTGTTTCTTGTTCACGAAGAACAAGAAACCAGAAGCGGTACTGAGAAACTGAGTTCTCTCAGCCCTAAGAGCTCTTCCTCAACAGAAGTGAAGGAAATAAATGTTAGAATTTGCAGCCAGGACTCAGAATACAGAAAAAAAAATTCCTAGTTCAATTAAACATATATGTCTATAGTCTATTCTATATATGTCTATATAGACATCTATAATATATGTTTATATTCTATTAAATATATGTCTATATTTATGATTAAAAAAAAAAGAAAGATAAAGATGGAAATGTAGGGTACTGGAAAAGGAAGAGGAAACAAGGAACTGAGATGTGCAGTAAACGTAGTTCACGATTTCTCTACTTGTGTCCAAAGATGTCATAAAGCATCATCAGTATCTCTTTTCCCTTTGATTAACAAAAACTATAGACAAATATTAAATTAAGTAGACTTCAAATGGCACCTACCAGCTACCAGTGCCCAGAATCACTATCAACTGGACTTCCAGTTACTGTGAAATATCTCCCATCCCATCTTTTGTGATTTATTTTTATGGAGAAGACAATTCAATGAAAACAAAATGAAACAGAATCATAACAAAAACCAAACAAACAAAAAAAACCACAACCAAACAAAAACTTCAAAATAACAGCACGAAACCAAACAAACAGGACCCAACCAAGAAACAAAACAAGCAAACAAACAAACAAAAACCCCTAAACACCACGCACAAAACCCAAAACACTGGCACTACTGTTGTGTAAGGTCAAAATAGGCCAAAACTAGGTCTGAACAGGCCCTGGTCTGCCCAGACACGTTCTTTTGCTCTCCCTCCTTCTGCTGATGGCAGAAGCAACCACAGGAAAGGAAGACAAAAGGGACTGGTGTCTCCATGTCTGTCCAAACTTGTTTACAGTGTACCTACACATATTAATACACTTGTTTGTGTTCTGCCCTAAAAGGTAAGAGCAAACCCTGACTTTACCTGATATGGTTAAGCTTGGCAAAGTTCCATTCTGATTGGCTAATCTATGTCCAAAGCCCCATTAGACTCGGGCTACACTGCTGCTGCCATTGCTTCTGCATTAATGTGCACTATGGTTCTGCCAGTGCTTCCTACCATGCTGTGCAGCATTATACTCTGGTAAGCTACAAGCTAGCTCTGCTGCATAATAACGAACTCTGATACTTTGGCCTTATCTGCCTGGAAACTGCATCGAGTTTACCAGGAATAGGCCTTAGGTGTCTCAACGTGATAAGCTTGGTTAGCCTGCGTGACCTTGTGCCAAGATTGCACATCTGCAAGGCATCCTGCCTGCAAGTCTCCTGCCAAGACTGGGAGTCCTGGAAGATCCTGACACAGATCATCCAAAAGGAACCAGGATCAGGTCAGAGATCATCTGCCTCTTTCCCCAGCATCGTTGATAAAGCTTAGGAAGATTAGAAGCCCCTCAACAGCAGACAAGACACTGACAGAACTCCCTGCAAGTGTTTGGGTACTGTCTGGGAACTGTAGTTAGCCCTGGGGAGTCCAGAGATATATGTCTATTTTGCTATCACATTTGGTTTAGATATCTATTTTGCTATCATATTTGGTTTACATGCCTATTTTGCTATCACATTTGGTTTACATGTCTATTTTGCTATCACATTTGGTTTACATGTCTATTTTGCTATCACATTTGGTTTACATGTCTATTTTGCTATCACATTTGGTTTACATGTCTATTTTGCTATCACATTTGGTTTACATGTCTATTTTGCTATCACATTTGGTTTACATGTCTATTTTGCTATCACATTTGGTTTACATGTCTATTTTGCTATCACATTTGGTTTACATGTCTATTTTGCTATCACATTTGGTTTACATGTCTATTTTGCTATCACATTTGGTTTACATGTCTATTTTGCTATCACATTTGGTTTACATGTCTATTTTGCTATCACATTTGGTTTACATGTCTATTTTGCTATCACATTTGGTTTACATGTCTATTTTGCTATCACATTTGGTTTACATGTCTATTTTGCTATCACATTTGGTTTACATGTCTATTTTGCTATCACATTTGGTTTACATGTCTATTTTGCTATCACATTTGGTTTACATGTCTATTTTGCTATCACATTTGGTTTACATGTCTATTTTGCTATCACATTTGGTTTACATGTCTATTTTGCTATCACATTTGGTTTACATGTCTATTTTGCTATCACATTTGGTTTACATGTCTATTTTGCTATCACATTTGGTTTACATGTCTATTTTGCTATCACATTTGGTTTACATGTCTATTTTGCTATCACATTTGGTTTACATGTCTATTTTGCTATCACATTTGGTTTACATGTCTATTTTGCTATCACATTTGGTTTACATGTCTATTTTGCTATCACATTTGGTTTACATGTCTATTTTGCTATCACATTTGGTTTACATGTCTATTTTGCTATCACATTTGGTTTACATGTCTATTTTGCTATCACATTTGGTTTACATGTCTATTTTGCTATCACATTTGGTTTACATGTCTATTTTGCTATCACATTTGGTTTACATGTCTATTTTGCTATCACATTTGGTTTACATGTCTATTTTGCTATCACATTTGGTTTACATGTCTATTTTGCTATCACATTTGGTTTACATGTCTATTTTGCTATCACATTTGGTTTACATGTCTATTTTGCTATCACATTTGGTTTACATGTCTATTTTGCTATCACATTTGGTTTACATGTCTATTTTGCTATCACATTTGGTTTACATGTCTATTTTGCTATCACATTTGGTTTACATGTCTATTTTGCTATCACATTTGGTTTACATGTCTATTTTGCTATCACATTTGGTTTACATGTCTATTTTGCTATCACATTTGGTTTACATGTCTATTTTGCTATCACATTTGGTTTACATGTCTATTTTGCTATCACATTTGGTTTACATGTCTATTTTGCTATCACATTTGGTTTAGATATCTATTTTGGGAGAAAATGAACTATGGAATGAGAGTCCTACTTCCTCTGCAGTGGTGATTAACAGCATATAAACCATTCCTGAGGTAAGAGCTTCCCCCTAAAATATTTGCATGCTTCTTATTTCAGCAGTAGCCTGAAAAGAATTCCCCAGGGTTGGCAGAGTGAGAGGCAAGGACAGTATTGCCCCAGTACTCTGATGAGGACAAAATCCCAGCCCCTAGCCTTCAAACTATCCTTGTAGCATTAGCAGTAATGGAAGAGAGTTTCATAGAAACATACATGCTGAATTACACATACAGTTGCCTCACTTATCTGTTAAATTTCCATATACATCATAAATTGTGAAGCTAATATTCCCTAACTTTACATTATTGGAAAGGAGAAAAAAAAAAAAAAAAAGTGTATCTGAGTTACTGTACTAATGCCCAGCAAAAGGCAGAATACTGTATGGTAGTTCGTTTATTCTTTATGTGCCTAAAACTCATGAGATTTTATTATTATTATTATTATTCATATATTGATGAGGGTATGATTTTTTCCAGTTAAAGTAATAATGAAGTCTTAGAAAGTGTTTGGTAACGATGGAAAATTTTCAACGTGATTGGTCTAACAAACCTATGCCAACAGCTCCCTCTATGTACCATGAAAAGGATGTTAGCAAATGTGTTGCCTGGAATATGCATTTCTCTTCTAGAGAACAGTATTATTAATTCTGGCTCATTTAATGTCTACATAGGAGATTAAGAAAGTTTCAATAAAAAGCGTCAGTTGGTGTTACCTGCATAATTGCAGTGATGCATTTTTCTGTTTAAAATTTCCTTTATCATTTACTGTATAACTGGCTGATATATTCAATTCCCTTCTTAATCCCATTTGACATACCTAGATTATTGTAATGCAGATAGTTCTCTGAGTACACAAAAAGGAACGATGCACTAAAAGGACAGTTACTAATGTTATCTGTGTAAAGCAGGGAAATGGAAGATGAAGGAGCACAGAAGATTATCTCTGATGAGTGCTGTACATCTCTTTGTAAAAGAAGGATGCACTATTAAAAGAAGAACAGCACTGTTAACTGAGGAGGGCACTAGTCAAAAATCAAGGGGTTTTGTCCCTACTAACTTGTTGCATCTCTTCCATGTGACAGCAGATGGCTTCTCTCATCTCTTTGTCATACCTCTCTTCCTCCTTTTTCTGCAATTCATGAAACATCAAGAAGGGTTCGATCTGTCGTCATGGGCTGAAAAACATCCATCACCATGGGCTGTGTCTGTTAAACATAATGTAACACATTGCTATGTGGTAGATGAACTGAGATAATCTCTGTGCAAGCCTGTAAAAATAATGAAAAATGTGATTTTTTTTTTCTTTCAACTTATCTCACAGTAGATTATAGAGGGTTACATTAACTTGCATTTTCCATAGGTTGAAGTATGCTTACAGCCCCTGGTACTCAGCTGACATGCAGGCAAAGCTGTTAAACTGCAGACATTTCACTGTGACTCTAACCATGGGTAGTGCCTGAACAAATTTGTCTTGATAGATGCTTTTTGCCGACAGCTTCCTAAAACCAGCAGCAGAATTAGCTTGTGCACTTAGACCTGAATTCAGATCAATTCCACTAAGTAGTTTTTACTTAATTAACAGAAAGTGATCTGCTTGCTAATCAAGGAAAAAATAAATGAAACTTCACACATGAAAAACAAGCAACATTTCCTTCTCCCCCCACCCCCAATAGATTCAGTTACTTATTGAGCATTGGGCATGTCTGCCTGCCAAAGAATGTATCAAGTACATTAAGGAGTCAGAATATGACATAATCACCATGTGAACATTTGTTTGGCAGAGTGAGTCAGAAGTGTACAACATTATTATTCTGTTGAAATTTAAAATTATACTTAATTTTGAGGGAAGGGAAAGGAAGGGAAAGGAAGGGAAGGGAAGGGAAGGGAAGGGAAGGGAA
>VWZE01008566.1:139196-163030 GCA_013396675.1 Eubucco bourcierii
CCTTCCCTTCCCTTCCCTTCCCTTCCCTTCCCTCTTCTTCTTGGAAACATAATTTGTGCTGATCTCTGTCTGTAACTGTTTTTGTTCTGACTGTTACAAAATTCCTATCCTGGTTTGTTTAGTCATAGGCTTCTTTCTTTCTCTTTATTCCATTGTAAATTCTTCTATATGGTGTCTGACCTGCTTGAACAAAAATCACCACATTACCTGCAAACTGGTTTGATTATCTTTGACACTAGACAACTATCATATTGATTTTCTGGAATGGTTATTCACACACAAACCTTAACAACCTGGCACCTGCATATCTATCGAACCTTTTTCTGTTTCTATGCATACCCCTGGGTCAACGAACAAACTGCTGCTGTCGATTGTATCCATTTAGCCAGCCTCTCTAGGGAATAAAGAGGAATCACAGCTACAGAACCAAAGGATATGAAAATTTATTAAAGCAAACAAAGAACAAAAAAAAAGGAGGGAAAAAAAAAAAAAAAGAAAAAGAAGCAGAAGAATGAATCCCTCAGTTCCTAAGTACCAGACCAACAAAGATATTTAATTACTTTCTGATCTTTACTCATGTTCTGCTAGTGAGGTATGAACTTCTGGTAGATTGGAAGCAAATACAGTTTGAATTCAGTATTTAAGATTATGAAAAAAAAAATTAAAAACAACCACTAAAAAGAAGCCTTTCTGGATAAGATTTTTCAAATGATTGTGACAATAGAGATGTAGGAAGATTGCAAACATTTAAAGTATAATGGTCTAATGATTTTGGTTTTCTTTTACAAAGAGCTGGTTCCAATGTATATCTAACAGTGATTTATAAGTGTTTATCAGTTGGAATAGGATATCTGTGTACATAAATTTGCCTAAGTGTACAGCTACTGGATACATCTTTTCTGGCTAATCCTAAGCATTTTGAAGACAACTGCATTTTTATTGTGAGATTGTCTAGGAGGTACTGCCAAGTTTCCAGCTCCTTTATTTGTTTATCTCTACTAAATAATGCCTGTATAAAGTTCTGGAAAGGTAAGCCCAGTACAATTCTGCAACACTTTAAAAGATCTCCCAAAGAGAATATTGCCTCCTTACTATCCTTCATTTTTATGTGTCTGAGTTTATCCAAAGTGCTCGTGAGTGTCTTTGCCAACTTGCAATCTTCACCTCTGTCATATGTCACTTAGAGAAAATAGGAACAAACAAAAAGCAGAAGCAACTGAAAACTCTTTAGGCTAATATCACCATTTAGTCAAATGCAGCTTGCCAGTGATTGTGGTATGCAGCTGTTTCATTAATGGTCTCAGCACTTTCCCTCAAGACAGATACCTCTAATCTTTTCCTGCTGATGTTCTTCAGCTTAATGCATTCTGCAGTGTTAGGTGATTCTCAGTGTAGAGGTAAAGGACACAAAAGTGAATGTCATAATACACTATAGAAAGTCTTAACATTTATCTAAACATATTAACATCTAAGAGATGTTTGTGAATAGCTAGATAGGAGTTAAGCTTTTGGTTCTGTTTTTTCCCCCTTAGAATAATGTTTTCCTTATTAGCTTTCTCAGAGGCAATGAGAAATTATGACATAAGTCATCCATCAATATCTTTTCACCAGCACTGTGGGAGCATGGTGACTCGTACCGTAGACCCTTTGAGAGCAGGGAAAATGAAGGTTTCTGGATGCCACTTGCCTTACCGCAGTGTGGCAGGGCACAGTCAAGTCCCTGCCCCACCAGAGGTTTGAATGGGGTGCAAAACTGCTTTGCTCCTCCCTACCTCTGGATCCAGGGGGTTGGAATGTGGAAAGAAGTAGTTGAGAAGTTCCTTACCTCTTCCCCACCGAGGGGGAGAGCAAATGGCCTCAGCATATATATATATACATTATCTAGTGGGACCTTGACTCAGAGCTTGACTTGGAACTTGAGTCAGACCTGGAGGGGGACCTTGAGTCAGACCTGGAGGGGCACCTGGAAGAACGGTGATGAGAAAGTGCATGGTCCCCGCTTTCGGACCGCTGCATCCTGCCTGCGTGCTGCAGAGAGCTGCCTCTGCCATAAACCAATGGCATTCACAGGAACGTTGCTGACCAGCCCGGCTTAGCCCTGTGTTGCACCAAGATCTGTGCCTGTGGTAGCCGTGTCTGCGGTCATTTTGGACTCTGGCAGGTTTACTCACCTTGGATCCTGTGCCGTGTTGATCCGCCGCTGGATTACAATCTGCAGTTGCAGACACTGCTGCAAAAGGAGCCAAGGGACCATCTCCAAATTCCTACTCCACCACCATGAGTAGCACAGAAGTTCCCTAGGGCTCCAGGCTGCCTTTTATTTGTAAGTGCAGCAAAGATATTTTTGCAGCAAACTTTTTCCAATTCTCTGATTTTCCTGAATTACTACATTCCCTGTAAGCATCCTTGTGAAGATTTTCCTGAACAAATTTTCAACCCAATCTGACTAATTTGTATATAATTTGGGGNTGAGGACAGGCTGAGGGAGTTGGGGCTCTTCAGCCTGGAGAAGAGAAGGCTTCGAGGGGACCTGATAGTAGCCTTCCAGTATCTGAAGGGGGCCTACAGGAAGGCTGGGGAAGGATTATTTACAAGGTCCTGCAATGACAGGACAAGGGGCAATGGGCTTAAACTGGCAGAGGGGAGATTTAGACTAGATGTTAGGAGGAAGTTCTTTACAGTAAGGGTGGTGAGGCACTGGAACAGGTTGCCCAGGGAGGTTGTGGATGCTCCCTCCCTGGATGTGTTCAAGGCCAGATTGGATGAGGCCTTGAGTAACCTGTACTAGTGGGAGGTGTCCCTGCCTATGGCAGGGGGTTGGAACTAGATGATCCTTGAGGTCCCTTCCAACCTTACCATTCTATGATTCTATGATTCTATGATTCCTTCCCTCTGCTTATCAGTTTCTTTCCATTTGTAAAATGGAGAGAATGACGTTGCTTGCTTTGCAAGAGGGCTTGGAGTTTCCTAAAGGCCTCCTGTTGTTGACCCTCTGCATTTCTAAAGATCCTACTCCCTTTGTTGAAAGGAATCTTTTCAGAATTTGTAATTGTTTAAAAATCTGAGTTTGTTATCTACCTGCTTTATTATCTTCATGTTTTTCCTGTTACTTCTTTCCCATGAAGGAACTTTATTAATGCATCTAAGAAATAACTGCTCTTCTCATACTCAACAGCATAAATCTCTTCATCTGTGTCCACTTCAGTAGTTGTTTCTGACATTATTGTGCTTGTTGTTATGACATGTTTCCAGATGATCTCTGTCTACAATATTAGATGAATAAAGGCAGCAGAGTTAGCAGACTTCTCCTATACTCCCTCTTTGTAGTCGCTTGGAAGACCAACTCTTTCATAACTTGGTTTTGACCCGAGAATTTTGTTTGATATTGAGATAAAAGGGTTCATCCCTCTGTTAAACTACTTTCTCCAGTAGTTTAGTAGTAACCTACAGGATAGGTTTATAGCATATTTATACCCTTTACATTACTTTTCAGCTTGTCAGAGCTTAAATTCTGGCAAAATTCTGTTAAAATGAAACAAGAAAGAAACAAAAGTAATGATGAGAATGACTATGATGTAAAGCCTCTTGGGATAACAGTTTTTCTAAGATTTTTTTTTTTAATTTCATATTTTCATCAATAAAATAGAAATTATAAGAATCATGTCTGAAAGTCATGGAGGTTAGGGACTCCAGTGAGTAATATCTGCAAAATGAAGACGTTTCAGAGGTATATCCTCGACACACAAGCCCAGAGTAGCCTCTGGATATCCCTGTGCCTACTATTGCAATTGTTGCTGATTGGAATCATCCCTTGAAGGTTGCTTTGTGACCTGTATAAAATGGATTTAACACCCAACAGCAATTACTGTGTCGACTGCTCTCTCCATTATATAAAGCCATTCTGGTCCTGTTTTGGGTCACCTTTGACACCTCAGAAACAATATGTACACAATGAACTTTTTTATGACTCCACTGTAAGTTTCATTCCTGCTATAGTAATGTACACTTATGAGCAAGGAGAAATATGCTTGTATTGGTCTTCTTTATGCCCTGTCTACTCTTGGGATGATGAAGCATTGGATACGCAATGCCTTTGTCTGTTCCATTTTGCTATTCTCTAGCACTGAGACCAACTCAAATGAACAATGTTAAACCCTTTACTCCCAAAGACAGTACACTTCCAGCTGTCTACTGGAAATAGTTTCTGATCTCTGCTAAATCAGTTTGGGAAATGCTCAGAAGACACTTCTTTTCTTTCATGGAAGCATTGCCAGGAATTACTAAAACAAGGAAAATTTTCTTGTATAATCTAATTTGATAGTGTTGATGGAGACATCTTGTCCCTGCAGCACTACTGAATATCAGTGAAATCCCTTTCTGAGCACATGTCTGGATAATAATGCACAAAGATATCTCAAAATTATGCATAAAATTGTTATAATACTTGCATTAACATGTCTGTGTAACAAACATAAATTTGGGAATTATTTGATGAAAAATGTTTACCTCCATTTTAGACTAGAATTTAAAGGTGGGTCAGAGGAGAAAATTATTGTTTTGTTGAGTTGTTTGTTTGTTTGTTTGTTGTTTTTTTTTTTGCTGAGATGATAATTTTCTTCATGATAGCTTGTATGGGGCTGCATTTTGGATCTGTGGTTGAAACAGTACTGATAACACAGTGATGTTTTTGTTACTGCTGAGCAGTGTTTACACAGAGTCAAGACGTTTTCTGCTTCACTACCATCTAGCAGAATAGGAGTTGAACTGCAATTTTGGAGGGGATACAACTAAGATGGCTGTAGCAACTGACCAAAGGGCTGTTTCATGCTGTGTGGTGTCACTCCCAGCATATAAACTGGGGGAAAAAAAGATGGGAAGGGGAAGGAGGGTGTTTGGAGTGTTGGTGCTTGTCTTTGCACCATTACACACTGAATTACAGAATCATAGAACCATGGAATAGTAGAATCGTAGAATAGCTTGAGGTAGAAAGGACCCTGATGATTATCTAATTCCAACACCTGCCATGGATAAGGATACCTCACACTAGCCCAGGTTGCTCAAAGCCTCATCCAGTCTGATTTTTAAACACTTCCAGTAATTTTACATCCACAACTTCTTTGGGCCCTGTTTTTCTGGAGATGGCTGAACACCTGCTTCTGATGGGAAGTGGTGAATTCTTTCCTTGTTTTGTTTTGTTTTTTCATGCAACTTTTGCTTTACTTATTAAACTGTCTTTATTACAACCTATCAATTTTTTTTCACTTTTATCCTTCAGCCTCTTTTCCCCATCCCACCATGTGGGAGCAGTGAGCAAGTATCTTGGTGGCACTAAGGTGCTGGCCACAGCAAAACCACAGAAATGACTGATTGGTCTGGGATTTACAAAATGTCCTCCTAAGATTTCTGGATCAAATCCTGGTATGTACTATTCTCTCTTTTAATGACAGGTCAGATGACACATTGGTCTAATATATATGAAATGCATATATGAGGAGTGTCAAAATTCTACTTCAGGTAAGAGCTGGGGGACATTTTCAATGAAACTCTTTTTGCCTAACTATCCTCTGTTGTAACATGAGAAGCATATGTCCTGAAGGAGTACCTTTACGAACAGCAAAGTCTTTTTAGACTGGCAGCAAAAATCCACCTAATCAGAAAAAAGTACCAAATCAAACAATTAAAAAAAGAAAAAAAGAAAAAGCTCTGTTGCTGTCCAGATTACCTAGTGTGATGGTTATAACCAGTAGTTAAAAAAGAAGCATAACAAGAAATGGACACATTAAATGGTAAAAAAAAAAAAAAAAAAAAAAAAAAAAAAATTAAAAAAAGGTTAAAAAAATCATTTATGAAGCAGACAGATAGTTTCAAAAAGCTTTCATACCAGGAATAGGGCACCATTACAATGAGAAAACCTTTAATTATGTTGTAAAGGTCTGATACTCCACAGAAATGTCATTTCAAAATAAACTTCTAACAGTTAATTATCAGTGATATTTAACTTGTGGGAAAATTAAATATCACCACATACTCCTGTGATCATTTTATTGCTTTTGTAGACATTTTAATATTTTAATGGTTTCCAAGTAACAATGAAAAAGGCATGGCACCAAGTATGTTTTCTTGGCTTTCTGTGGATAACCATATAACCTTTTCTTTGTCTTCTTCACACAAAACTGAGATCTGAGTCAGTCAGGGACAGGACTGAGAGGAAACCTTTGGGGAATAAATATGAGAATAAACGTTGCATGATTTTCTTTGCCAGCATGATTCCTGGGAAAGAATTTTTATTAGCAGTTATAATTAGAAATAGAATGCTGAATGAACAAATATTGAAGTCCTATCAGCATTCAGCTAGCAAATCAGATGAATGTGCAGCGTTCCAGTTAGTGACCTATGTATTATCCAAGGCTTATAAAATGTGCACTGTGGTTGGACCTAAGGATGTCTGCAGTGACCCTTATCATGCACAGACTGGAAGACTGAGAGAAGAAACCTCCTAAGCTGTTGTTGTATAAATCAATAAATCAGTACAAGCTAAAGGACTAAGATTGTCAGGGAAATGTATGAATTTTAATGCCAGAAAAGACTATATGTGAATGACTACTCAACCAGCTATTCCGATTGAATTGGCTCCAGAAATTGATAGGTTCAACTAGCCTCGACTGGTTGTGTTATATATTCCTCTCTAAGGTGAGACAGTGAAAATATGAATCATTAAAAAGGATTTGACTCAAGAATACCAATTTGTCCCTCACTGCAACATTTAATTACCTGCTTCTAGCAATTCTACTCTGTGCCAAACATCATGCCACCAAAATTTCCAAAGTGAATATCACAGTATCACAGTATTATTACCTTTAAAATTCAAGCCATCCTTATGTAAGTTTTATAAAAAGTTAAAAAATGTAAAAAGAAAAGAAAAAAAAAAGGCAGGAAAAGTATAGAATACTAATTGTACGAATTGAAAGATCCACATGGTCTTTATTATTGTGCTTAGCATTAGCTGAAATGCTCACCCAAACTCTGACGTCCAGGGCTTTACTGAAATAGAACATGTGTTGTGAAATATGATAGAAATCCTGGAAACTGAAGGTATTGCAATTTTTTGGACGAAGTTGACAATCTCTTGTATGGAATCTTAAAATTAATGGTGTTGCTTGCCACTGTAAACCAGTCTATGGGCTATCTGATCTTCAGATAAACTGTGAGACTAAATCCTTTCATGACAGAAGGAAATCCACCCAAAATTTCTTCCGTGCGCAAAGGCTGTGAGAATACCTTAAGGCTAGAACTTGCAGGACTGTTGTTGACTTGATGTGCCTCTGCATGTGGGTAGGCACAATTCCAAGCACAAATCCAGGCTGGGTGGTGAACGGTTGGAGAGCAGCTCTGATGAAAAGGACCTGGGAGTCTGGGTTGATGAAAAGCTCAATGTGAGCCTGCAGTGTGCATATGCAACTCAGACAGCAACCGAGTGCTGGGTTGCATCAAGAGCAGTGTGGCCAGCAGGGCAAGGGAGGGGATTCTGCCCCTTTACTCTGCTCTTGTCAGACCCCACCTGGAGTACTGTGTGCAGTTCTGGAGCCCTCACCACAGGAAGGACATGGAAGTGTTGGAACAGGTCACAGAGGAGGGCCACGGAGATGCTCAGGGGGCTGGAGGAGCTCTGCTACAAGGATAGGCTGAGAGAGTTGGGGCTCTTCAGCCTGGAGAAGAGAAGGCTTCGAGGGGACCTGATAGTAACCTTCCAGAAAATGAAGGGGGCCTACAGGAAGGCTGGGGAGGGACTATTGACAAGTTCTTGCAACGACAGGACAAGGAGCAATGGGTTTAAACTGGGAGAGGGGAGATTTTGACTGGATATTAGGAGGAAGTTCTTTACAGTGAGGGTGGTGAGACACTGGCATAGATTGCCCAGGGAGGTTGTGGCTGCTCCATCCCTGGAGGTGTTCAAGGCCAGGTTGGATGAGGCCTTGAGTGCCCTGTACTAGTGGGAGGTGTCCCTGCCTATGGCAGGGGGTTGGAACTAGATGATCCTTGAGGTCCCTTCCAACCTTACCATTCTGTGATTTTATGTTTCTATCATTCAGCACATTGTGTAGTCTTCTAAGGTCATATTGTTCAAATGCTTAAATGTCCCAACAAATTCTAAAGTTTAATTTTCTGTGGTGTGAACCGAGAAATGCCTCACAGGAACACTTACAAAAGACAGGGGAAAATACTGTGGTGTTATTTGATACCACGTGCATGGGGTTGACTGGTAGACTGAAAGAGCTGCCAGTTGGTTGGAAATAATGCTACCAAGGGGATTTGTACATCTGCACCCATAAAATAGTTTTGCAGAATACAAGAGAGTAGGTGTTTTATTTTCCTTGGTGCTTCCTGGCAATAAACCTTTTTATGTTCACGTGTTCATAGGTCTGTGTAAAATCTGCTCCCCTCAAAGCAGTTGGATGCATGTCAGACAATTTCACTTCTAAGCTGGTAGTATCATAGGTAGTGACACCAGCACTTAAAAGGACTATTTGAGAATCTGCTATTAAAATTAAGAGATAACTCTGAAGAGCCAGGCAAAAGAAATTGCCAGAATACCTTTTTCCTTCACTGGTAAAGAGCTCATGGTAGTGTCCAGAGGTCTGTTAGGATAATTACAGGATTTTCTCTCTTTTTTTGCTCAGATACAGGTCTGCTTCCTGTGAGAGATTAAAGATCTGATAGTATTAGAAGCAGGTTGGTTTGAACAGTGTCCAGCTCCAACTCTGTCTCCCTTCTACCCTCAAAGGTAGCCAATAACATAGCTTTTCCTCAAAAAAAAAAGCCTCTCTGTCCTTATTTCTAAATGCCAGGTCTTAGCACTAAGCCAGCTGTTGAGGTGGTGTGAACTGAACTCGATCGATTGGTCTGGATTTATCTCTGCTAGAGGTTTGTTTTACAGTTATTCATTGAACACAATCACAGTATTTTGGTAGGTGAACACACAGACTACAGCAGAGGTGAAGATGATACTGCTACCTTGACTATCTATTCTTCTGTGCTCCATCATGTTACTACTTCATCAGAAAACTGTTTTGTAACCGCTGTTGCAAATTTATGTACTACCCTGCAAATTACTGGTTGCAGAGAATTATAAATTTATTTGTACAAACTCTTACCTGTGCAAAAGGTTGTAGTCTGTTACCAGTCCAAATTATTACAGATTCACATCTCATGCTTTTATTTCTGCAGGTTCCTGAATAAAATTCTGTGACTAACATGATGAGGAGCACAATTAGATATAAAAGACATTGGAGAAATAGGTAGTTACTAATATATGGAGATGTTTCTTATGGTTTTGAACCAGCTTGTACCATCACGGTCAAGCAGTCCACATTTCCAAAGAATGTGGATTTCCAAAGAAAGTCAACAATTGCTGTCAGACAATTCTGAAATATTTTGTTCCAAGTCTGAAAACCCATGAAGAATTAAAAATAATTAAACAAAGCTTGAACTAAAATAAATATTTGTCTATTTTCTAAAGCAAACAATAAATTGTTGCATGGAAAATGTTTCTTTGGCATTTGTAGGATACTTTTTTTTTTTTCCAAGTGGAAATAATACTGCTTTTGGTTTTTTAAAACATTAAAAAAATGGTCACAATACCAGTAAAATTCCAGAATATTGAATATTTTATTTTGACTAAAGCACTGACTCTGAAAGTAGCAAAAAAAAAGGCAATAAAAATAAACTCAGTTTAAATTAAAATCTTCCCTGACATTCTTGGAGTTTGTCTGAGTGGTACCAGGTGAGTCAAAGCATAATATCTGGCAATAGATGAGCAGTTATTATGCTGGGAGTGATTCTCTGCTGGCTGAAGTGTTTGAAGGTCTCACTGTCTCTCTGAGAACACTTTAATTCAGAGCAACAAGAAGCTTTATGTACACAATTACACCTCTTCCACAATCGCTTCCATCTCTAGAGTGAAGTTTGCAAGAAATAGTGGAAAGAAAACACACGCAGTGGCTCAGAACAGAAACTATTAGGTGAAAATCTTTGGCATGAGTTGAGCAGAACAAACAAGATCAAAATGACACATTCTATATTTTAAACCTTGGGCCTAAATATCAAGTTTTTATTGTAGCTCCTTTATAGTCACTACATGAACATTTATTTTTTAATGGCATACTGAAGAGCACAATTGAAGTTATTTGGACTTTAATAGCGGCCAACTGATCTGTTCTACTTTAGCAGAAGGAAGGATATTGTTTCATACAACAAACTTAGTCCTTCTTTTCTGCAGTGTACCTTATCATGGCTTTGTTTGCCAAGTTGTTTGCAAAACCCGAAATGACAGATGTAGTGAAAACTGCTACTCTTAGAGAACAATGTTTTAGTAACTGAAAATAAAGGAGAGGAATGACTGTCATCACAGAAAACTCTGTGAGTAGTCCTTTGCTTATTAAAATTTACATGACAGATCACTGGAGGCAGTAGGCAGACATGTACACATACACACACAGACAGAATTTAGGTCAAGGGACTGCCATCCATTTGTGGGTTTCTCCATTATGCCAGAATGGAGCACTGTTGCTTTACAGCATCCTCCACCTTCATTAATTCTGTCAGTAGCACAGAGAGCGATTTTTAACTTAAGCAGTAACTCCCATTGATATGAAAAAAGTACTGAAGAGAACAAAGCAGATTGATTGGATGCACTCTTTTTCATTTTTTTATTTTTTTCAAAGCCTGTCAAATGAAAGGCTGAAGCAAAAGAAGCAGCTGGTTGCTCAAGAAACTTGGGCATTACTTTGGCCAGACATGAATTATGCTAAAAAAAACCCCAAACCCTAGTCAACAGCGCAAAAAAAGCGAATGCTAACAATGTTGGAAAAGGGCTAGCAAGTGTTTAAAAGTAGAAAATGTTGTGAGATGTAACTGCAGGACTCAAAGGACACGAAAGAACTGGTTTGACTTTCTATCCTCCATCTGCCAGTATGAGCTCATACGTACAATATATGTTGCCATTTCTAGCACAGGTTTTGTGGTTCTAACCTTCTGGCAAACATATAAAAAATCCATTAAAGTGAGAGCCAAACTCCTGTCAACAGCCCAAGGAGAAGGATATAGCTCTGGCTTCCATAATTTTGCATACAACCCAGATGGAAGTACAAGCACTTCTATGTTGAAGTGCCAAATAACTCTCCCAAGGCTTATATTATCTTTTCTTCATCTTGCCTCAGAACAACTTCCATACTTCTGGGGACTCCACAGCTGCGTGTACTCCAGCGAAAGACTATGTGGGGCAAGCCAAGTCCTGTGCATTTGCTTTCCAGTTTCTGTAACAAGGTTTCCCCTCCCTCCTGGTCTCATCAGGGACTGTTCAACCAGGAAATGCAGCTGCAGAATCTTCATAGTTTCTTGAAAACAATTTTTAAAGGAAAAGTCTCTCATTTTCTTCAAGTGAGCTATTTTGCAAGCAACAGTACAGCAAAGCAATGATGTTATAGCTAACTAAGAGAAAGGGGCAGAAAATAACATGGCAAGGTTGTAGGAAGGAAATTGGAATTTAGCAGAATTGATACTTTTTAATCACAAATCTTTACTTTTTTTGTTTTAACCTTTCTGTCAGCATTCTTTGTTCTGAAGAACAAAGAAATGCTTCAAGTTCCTGTAAATCAGAGGATTAAGGCACAAAAGTAGAATATAGAATGATCACCACACCAAAATGATTAATGTCAAATGCAGTCATGCTCACAAACACTTTCATTAAACATTCTTTAAGTGGCATTAGCTAATATTATCCCTTACTTTCTCATAAAACCAAATGTCCATTTGAGAAAGGACATGACCTCCAAGCAAGGTCTATATTGACTTAATCCATCTTATTTTTGTGCCAGGGTGTGCTTTTTGCACCTTCAGAAAAAGAATAAATGTATTCTTCCTAATTAGACAGCCAGATCGTGCAAGAATAAAAGTGTTGTTTGCAAATGAATGTCATAGGAAGAAATTTCTGCTATATCAATTAATTTTGGGATGGCTCAGACTGGTTTGGGCTGGCTCAGACTGGTTTGGGAGCATTTGAGTGGGTTTGAAGTGGTTTGGGTGGATCTGAGTTGAGCTGAACTGGCTTGGAGGCCTAGAGCGGATGTCTGGGCTGGTTTGGGCTAGTCCAGGCTGGTCTGAGGTGCTCTGAACTGGTTCCAAGTGCTACCACCTGGTGTGTGGAGCTGGTCTGAACCAGTTCAAACCAGCTGTGTGTGCCCCCCGCCCCCGACCCGATGTGTTCCAGACCACGCAGTGCTTGGGCACCTTTGCAGCCGTGCTGGGCACCTACGTTGCCACCACCCTGCTGCACGTGAGTACCCCTGGGCATTCCCTGGGCAGCCCCCACAATCCCCTCCTCTTCATGCATTCAAAACAAAATTCTGGAAATCTTAGTCTCCTTCAAATGGAAGACTTCTAGATATAAATTTCTTTGCTTTCAGATGTTACAGAACCGAACGTGAGGGAGAAAAGAGCAATCAATAATTTTTGTGAACTCTGTGGTATTGTATAGAATACATCTTCTCCTTCTAGCTGCTTCAAGAGCAAAATAACCATTTCTCCACACTGCTTATCCTTGATTGATCTGGGGCATCTCTGTAACTCTTCCTGTGAAAACTTAGCCATGAGGAAGTCTTCACACCTCAGAGTGAATGGACCTGGGATCTTTAGATGTCTCTTCTTGCTATTCTGTCAGACAGGAAAGATTAACTTAGGTTCTTCCTTGCAGACAGGACTGTAGGTCTTCCTAAAAGGACTGTGACATCACTTGTTGCATTGGGATTTACAGTCAGACCTCAGTTAGGTCTGCACATAAGCTTTTGAAATAAAGATGCTCAGGTCATGGAGGCTATTTGTAGTTAGAGAACAACTGAAATAATTTTCCAGTGCTACACTGTAATGATCCCAAAGATAAAATCAATAGCCTGTCCTACCATAAATTTCATCCAGTCTCATTGCCCTGCTGTTGGCTGCTTATGTCCTGCATTTTTTTTTTTTATTCCCGGTAGCTGGAACACTGCTGATTTTTTTATTTGTTGTGAGAATAATACTAACAACACACTATTGCTTCAGTTGGTGCTAAGGAGTGCTTATCCAAAGTTAATTTGTTTTTCAGTTTTGCATGTTCTGCCAGTGAACAGGTGCACAAGAAGCTGACCCAAACTAGACAAAGGGCACTTCTGTGCCTTTGAAAGATATGCTCAGTGTAGAAACTTGTGGGAGTTTCCTGACCATCGGTTGGCAGGTGGTGAGCAATTGCACTGTGCATCACCTGTCTTTTCTTGTATTTTATCTCTCTTTCTTTTTATGGTTATCATTATTTTCCTTATTATTCTCTTTATTTTATTATAATTACATTTTAGTTTAATTTAGTTATTAATTTCTCATCTCAATCCACAAGTTTCACTTCTTTGTTTTGATTCTCCCTCCCGTTCCACTGAAGATGGTTTAACCCAAGACATGGATTAACTGGGAGTGAGGAGGAATGAGTGAGTGGCTGCAGAGTGCATAGTTAGTGGTTGACGTTAAACCATGACATCCTTACACAATTTCATACCTGAGAACTGAAAAGTTCTTGTCTAGTGATCTCAGTTATTGCCAAAAGAGGTGAGCATATGGAAGATACCTGTGCTTGTGTGGGGTAAAGGGCACTTTGTTTTGATAACTGCTGATTGTAACCCCTTAGACATTTACAATCCCAAATACAAACACAGGCTGGGTGGTGAATGGCTGGAGAGCAGCCCTGAGGAAAAGGACCTTGGAGTCTGGGTTGATGAAAGGCTCAACATGAGCCTGCAGTGTGCACATGCAGCCCAGAGAGCCAACCATGTCCTAGGTTGCATCAAGAGCAGTGTGGGCAGCAGGGCAAGGGAGGGGATTCTGCCCCTTTGCTCTTGTCAGACCCCACCTGGAGTACTGTGTGCAGTTCTGGAGCCCTCAGCACAGGAAGGACATGGAAGTGGTGGAGTGGGTCCAGAGGAGGGTCACAAAGATGATCAGAGGGCTGCAGCAGCTCTCCTATGAGGACAGGCTGAGAGAGTTGGGGCTCTGCAGCCTGGAGAAGAGAAGGCTTCAAGGGGACCTGATAGTAGCCTTCCAGTATGCATAACTTCCATGCATAACTTTGAAGATCCTAGGGAAGTCAAGCAGAAGCAGGAATGGGCAATTTTCTGCTAGGGAACTTCTTGGGATTTGATAGATTGATGATGGGATGGATGGAGTTTCGGGTGGCCTGGTCTAACACAAGGTGTCCCTGTCCATGGCCTGGGAGTTGTTACTAGATGATCCTTAAGGTTCCTTCCAACCCAACCCATTCTATGATTCTGTGATGGTGAACTAAGTTCATACCAGTACTCTTCTGTCTGAGTGCAGCTCTCTGCAGTATTCCCCCTAGTCCCCATCAGCTCCCTGTAGGCTGAGAGAGTTGGGGCTCTGCAGCCTGGAGAAGAGAAGGCTTCCAGGAGACCTTAGAGTAGCCTTCCAGTATCTGAAGGGAGCCTACAGGAAGGCTGGAGAGGGACTATTGACAAGGTCTTGCAATGACAGGATGATGGGTTTAAACTGGCAGAGGGGAGATTTAGACTGGATGTCAGGAGGAAGTTCTTTACAGTGAGGGTGGTGAGACACTGGCACAGGTTGCCCAGGGAGGTTGTGGCTGCTCCATCCCTGGAGGTGTTCAAGGCCAGGTTGGATGAGGCCTTGAGTGAACTGTACTAGTGGGAGGTGTCCTTGCCTATGGCAGAGGGTTAGAACTAGATGATCCTTGAGGTCCCTTCCAACCTTACCATTCTATGATTCTATGATTTAAGAAATATAAATTTATACCATTCAAGTTAGTTCAAGATACCTTAATGAGTAGCTAATTTGAAATGTGATAGATAAATCTGAATGTTTCCTTAAAGACAAGCTGACTGGCTGCTATGACTTCTTATTAACTGAGTACAGGGTTTGTGACTAGCTGGTGCAGTGACTTGAAGAAATGAATCTCAAACCTCCAAAAGAAATAAAGTCGTTCACTACCTGACTGATGGATGGCAATAATCATGCACATTCATGCAGTGCTGTTATTTCAGCCTGTTAAGGTCCCTAAGCATGTAAGACTGGGCTGAAATTTCAGGCAAGAATAAAGTAAGAGCTTTTATCAATAAAGTCTAAGAAGAAAATAATCTGAAAGATAAAGGACATAATATAATATGAGTAACCAATATGCACCATCTTCCAGATTCTGGTGACAATTAAATCATTGGATTAAACTGTATACATTTCAAAGAAAACGTGGGAATGATCAGAAGGCCAAAAAATCCACAATTTTCCAAGAAAGATTGATCAAACTGAATCTAAAAGAAGAGCAGGAGGAGATGGGCACTTGATAATAGTAAAAAAGACAGGTGCTACAAAATTAAAGTGTAAAGATTGTTCCTTTTTGCCCATGTCAACCAGAACAAGTGCAAAAACTTGTCCTTGTCACTGGCAGTCAGGACAAGTAAAATGGACATTTAATTGCAACAACAAGGACTAAATTTTAATGTAAAGAAAATTTGCTCTGAAGAAAAGCTTTCTAACAATAAGGTTAGACAATAACAAGATGTTTTCTCGGTTACTTGCAGTCTTCACCAGCCTTTGTAGAAGGTATTAGAAAACAAGCTAGGACAGCAGCTGACAGACAGGATCCGAATAAGGTTCATTTTATCTCAGGAAAATGAATTTTCTAAAAAGTCTCTTGAGACCTTCTACAGACTGAAGAATTCATGTTTGCATATGGAACAAAACCAGAACTTATGCCACATTACATAAGGAGCACTAATTGCCAGAACAGCCATGAATCCTCTGATAGTTTATCAGATGAACTTCACTAACCCGACATATGTATTTCTCATATTGTTGGACCTTCTCCAATTTCTTCCAGCAAATGCATTGGAAGACAAAAACAAGGACCTAAGGGAGACTAATAAACAATAATTAAATAATTTTATTCCTTGTTATAGTGGGGCATCTGCAACCTTGACAATCAAATGATAGTAAGAAATTTATAGAACAAAGAGGTTCTTGCTTTGTGTCTGCAAAAACTGAAGTTTTAAGAAGGGAGGAAGGACATGAGAAGGTGTGCTGGTTTGAGGCTAATTGGAATATTTTTATGAAAAAAAATAGATTATAGGCTGTGAATAGAAAACAATGGTGGTGTCTGCTTCACTCATGGGCTTGCTGAGATGTATAGGAACAAGAACACAGACATATATAAGACACAGGCTCAAAGAGTCTCGGCCTCTCTATTTTTTTGCCTTCTCCTCTCTGTCGAGTAACCTCACTAACCACTTTCCTTCTAACCTCCCTGGTTGATCCTCCAAACTCATCTTGTGTGTAAGGCAAACCTTGGGGTAAGGTATAGGGGTGGGGAGAAGGTGGAAGGGTGGTTGGGAGCCCCTCCTGGGGACTCTGATTTCTGGGAGCGGAGTTGTGTTTCTGTATTACCTTTCACTTGTAGATTTCTGTAACTATTCCTGTCTGTAGTGTATATCTCTGCTTGTACATTGTGCTGAGCTGTAAATAGAGCTTCAGTCCTTCACTTCCAGTCGGTTGAGTTCTAGTCTGGGTGATTTTACAAAGTCGGGGGTGGGGCAGGGAACTCCCAAACCATCACAGAAGGGAAAAAATCAGGTGGTAATACAAGGACAAGAATTAACATGAGCAAGACACACACCACTTTTTTTTTTTTTCAGTAAAATACTTTATTTTGGGAAAAAATGTTGCTTCATCCCATAAAGTGTGTTCTCTTTGTTTAAAAGTGTTTAAATCAGATAAACATTTGTAAGAAAAAAAAAAAACAAAAACCAAAACAAAGAAAAAAACAACAACAAAAAACCAACAAAACCAACAGCAACAAAAAAAAAAAAAATCACCAACTATTGATAGTTCATAGGAAATTGGTAATTCACGTCTGTTAAGCCTGTCTTAGCTGAGATGTTTACATCCATAATTCGTTTGTGAACCTAATAAATCTATATTTCTGTACAATTTCATTACATAAGAATCAGTGAGGATTGCCAAGCACTGGAGTTGGTTCCCCTGGGAGGTTGTGGGGTCTCCATCCTTGGAGGTATTCAAAACTCGACTGGATCCAAATCTTCCAAAGCAGCTGTAGGTTAACCTGCTTTGAAAAAGGATGTTTGAGGAGAATGTCTTCAAAAATGCCTGCTAAACTCAGTCATGCTGTGATTCTATGATTAACAGAGAAGTATGGAAAACTTCAGAAGCTGGCTGAGTTCTGTGGTGGTTTTTCTTCATTAACTGTAAAAGAAACTGAGGTAACTAGATTCCTGGTGTTGCTGTTTCTGTGAAGTATCCAAATTTAGCTTAAGCTAGTCCAAGTTAAGAAAAGGGCAAACATCTGAGCTAATAGCCTCATTTAATACCGACCACTCATGTCTTCTGTGCAGAACTCTATTCCATGGGCTTTTAAGAAAAATGAAGTGAAGAAAACTGAATTCCTTTCATCATTCAGATGCCATTTTCAGAAGCTGACATTTGCTACTGTTAACATAGCCTCTGTCAGAAGCCAAATAAAAAGCACAGTAACATGTTTGGTCTTTCACCTACTGTGATTTATCTGAGGCATCACCAAGGTATCTCAGTAATCAAAAAAGGGGGAGCTGTTTGAGGCAAAACGGTTAGCAATATTAACACCAGAGAGATGGGACTCATGGACACTACAGTCTGCAGGGTTGTTAGACACATTGTCTGTGTCTGAAGGTTTGCAGAGAAAGTAATCAGTCAGAACAGACTACAGTCTAGATCAATTCCTTTATTTCACATTAGTCCTAATAGAAAGTCCCATTAAAGATAAAGAGCGTATATATAGAATCATAGAATGGTAAGGTTGGAAGGGACCTCAAGGATCATCTAGTTCCAACTCCCTGCCATAGGCAGGGACACCTCCCACTAGGACAGAGGACTCAAGGTCTCATCCAACCTGGCCTTGAACACTTCCAGGGATGGATCAGCCACAACCTCCCTGGGCGACCTGTTTCAGTGTCTCACCACCCTCACTGGAAAGAACTTCCTCCTAACATCCAGTCTAAATCTCACCTCTGCCAGTTTAAACTCATTGCCCCTTGTCCTGGCATTGCCAGAACTTGTCAATAGTCCCTTCCCAGCCTTCCTGTAGTCCCCCTTCAGATACTGGAAGGCTGCTATCTGGTCTCCTCGAAGCCTTCTCTTCTCCAGGCTGCAGAACCCCAACTCTTTCAGTCTGTCCTCATAGGAGAGCTGCTGCAGCCCTCTGATCATCTTCGTGGCCTCCTCTGGACTCACTCCAACATTACAATGTCCTTCCTGTGCTGGAGGCTCCAGAACTGTACACAGTATCTCAAATACCATATATAATCACAATTTTCCCCATTTCTACCACAAATTGTTAGACACTTCTGTTGTACTTTCATAGAATCAGAATTTTCTGGGCTAGCAGGGACCTTGGTGATCATCTAGTTTCCACCCTCCTGTCACTCGTAGGGACACTTCCCACTAGATCAGGTTACCCAGAGACACATCCATCCTTGTCTTAAAAACTTCCAGGGATGAGGCTTCCACCACCTCCCTGGGAAACCTGTTCCAATGTCTCACCACCTTCATGGTGAAGAACTTCTTCCTAACATCCTATATATTTTGAAATGCTCAATGTGAGAAATATCTCAGGTTCTCTTGAACATGTAAATCAGAAATTAAGACTTGTTCCAAACACTTGATTGCATGTGCCAGGCTCTTTGACTTGCTCTTCTCTAGGACAGACAAGTAGTGAGTTCACTGGAATCTGACGTTCTGAGCAGTAATGATTCAATGTTCCTAACCACACTGAATACCTCCTGATTCCTTCTCCCATGTTGATCACAAATTGGCAATGTCTTTTCCAGTTTGTTTTCTCTTCAATTCCTTCATATCTGTCATGAACTCTGCTGGAAGCTTTGAATCACTGTAAGCTGCTGCTCAGTATTTGAAGCAGTAGAAAAATGTTTTTTGTAAAGAATTGTGAGACACTCATAGATAGTCTGTGGCAATATACTGTGCTCTCAGAGGTGGCAATTTCTTAAAGGAAAAAAATATAGCTGATTTTTTAGCACTGGTACAAATGGCCAGCAAAACCTTGGGTTTTTTGGTGGGGGTTTGGGGTTTCTTTTGTTTGTTTTTATGTTTGGGATTTTTTGTTGGTTTTGCTTGGTGGTTTGGGGAGTTTTGTGTGTGTGTGTGTCTCTGTGTGTGTGTGTGTGTGTGTTTAATTTGGTTTGGGGGGTTTTGTNTTACTAACATAGAAAGTTTATGAACTGTTGGAAATGTGCAAAAGTCATAGAATCATAAAATGCTTTAGGTTGGTAGGGACCTTTAACAGGGACATCTTCAACTAGAGCAGGTTGCTCAGAGCCCTGTCCAATCTGATTCCAGGGATTTCACCACTCCTCTAGGCAACCTGTGACAGTATCTCACTACCTCACTGTATAAAACTTCATTCCTCAGATCTACTCTGAATCTACCCTCTTTTAATTTTAAACCACCACCTTTGCCCTATCCCAACAGCCTGTGATAAAAAGATTGTCTTCATTTTCACTATAGGCCCTTTTTAATGCTGAAAAGCTGCAACAACATCTCCTCAGAACCCTCTCTTCAGGTTGGACTACCCCAATTCTCTCTCAGTCTTCCTTCATAGGAGAGTTGTTCTATACCTCTGATCATTTCTGTGGCCCTCCTTTGGACCTGCTCCAAGTAGGTTATCTACTCTTACATATGTGGATGTGAAAGACCAGTTACCATCATAATGGGGCATATTTTATTTTATCTGGTTTAGAAACACCATAATTGAGCATGGATCTCACATTGACCCTTTGTCCTGGGACAGAATCCCAAACCATCCATAGACCACAAGCCATTAGCACTTCTGAGTCAGCCAGGAGTTGCCTTACAGGTGCATCCCAAACTCTGAGTATCACACTCAATACAGAGTAAGTTTGCTGAGAAGAGAGAGGGAGCCTCTTGCTTGGGCTTCCTGCTTTCATTCCCTGCTTTGGTTCCCAACTCTCCTGCTCTTGAGGACTGCCTTCTTGGATGTTATTACTCCTGCATGTTTGCTGGGCTGAGTATAAATTTGTATATTTTGTATTGACATCAGTACCAGTCAGGCTATTTCATCAAATCTTTTATTTCATCTGTGGGTCTTCTCTCCTTTTCCTGATTTCCCTAGCCATTTCACTATCAGGTAATAGAGTAGCTGCTGTAGTTTAGACCTAGATACAGGCTAAACATAGACATTCTTTCTGCGAGGAACCAAACTTCGGTGAAGTGAACCCTAATTTAGGCTTGCAGTCAATAACTCTGTCACTGTCTTGGCCAAAAGGAGGAGAGATGACTAAGTACACCAGGAGGTGTGGATTTGATGCTCTGGGTTTCAAAATTGGCAGTGGAGGCTACACTGAGAAGCTACTATAACCTTCCCCTGAGTCTAGCTGCAGCTGGAGAGAGGAGTGAGAATGTGGGAGGGAAACAGCTATGCAGACACCAAGGTCAGTGAAGAAGGAGAAGGAAGCGGTCACAGGATCACAGGGTGTCAGAGGTTGGAAGGGACCCAAAGAGATCATTGAGTCCAGCCCCCTGCCAGAGCAGGACAATACAATCTAGCTCAGATAACAGAGGAACACATCCAGATGGGCCTTGAAAGACTCCAGAGAAGGAGACTCCACAGCCTCTCTGGGAAGCCTATTCCAGTGTTCTGTAACCTTTACAATAAGGAAGTGTGTTGAGGTGGAACCTCCTGTGCTGTAGCTAGCATCCATTGCTTCTTGTCCTATCACAGGGAGCAAGTCAGCAGAGCCTGCCCCTCCCTCCTGACCCCAGCCCTCAGATATTTATAAACATTTANCCCGCTGGACCCTCTCCAGCAGATCCCTGGCCCTCTTAAACTGAGGTGCCCAAAACTGAACACAATACCCAAGATGAGCTCTCACCAGGGCAGAGCAAAGGGGGAGGAGAACCTCTCTTGATCTGCTGAATACTCTCTTAATACACCCCAGGATACCATTGCCATTCTTGGCCACAAGGACACATTGCTGCCCCATGGATAACTTGTTATCCACCAGCACTCCCAGGTCCCTCTCCACAGGACTGCTCTTCAGAAAATCACCTCCCAACCTGTACTGGTGCCATTTATTATTCCTTTCCAGGTGCAGGACTCTGCACTTGTCCTTGTTGAACCTCATTTGGTTTCTCTGTGCCCAGCTCTTCAGTCTGTCCAAGTCTCACTGGATGAGAGTGTCATCAGCAAACTTGCTGAGCAGACACTCTGTCCCCTTGTCAATGTCATTGATGAAGATGTTGATGAAGATGCTTTGGCACCTGGTCATCCAGGTGACCTCTGCAAATGATGGAGGTTAACAGTGGAGCATATGTGGAGTAACCTGTGGCCAATGGAGGACCCCACAGTAGAACCCAAAGAAGGCTGTGACAACATGGGAAGCCCCCGATGGAGTAGGCTCCTGTCAGGACCTGTGGACCCATGGAGAGAGAAGTCCATACTTGTGACCTCATTTGGGACTGAATCCTGAAGAAGGGACCTACGTTGGAGCAGTTTAGGAAGAACTGTACCTCACAGGAAGGACTCACATTGGAGGATCTTGTGGAGGACTGTCTGCCATAGGAATAACCCCATGCCAGAGCAAGGGAAGAGTGTGAGAAAGGAGAGGCAACGACAGTGTGTGATTAACTGTCCACAATCTTGTGCTGCTGCAGGGGGAGAGAGAGAGGCTTTTCTGGGCACGGGGAATCCACAATTATTAGGCATTGGTTTTGTGTGCAAAAGCATCCTGAAAAGGAACACTGAAGCACCAAGTCCTGTAGGAAAACAGGAGATCAGTTCTCAAGTCAAGGATATGCTCAATTTATGCTCTAAAGCAAGAAAACTGGCAGGTCTTGCAATTTTTGTCTAACCAAAGTAACACAACTATAAAACTGCTATTCTAGATTGTACTTATCTAACTCTTTTATGAAATCTTTCTACATGGTTCTTCAGTTATTTTCTGCACCAGTAGACTTCTTCTTGAAGAGTTAGGAATATAGGATATATGGTGTTAGTGATTAGATGGATGCATACACCCATTTAAAGTTTGTTGCTTTTAGTTTCGTCTGTGGTGGAGGTGGAGGGAGTTGAGTCTCTGTGATGGTTTGGGAGTTCCCCACACCCCACACTTCGTAAAATGACTCAGACTAGAACTCAGCTGGCTGGAAGTTAAGGACTGAAGCTCTATTTACAGCTCAGCACAATGTACAAGCAGAGATATACACTATAGACAGGAATAGTTACAGAAATATACAAGTTAAAGGTAATACAGAAACACAACTCCCCTCCCAGAAATCAGAGACCCCAGGAGGGGCTCCCAACCACCCTTCCACCTTCTCCCCACCCCTATACCTTACCCCAGAGTTTGCCTTACGCACAAGGTGAGTTTGGAGGATTGGCCAGGTGGGTTAGAAGAAAAGTGGTTAGTGAGATTATTAAGCAGAGGAGAAAAAGCCAGAAACTGCTAGACTGAGATGCTGTGCCCCAGAGACTGACTTATCTATGTTTTGAATACTTATTCTTAAACATCTCAGCAAGCCTATGAGTGAAGTAGACAACACCATTGTTTTTCTCTTCACAGCCTATAATACAATTTTCTTTATTAAAATATTCCAATTAGCCTCAAACCAGCACAGTCCCCCAAACAGTTCAGTAGTTATAAAAGTTTGTTGTTTTGATTTTTATTTAAAAAAAGAAAAACAAACCAAAACAAAAACCCCAAGCTGCAAAAACAAAACCAAAAAACCCAGAAAATCTCTTTTTTTGAAAGCCTTTTAACTGTTATGACTACAAAGAGAACTTGTGAGTGAAGCCTGTTGTGATATAGCCTTCTGGAGGTGGACAGCCTCCATCTACAGCAAAAGAAATGTTGCATTTGGCATCTTGTCTTTTCAGGGTGGCACTATACCAACACTTACAATTATCTGAGTTCAAAACCTTTAACAGCAAAAAGTGACACATACTACATTCTTTCTTTTTGAGGTGGGAGTATGACTGGCAGGAAAATAGCTGATATTATTGACCTCTAGGTTTTTCATCATTAACCTTGAGAACTTATGAGCTGTTAAAAAATAATAAAGGAATGCTGTCAACGTTCAACAGTTTGTGTGTCTACTTGCTCTAAAAAAAAGTCCTGTTCTTGAAAGTGAAATTGACTTTCTCATCCTACACCTACATCAGTTTTCTTACTGAGAGATGCAGTACCAGTTCTTCACACACTGACCACACTTATTTCTCTTCTATTTTAAAAATCACTGAGACCAAGTTAATTCAGCTGATGAAGTTTTCCCATACAGAGTGTTCTCTCCAGAGTTTATGGAGCTAATGGAAATCCTTATACGTATCTTACTGATTTGTATCAGATTGACAAAGAAGAAATGCTTCTACTTTTAGCTCAAGTTATTAAATAAGCCATTAAAAGGAAAAGAACCCAGTGACAACAAACTGACAGCCTCTAAGAGAGAGGACAATTGTGGGAGTGTTCACCTACATCAGCTCTGACCTAAAAAAATTGCATCCATGCTACACAAGTAACGGTCTGATGTGTAAAAGTGACATCTGGGAGTCTGGCTGCCACAATGCTTCTCAGCAGGGTAGGAAATACTGAATTTGGCCATCTCAGGGCTCAGAACAGAGCTGGATTACAAGAAGTGAAGAAATAGAAGGAAATGATTGAACTAAAGCTAGTGTCTAGGAAAAAAAAAAAAAAAAAAAAAACAAACAC